>VWPU01013880.1:47446-65888 GCA_013398955.1 Callaeas wilsoni | reverse complement strand
CTCCCGCCCCGTCACTCTTGATTGTAGATGTAATGAATAGCAAGGTTTTGAGGAGCAAGGATTGAGAAAGCTAAACTTTAAATGAAGACTAATAGAAGCATAGGCCTTAAAAAATAAAGGCCTCGTGTATTGTCACCTGCTCCTTGAGCTAGCCATAAGTGCTTTGAAATTTATAGAAGTGCTGAAATTCTATGAAGGATATGAGTTTGTTATATGGATCCCTTTTTATTGAAGGCATTTTCTTGTAGTTCTCCGCAGAAAGCAACATAATTTATTTAAGTAGGTAAGAACATATGTGTGTCTGTATATATTTATAGTAAGAGTTTAGACTTAAGCCAAATTTGCTCCACTTCTAGACTTTTGTAGCAAATGCAGTGAAGATCAGGAGGGCTTCTGCTCCTGTCTGAAAGGTGAAGGTCGGTTTCATCTTGATCGGCTTGTTCTTTCAGCTGTGTTCTAAATTTTTAAAATATGATTGCTTTCTTTGAAAAATCCTAAACAGAAGAGCCTGAAGAAGTCGTGTTCTGATAATGCCCCAAGCTTAAACTGGTGCTCTTCAGTATTTAAAATACCAAAGTGTTTATAGGAGCAGTGTTTATAGTGTGCCTTTAGTGTAAAATTACATTTTAAAGCTTTGCTTCAAATAATTTAATTACATCTGGTTTGTTTATTGAGCTATAGCATCGTATATGCAGAATGGGCAGTATAAGTGATGCTGTCTGTCCTGATGATGTATAGAACTTGACTGAACAAAAGTCCTTTCTACTGATGCTTGAAATTCTTTTTAAGTGATAGTGAAAACTTCCTGTTCTGTCAATACCTGTGCTTTCCAGTAGGTCCTCATATGTTGTCTTGTAAAGGTTAGACAAGTGGGATAGTTTGAGCAGTATATTATACAACACTTTGGGAAAATGATCTAATACAATTTGACAGGCCATGTCGTATAATTAAAAAAAAAAAAATTATGCATGTCCTTTGAGACTGTTTCCACACACATGCAAAAAAATTTATTATGTCTGTTGTGTTCTAGAATGCTGTTAAGTAGCATGTCCAAGAAGGATTGTGATTAGTGGCTTCAAGTTTAAAGTACTTAGTCCATAATTTTTTGTAGAATAATCAAAAAAACTGTGTGTTTTTTCTCTAATGCTGTTTCTTTATTTTGCTTTTTTAGCACATTTGGATGTTTAGATGTCAAATACAGTAAAGTGGGGAGTATAGGTTAACTAAAACCCTTTGTTAGTAAAGTTATAAATTGGTATGGTTTCAGGTATTTTTCAAATTAATTTATTGTATGTTTCATGGAATAAAAAAGGAAAAGTTAAGTGGGTGAAGAAGTTGTTAAGAAAAGTGGTCTAAAAGCTAGTCTTAATTTCTTAGACCAGTTAAGTGTTTTCTCATTAAGTTTCTGTTAAATACTGCTCTTTCTGTTCTTTCTTCTCCTTTCTGATACTTTTTGATTCATTTGACTACACAGTTGTTGGTAATGTTCAGCTGCCTGTTCCGATGATACGGCTTTACAGATCTTTTTGAGGATCTGTTAATTTTAATGTCTGTCCATGGATCATTTTTTAGACTTCCCCATAACTAAAAGCTATTGCTTCAGTAAGAAAATTAGAGAAATTGTTTTTAGGTTGTTCATACTCTGTATATCGTGAACTTATAGTCACAGCTGGTCAAAGTGATGTAGCAGTACATAACAAATATAACAATCTTTGTATCCAGAATCTGTAAATGTTATATTTGAAGATTCAACTTTCCTTAACAGTTTGTCTCTTCAGAAACTAGAACAACTCAATCAGTATCCGGATTTCAACAACTACCTGATTTTTGTTCTTACAAAGTTGAAATCTGAAGGTAAGTTCTTGAGATAGTGACTGTTTTATTTTACTTTTTTTGCCTTTTTTAAAAAAAATGTATTATTTGTCTTCAAAGAAGTAGAAACCTGACTCTAGTCAGTTTGCTGGTTGGTTCAGCTGTCCATAGTCATGTAGAATTCACTTATGCACTCGGCGGTCTTTGTGGGGAAGAAAGTCTGATAATTTATTGGTACTTCCAGTATCAGCCTTAGAATGGAATCCATTCTAAATGGCCTGTGAAATGTTCTGAGAAATGTTAGAGCATCATACCTCTATTGGACTGCAGTAAAGTTGTGGAATAAGTGTGATGAATCATGTCTATATACATTATAATACATACTGCTAAGTTCAGTTATGGTAATTATCTCTGTTGTAATGAGACTGCTGAATAGTTGGAAGACTACATATTTAGAGTTGTCCAAAGATGTCTGTCATAATCTTCATTCTGAAGTTTTAATTGTAGTAGCGTACAGTTAGAAATCAATCATGTTTTTTATTGTTATGGACATTACAGTACAGACTGTATATTGGCATAGTGTGTAGCCTCTACCAGTTGGTAAATTCAGCCAATTTCTTTGTGATCAGGGTGTGTGAAAGACTGTCTTTTCAGTGTACTACAGGTATTGTTTTGAGATGTCTCTGACAGAGAAAGGAAATTTGTATCAAGGTCTGCTTTAGCACATCTGTCTACTTTACATTTGTTTGTAATCAATGTGTTTGGCTGTTCGGCTTGTTTTCTAGGTTTTTTTCCTTTAGTGTTCTGCTACTAGTACTTTTTCTGCCATTTAGTGTTTCACGTCTTTGTGAATGCTTCCTTTTTTCCCTTTGAATTAGATTTTACTTATGTGTGGCCCTGTGACGTTCAAAGAATTGTCAAGAACATTTGTCTATATTTTAACTACTGTTTTGGTTGTATCAGCTTACTTCAGGAGGAGGGAAACAGAGAGAAGTATGAAAGTATATTTTCCTGTTTGAAGGCTAGAGTGTATCTCAGTGCTTTTGTGTGTTCTGTGTAGGAAGTCGCCTAGTAATCTGTAAAGTCTTGGGGGTGTACCTTAAGTCTGAGAGTATTGTCAAGACTTGAGTCAGCCAGGATACTGAATCTTTGACTAAGGTGCCAGTGTAGATACACCATCTCCTTTATACCATTACCAGAAAAATTTAAAGCAAAGCAATTCCAGTAGTGGGATATGGAATCTGAACAAAGGATGTGACAAGAAGGATGTTTCAATTTTTTTTTTTTTTGTCCATAAATTTGTTTTCTGACACTTAACACAACTTGCTAATTTCTGTTTCTTCATTCACCATTCGAGCCTGAGGTTCTAGATTGTCACAGATGTTTGGTGTTTAGTGGTGTGTCAAGATCTCTCTTTCTAACAGAACTATTTCGGTTATTCCGTAGTCACGTTTTCCCTTCCTAATGTTTAATCACAACGACCTCTGTAGAATTGAATAAAGAGTAGGAGATGCTAGCTGTTACAAAATGGTTGTGTAAAGCTGTTTTATCTGAGGGAAAAAAGCAGGTTCCAGCAGATTGAGGGGCCAAGCTAGCTGGGAAGAAGTAGCAAGTTAACTTCCAGGGAGAGGTGTTTTGGATCAGATTGCACTGATACCTCTCGCAAGTACATCAGGTCTTTTGTGAGACTGTTGAAAAGCATCTGTTACTTTGGTGATGCTCTTGCCCTGCATCATTACATTTGTAGGGTCATAAAGCAACTCTCTTTTAACTTTGTTCTGTTTCTGGAAATTTGCAAAATATTGGAAGGTACCATAACCAAGTCTGGTGTTGGTATTTTTCGTAGTGTTTGCCTAATTCAAAATACCCTGTTGCCTTGCTTGGGTAGGACTAATGAAGAATGGCAGAAGATGGTTTATGGGATTTGCTTTGAATCCAACCAACAGCCCTTCATCTTCCCTTATGCCTCAAGTAAGGTAATTGGAACTGCTGGTCAGCAGCTACAATACTTGGATGGACTCATCCCAGTAGATACCTGTCTTCAGTATGACTCAGAAAGCATTCTGGTTTTTTCCTGCTAAAGCGGGTTCTGTTGTCTGTCTGTCTCTACAGCCTTGCCATAGGCCAAAGCATAGATATTCATATTGTCAGAAGTTCATGTTTTCATTGTGGCCGTACTACTCCAGCAGAAGGAACAATGAAAATAGACTTACAACATCTCTGACAGCTTATTCAATAAAAACTAAGGTGTTTTCGTAGTCCAGGAGAAAAAGATCTTGGCTTGGTAGGAGATGGAACTAAGCTTTGATTCTGTTTTTGCTACTGTTTAAACTTCTGCTGAGAGTATGATGCTTAAGGATACATTTAGGTAACAGCTCCTGAATGTGGGAATTCAACCATTTAGTTGGTTGAAATGTGTGTTAAATAGTATCTACTGCAGTGAAGATCGCCCCAACTTATCTTTGACCTGAGTCTTACACCTCTGTGGACAATTAACTTTGCAAGAAAACTTCTTTTGCAACCACAACCCTGCGTTTACGAAACTGGCTTTCGCTGAGCCCTGCCTTTAAGATACTTTGGTAAACCTTATGTGTAGGAAATTTGCTTTGTTTTAGCACCAGAGGGTTATTACTATTCAGTTAGCTTCTTTTCCTCTAGTCTTAGTTCTATCAGGTTTCTGTATGCTTGTGACTTACTGGTTTAAGACCTATTGTGATAATCCTACATGTATGTAGGGGTTTTCTTGGTTTTGTTTTAAAATTTTTCTGTGCCCTGTCAAAGCTTGTTAAGCTTGGGTCTTCTGGGGAGCAGGAATGCCCTGCTACCATTTCATCAGTGAAAATATATGGCCTGCTTTGCTGTTACAGCATGTATATGCCCAAGGTTTAAGCACTTTATTTCTTTTTTCTTGGTTGTTTGGGTTTGGGTTTTTTGGGTTTGGTTGTTGGGTTTTTTCTTGTTTGTTTTGTTTTTGTCGTTTCTGGATTTTTTGGTTGGTTTTTTGTTTGATTGGTTTTTTGTTTGGTTTTCGTTGGTTGGTTGGTTGGGTTTGGTTTTTTTTACTTTTTTGTTTGTTGAGGGTTTGTTTGTTTGTTTTGATTATTTTAAAATTAATGTGCATTTCTAAAGATAGTGTTGAGAATCTGGATGAACCACAGTGTTAAAAATAATACAATATAAAACTCATTAAGGAAACAGCATTCAGTTAGACATTAGGCAGGCTGATGAAATAAAATAAGATCCCAAGCCATTAAATTTTAAGATACATATCTCTAGAGTGTACTTCCCACGAAGTATGGTGCTCACTTATGTAGGTAAGATGGAGTCCAGATTAACTGAAAAGTAGTCTGAATGAAAAAAGTGTTGTTTTGCTAATTTATCTGTAAATGAAAATATTACTTGTAGGCACTGTTAGTGTAGTTGTTCCTTGGATTGGAAGGTAAAAACCGTCACAGATAATGTAGTGACACTGCCCTGTCCTTAGTGTTGGGTTTGTGGTTTTGTTCTTCCAGTGTTCCCTGAGGTGAGCTCAGAATCCTGTAGTCTTCTGTATTCTGTTAATAATTTGTTTTCTGGAGTGTTGCTTCTGCTTCTCAGATAATTTTCTGGATTTTGTGTGGGTGACTGAAACAGTCCAGTGCTACATGGAAGCACCAGTTCTGTTTCTGTTGTTGCTTTTTTCATTTAATTGCAGCTTCCCTTCTTTGATCCAAGTCATGCATCTAAATCCCCCTTTCCTTGTTTGCATTATTGCATCCTTAATCAAGTATGTTTCTTTGAAGGAAAGTGTGAGAATGTATTTTCCTAATTTCAACCTATTTGCTATCTTGCTGAGACCCATTCTAGTCTCTGCTTAAGGTGTATTGAGGCAGTTCTCCAAGATATATGAAGCCTGAGGCAGGTCAGGACCTCTGGATGTCATAATATGGACAATTCATACTGCAACCAGAAACACTGGGTTTGTTTCAGACCTTGTTGACTGTAATGATGAAATTTCCAAAGTTACATGTATGAAAGCTTGCTTTGTTTATGCGTTCTGTAAATCAATGTTTGTAAGATATCTCTTTCTCCCTCTATTCTAAAATAGACAGAAATAGCACTCTTCTTAGTTTGCAGTGTCCTATTGTAGGACAACTTCATCAATTTCCTGGTGTTTTCTACTTAGTTTCAGTCCAGAATTACACCACACTTTATTTCAAACAGCATCCTGAACTTTGTGAATGGGAGATGGATGTGGCTTGCATTAAATTATCAAAAGATGATGTCCATTGTTATTCAATGGGACATGGTTAGTTTTTCATTGTTTCTGTAAAGTTCCTCATTCATCTCCCCCCCCCCAATCTGCTGGGCTCTCAGCAGGTCCTATGCTAATGGGAAAATATTGAGACAAGTGCGTAATTGTTCTGATACTTTCTGCTGGCATATATAACTGCAAGTTGTCTATTCTGTTGCAGTTACACAATTGTGATCTTGCGAAGGTGCTTTAGTGACTGACTCTTCACCCCATCCAAACATGAGAACTCTACTATTTATTCTCCACAGTGTTATCTCAGTGAATTGACTGGTCACAGTCAGTGGTGTAAGATGGCTATTGCAGTCAAGGATCAGAGTCCTTAAGATGATCTTTTGCTCTGAAGGTGAATGAGCTGAAATTGAGAACATTGCTTTAGTACTGTTTTTATCACAAGCTTTAAAGATGGTCTTTTGAACTTACTTCCAAAATACTTTGTATTTTTATAAAGCAGTTGGCGGTAGAAGAACATGGTCTCTGCAGTTCTTGGTCTTGTTCACGTGATGATCTCGTCATTCAGAGTACTTTACTTTGACCTGATACATTTCTGTGGAGACAGGTGCTGTCCCCACCCTACTCCCTCCCCTCCATCCCCCACCAAGTTTTTGTTTGAACAGAGCTTTTCACAGATGATCATTTATGTTCTGGTAATAATGACACTAATAATTAATCTAATTTTGCACATATAATTGGAAAATATAATTCTTATATTTTTATAAGGTATTACTGGAGTCCAAAATGGTCATGTGGGTTTGATGTGAATGTTTTCTGATGAGTCTTGAAATTTAAACTTGATCCAGAGAGCAGTTTTCATGAATCCATTCTGTTAGGATCTTTCTTGTCATGTTGGTGTTGAAAGATAATTGAAGCTGAGCAAGAAAAAGACCATGATGTGAGATCACATGTCAATTTGCTAGCTACCCGTTTCAAGAAGACATCTTTGATAAGAAGGATTAATCCAGAAAAGTGATTCAGGAGCTTTAATTGTTAAATTAAAACAAAAGCTCCCCTACCACTTCCCCCCAGTACAGTCACCCTATATATCATTATTAAATATACAAAAATAATTGTCAAGCGGTGAAGCTGATTGCATTACCATTCAGAAATCAAGTCAGATTAATGTGCCTTTACAGTTTAAAATGCTGCATACCCTACATAGTGTCCTACTTAACAACAGCAAAGCATTTTCTTCTCTGAAGTTCAGATACATGAAGAATTACAAAAAGACTTGTACTAATCAGTACATAAATCTAATAGTTGAGTTGCATAAATATCTTAAGGGAAAGAGTAGAATCATGGAATATCCTGAGTGGGAAGGGACTCCCTCACAAAGTTCATTGATTCCAACTCCTGGCTCTGCACAGGATACTCCCAAAAACCACACCATGTGCCTGAGATTATTGTCCAAATGCTTCTTGAACTCTATCAGGCTCGGTGCTGTGACCACTTCCGTGGGGAGCCTCTTCCAGTGCTCACCTACCCTCTGGGTGAAGAAGCTTTTCGTGATATCCAGCCTAAACCTCCCCTTACACAGCTTCAGGCCATTCCCTTGAGTCCTCTCACTGGTAACCACAGAGAAGAGATCAGTGCCTGCCGTTGCGCTTCCCCTCACAAGGAAGATGTAGACTGCAGTGAGGTCTCCCCTCAGTCTCCTCCAGGCTGAGCAGAACAAGTGACCTCAGCCGCTCCTCGTATGGCTTCCCTTCCAGATCCTTTACCATCTTCGTGGTCGTCCTCTGAACATTCTCTAGCCTTGCATTAGGCTATTGTGACACCCAAAACTGCCCCCAGCACTCGAGATGAGGCTGCCCCAGTGCAGAGCAGAGCAGAGCGGGACAATCCCCTCCTTTGCCCGGCTGGCAATGCTGTGCCTGATGCCTCCCAGGACATGGTTGGGCCTCCTGGCTGCCAGGGCTCTGCTGAGTCAAGTTCAGCTTGCCATCAACCAGAACTCCAGGTCCCTTTCAGTGGCACTGCTTTCCAGTATCTCATTTCCCAGTCTGTCAGTACATCGAGGGTTGCCCCATCCCCAGTGCAGAATCTAGCATTCATTAGAACTTCATACAGATTGTCCAGCCCTCCAATTTATTGAGAGCTCTCTGCAGGGCCTCTCCACCTTTGAAGAAGTTAGCAGCTCCTCCCAATTTAGTATCATCATCAGACTTACTTAGTATACATATTACAGAGATAATTAATTTTGTAAGGTTAGTAAAAATTCCATGGCTTTCCCCAGTATGCTCGCTAACTATTCCTTTCTGTGCTTCTTTAGGGATTTTGTAGTGCAGGTTTAAGGAAAGGCTTCTCCTAACAGATTATTTATTTATTTAGAGTCTTGAAAGAAACTGAATTAGTCTGTGGGTTTGTTATGTGATTCAGTGCTTCAGGAACACTTTCCTGGAACTCCTTATTATGAACATCCAGAATCAAGAGCATAAAATCCCCATTGTTCTCTCTTTCTTTATCCCTGAAGCCCATACAAGGAAATAATTCCTATGTCATTGTCTGAAGTTCAAGTAGTCTTGGATAAGATCTATTTTGGTCTTAAAATAAATCTTTAGATGTAAGATGTAGGTATTTAATCAGCTATTTCAAGCCTTTCCTTAATGTGTCTCCACAAGCTGAATGTAGTCTGCTGGTTATTTCTTTGTATGCTTTTTTGAAAAGTGAACTCTCATACTCAGCGATGTTTGGTTGTTTTTTTACATCAAACCTAAGTATACTTAAAATGCCAGTATCAAGCATTCCTATAGGGTGTTTTCCTACAGAAAGCAAAAGTGTTGCAGGTGTTTCTAAAGGGATTCTGTTCACTAGGCAGTATTTGACTCAGTGCAGTTCAGAGGTGCCTCCTATTTGGAAGGCTGTATGCTGGTGTCTGGTTAGGCTCCTAAGAAGCAATATCACCACCTCTTTCTAGATTTTCAGAAAGCATACTTGCTGTGAGGCATTAGGATGATAAAGCTGTTTCAACATGTATGTTAGCTTGGAGTGCTGGGCCAGATGCAATTGCATAGCCAACCATTTTTATAAAGCCAAATCTGCTTTAATAAAGGAATGCCCATTACCACTGCTCATGTGCAAGTTAAGGCATCTCTCCTTTAATGTCACAAAAGAGTGGAACCTAGAACAATAAAGACCCAAATACTTCTAATACTACAAATAGTAATATCCACAGTACGTTTTACTTGCTCCAGAATTTAGTATCTTTACTGTCCATAGAAATGGCACATCTTGATTCCACAGTTTCATGCTAATACAAATAATAGGATAAGCATTACTTCTGCTTTTGCAAAGCATTTTAAACTCCTTTCTTCTCCTTCTGTAATAACATGATACGCACTCTTCAGAACCCCCATGAAGCTCAGGTTTTCTGCTTTCAACAGGCATTCAGGAGCAACTGTGCCATGACAGAGTTACATAAGCATCAAAGAATGATAGAGTGGTTTGGGTTGAAAGGGACAGTAAAGATTAGTTCGAATCCCCCTGCCATGGGCAGGGATGCCACCCACTATATCAGATTACTCAGGGCCCTATCCAACCCTTGAATAATTTCAGCGATGAGGCATCCACTACTTCTCTGGGCAGCCTGTTCTTGTGCCTCACCAGCCCCTGAGTAAAGAATTTCTTCCTAACATCTAATCTAAATCTCTCCTTTTTTAGTTTAAAAATCTTCTTCCTTGTCTTACCACTATCTGTCAGTGAAAAAACTTGCTCTCCCTCTTCTAAGTACTGAGAGGCAGCAATTGAGGTCTCCTCAAAGTGTTCTCTTCTCCAGGCTTTACAACCCCAGGTCTCAGTCTGTCTTCACGGGAGAGGTATTCCAGCCCTCTGATCATCTTTGTGGCTGTTCTCTGGACTTGCTCCAACAGGTGGTTGTCCTTCCTGCACTGGGGACACTAGAGCTGGATGCAGCAGTGCAGGTGGAGTCTCACAAGGACAGAGTAGAGGGAGAAAATCCCCTCCCTCGCCCTGCTGGCCACGCTGCTTTAGATGCAGCCCAGGATGCATTTGGCTTTATGGACTGTAAGCACACATTGTTGGCTTACGTCCAGCTTTTCATCCCCTAGTCCTTCTACACAGGGCTGCTCTCACTGGCTTCTTCGCCCAGTCTATACTCATGTCTGGGACTGCCCTGACCCAGGTGAAGCACTTCCACTTCGACTTGTTGAACCTCATGAGATTCTCATGGACTCATTTCTCAAGCTTGTCCGGGTCCATCTGGATGGCATCCCTTCCTTCTGTTGTGCCCACTGTGCTGCTCAGCTTTGTGTCATCTGCAAACCTGCTGAGGGAGCAGTTGATCCCAGGTAACAATGACTGCAGTCGGCACTCACACTGTGTAGAGAGTTTATAACCGCTTTACCCTACAGCAGTTGTCTGCTTCATCTGAAGTGTCACACACTGGCAGTTCAAGCAAGTGTAGACTCAACAGGGCAAATTTTTAGTTTCATATCTCCAAGTAAAAAGCATTCACATAACTTCAAGTGATGGATGCTTTTCTCTGAATCAGTAGATACACTACTGATCAGAGAAAATTCTGACGGGCAACCTGTAAGTCTCAGGAGCTTTGAATATTGCAAAATGGTAAGAGCTTCCAGTTTTACTCATTTTTATGCCCCTATAAAGAAAGAAGACTGATGAAGTTGTAGGTAGAAACTGAAAACTAAACAGACTGAAGATGGATTTCTAATTGCTTGGAAGAGCAGCATGGTCACCCAGCAAAGTCTGTCAGATAAGTCTCATTTTCACTGATATTCTTAACCTTCCTGGTAAGAACTCTCATGTAGCAAAATACAAAAAAAAAAGAAAATCTAAGTTCCTAAAATAATAACAATAATAAAATATTAAATGTGTGAAAGTGTACTGAATTAAAAGCAGGTTTTTATTTTCCTATTTTATTTAGATACAGCTCCTTAGGAAGAACACCTTCAGTAGTGCCAGAACTGTATTCTGATGCTTACCAGAGTGCAACCTAATATTGCTAATTAAAAGTCTGATGATACTGTTCAGAAAAGTTAGCCAGAATGAAGGGAAAAAAAAAAAAAAGGGAAGCACACTAAGTACAGACTTAGGAAATAAAACAGAGGAGGTTTTCCTTTCATTAACTGGTCATTATAGGGGAAGAAACTTTACTGGCTTGTATGAGAGAAACAAAGCAGTCTGACATTAAAACAACATTTACACTTGCGTGCTACCACACAACTTTCTGTTAAGCTATATCTATAGGACATAGACAGAAGGAAAACTAATCAAAATTTCCACTCTGCAGCACCCTGTACAGCACCAATATTATGAGTATCCTGTATTTTGTGTTTCCCAATACTCAGCAGTTTGAATAGGATTCTGAATTACTCATTTTGATAACAGAGACTTAGTTTACTGATTCAAGTAATCCTTGTGTACCAACAGCTATTCAAATGACAGATTATCACATATTTTAATATATAAGATTCACCTTTGATATATTCAGAGAGTGGCAAAACCTCTACTCATCTGACAAGGCAATTTCTTCAGATGGATTAATGACTCTAAATCCGTATTCATTCACTGCCAGATGCTGTCTAAGCAAGTTCCATTGGGAACGTCATAATTTCCTTTTCCTATGCACTTGACTAAGCACAAAAGTCCATGTTGTCATCCTCCTCCCCGCCCTCAAAAAGTAAATGTCAGAGAGACATGACATAAATTTTAAAATGTTCTCAAACTATCCTGCATTTGTTGTATAGTTTGGGACCTTGAAGTGAATCATGTTCTCATCACACTAAATCTCTATTTCTTAATGATTATTCTGCTTTTGATAGAATTCTAGAACTGGTTTAACTGCTGGATCAGGAGACAACACGTGAGACCACATGAGAGAGGAAAACAGGTTGTGGAGATTTGATAGAGAAGCTGAAAGTAGAAGTGAAACCAGAAGATTAGTTTTTTAACTTTTTCTTGGTTTTGCAAGTCTGTGGAGATATAAAGAATTTGGTGTTCTTATTGACATGTGGTAATTATTAGTTAGAATACAAAACCTTCCAAAACTAATTGTAATGGGTTGACCTGGCTGGATGGTAGATCCCTTCCAAAGCTGCTCTGTAATTCCTCTCCTCAGTGGGACATGAGAGAGAGAATATAACAAAAGTCCCATGGATTGAGATAAGGACAGGGAGAGATCATTCACTGATTACTGTCACAGGCTTGGGGAAATAGTTTATTACCACTCAAATCAGAGCAAGGTAATGACAAGTAAAGCCAAATCTTAAAAACACCTCCCTTCTACCAGGGCCTAGTTTTACTCTCGCTTTTCTCTACCTCCTCTCCCACAGTGATGCAGCAGGACAAGAAATGGGAGTCTCTTGTTAGTTCATTGCATGTTCTCTCTGCCGCTTGTTCCTCCTCAGGAGGAGCGCTTCTCATACTTTCACCCTGTTCCAGTGTGAGGTTCCCTCCCACAGAAGACAATCCTCCACAAGCTGTTACAGCATGAGTCCTTTCCACAGGCTGCAGTTCTTCACAAATTGCGCCAGTGTAGATCCTTTCCATGGAGTGCAGTCCTTCAGGAGCAGACTGTTCCAGTGTGGGCTTCCCGTAGCATTACAGCCTTCTTCAGGCATCCATCTACTCTAGTGTGGGATCCTGCATGGGCTGCAGGTGGATATCTCCTCCACTTTGAACTTCCATTGGCTGCAGGGGGACAGCCTGCCTCATCATGATCTTCACCACAGGCTGCAGGGGAATCTCTGCTCCAGCATTTGGAGCATCTTCTGCCTCTTCTTCAGTTACCTTCATGTCTGCAGGGCTGTTTCTCTTACATATTCTCACTCTTCTCTACTCTGGCTGCAATTGTTCTTACATAGTAATTTTTTTGCTTTCTTAAATTAGAGAATCATAGAATATGCTGAATTGGAATGGACCCATCAGGATCATTGAGTCTAGCTAGCCCTGCACAGGACACCCCAAGAATCACACCATGTGCCTGGAAGTGTTACCCAAATGTTTCTTGAACTCCGTCAGGCTTGGTGCTGTGACCACTTCCGTGGGGAGCTTGTTCCAGTGCTCAGCCACCCTATGGATGAAAATCCTTTTCCTGATATCCAACCTAATCCTCGCCTGAGTCAGCTTCATGCCGTTTCCTCAAATCCTGTCTTGAGACTGAAGAGGTGGGCACCTCCTCCTCTGCTGTTTTCCCACCATCACTGATGCGCTCAACCTTGGCCAGCAGCAGGTCCATCTTGGAGCCATTTGGCACTGGTTCTGTTGAACTTGGGACACTTGAAACTTCTCAGGGAAGTCACCTCTGCAGGCCCCACTCTGCTACCAAAACTGTGCCACATAGACTCAAATGTACTAACCAACAAGTTTCTTTTTGGTCAGCAGTTCAATACTCCTCCCATATTCTCCACAGTTCAATTTTATTTACACCATCATCTTAAGAAGCATAACTTGTTATTCAATAAATATGCAAAACTCAGTATCAGCAGAACATTTCTGGCTTTGTTTTGGTCTCTTACAGACATTCCTAAGCTTAAGCAATTGAGTTAAATTATTTTCCATGACTCACATAAGTCAATGGATAGCACTGATTAACTTCAGACTAGTCACTACATTTCAAGGTCATTTATGTGTTGACATACACTGAATGTTTTGAAATACTATCACTCCACTCCTGACATGATAGTAACTATATCCATTTAAGTCAAAAGTGTCCAGTATCAAAAAAAAAAGCAGGATTTTTTTTCTACTAAGAAGCTTATGAAGCTGTTTTTTGTACTGCATTCTTATATATTAGGACAGAAGAAATTGTTCATTTTCTGCTCCCTGTATTACACAGTTCTGGTGGGATTCTTTATTTTTTTTGGTTTTACCTCTTTTAACCGTCAGTCTCATTAACACATCAGAAATCTTCATGTGCAACAGTGACACTAGTCATTGTCAATACACGTTTTGTATTTGTACATAGTAAATCCATATCAATAGTTAAAACACAGAATGACAGCTTAATTCTGAAAAAAGACTTTTCAGCTTTAAGATGGAGATTAACAGACAGGAAGTTTTGCCTTAGAAAAAGTCTCACCCTCACATCTAATGTTGCAAATATCACAAGATATCGCAGCAAAATGTAGCCATGCTCATAAATCATTATATCACAGCTTGTGAATGGACAAATGTTCTCATCCCAGCGACTCAATTCTTTTTGCAATCTAGCAAGTTATGTTTGACCTGCTGGTCAAACTAAAGGGCAAGAAGGAAATGCACAGACAGTGAAAGCAGGGGCACAGCACAGGAAAGACATGGAACAGGTCTAGAGGAGGGCCACAAAGACCAACAGAGGGTTGGAACACCTCTACAGTAAGGAAAGACTGAGAGAGCTGGGGTGATCCATCATGGAAAAAATAAGGCTTTGAGGAGATCTTATTGCAGCCTTTCAATACTTGAAAGAGGGCCTATAGGAAAGGCAGGGACAAACTTATTAGCCACGCTTATTGTGATAGGACAAGGTGTAATGATTTTAAACAAGAGGGTTCGTTTAGATTAGATGTGTGGAAGAAGTTCTTTACAATGTGGATGGTAGAACACTGGAACAGGTTGCCTAGAAAGCGGTGAGTGCCTCATGCCTTAAACATTCCAGGTAAGATTGAATGGGGCTCTGAGCAACCTGATTTAATTGAAGATGTTCTTGCCCATGGTGAGGACGTTGGATGAGATAACCTTTTTAAGGTGCCTTCCAACCCAAATCATTCTATGATTCTAAAAGACATGGTGCAACATATGCTTACCTGGGCTTGCAGGTAGGCTACTAAAACCTTTGTTGCTTTCACATATGCACCGTTTGTCATACAAACCCTCGGTACAGGAAATGTGGCTGTTTGAGGACACACTTTGGTTCCTAAAAGCACTGCAGTAACCCTGAAATAATTTGTATAATGTGGCTATGCATGCATTTGCTCTGTCTGTTACTAAAATTTGGAACTAGCATGAGAATCTTAAAACAGAAATGTAAATTTACTGAGAAACAAATGACGATTGTTATATGGTTTTATTTTAAAGTGAGGCCATGTGAGAGAGGAATCTTCAACTGATGAACTGATTTGGCACCAAAGATGATTCCAAATGTCGGAGGTCTGCTTCACATTCCTTCTTTTTCTTGTACTGTATGTTCTTGTCAGCTCCATACTTCCAAGTTGACTGAGATGAAAGGAGACAAGACTCTGAGCTTTTTTGATGGCGGAAGCACAGAATCTATGAAGACTGAGGAGTGTCTTACTCAGCTCTTAAGCCATCTGCCTGTAATTTTGGCATTGCAGCAAGAATTCCATCCAGACCTATATTACTATCTTTTGACAGTGTAGCTGTTAAGTTGTTGAACACCCTGGATTCCATAAATAATCTCGTCCAGTCGTATCTGAAATTTTTTCCTCAGACTAAGATTTTAAGATATGGTGTTATTTCTTTATTTTTTTAATGCTTGGATATCAGATTCTGGGCTGCTTCTCTAACTTAAGCGGTTTGTGTTTGTTTAGCACAGAGTCCCTTGTGATTTCTGCTTGTCACCTCTCAGTCTGTTGATAATTGATTTTGCTTTTATTTTTAATTTTTCTTCTTTTTCTCATTTTGTTACTTCTTTTTCATTTGTCAGAGATACCACTTTCATTATGAATCCCATGGAATCTTTGTTGCAGATACGTGGGATAATCACTTTCTATGAAGAATGGTTTTTCTGTTATCTTGGCTAAAAGAATGGATTAAAGATACTTCATACTGCTGCATACCATAGAACAGTTCGTGAAGAAAAAAAAATGGTCCTGAAGTTTCACCTTCATGTGACCTTTATTTTTATCTAAACCGATTGACTAATCTGTCTGGTTTTGACAAAAGGAACTTAATAATGTGTGTATCCCTGCTTGGTTAAATTGCAGCTGTTGCCTTGTCCCTTTTGTAGCTGTAGCCAGGCATTCTAATGGATTAATGTTTTTCCTTAATGCAGTGTTTAATATTTTCGTTCTAGAGTTTATCCTAATAGTGACTAGCCTACTATATTCTAATCAGAGTTTGGTTGTCACTGATTTCTTTCGCACCAAGAAAATAGCGCTAGATTATAAAGAATTACAGTAACTATTGTATTTGTTGTCTGTGGCTGCCAACGATAGTGGTTTTTTGTGGTTTGCAAAAGTTTTAAAACATGTAGAAATTAAAGGAGGACTTCTTTGGCTTCTTTTCTCCCCATTAAATCATTGTAACAGTTTATGAATGACTGAATTTCTTAAATGTGTGTGTACCTATCAATGGATGACAGTTATGTAAAGTAATCAGAGTTTGACATACTTTATTGGCACAAGAGTTGATGTGAAGATTTTACTTTTAATTCAGAGACTATCTCAAAGTTACTGGATTTGACTTGCCAAGTAGCTATAGTAATACTTGTGACGGCTCACAACTAAGTTGTGTGGTTAAGAAAAGTTTGTCCATGCATACAGTCTTTAGTTTTCTATTTAAAATAATAAACCCTTTTTTCCCTCCTTCTCCCAGAAAAGGTGATGGCAAATGCAGTGCTGTGCAAGTGAAATGAGTTTATTTTTTATGTTGTTTAGAAGTTGGTATTTAAATCATAGTGTAGGTGAAGTTGTAGAATTGTCTCAAATATGTATTCATTGGATGGCTTCCTGGTTTATGAAGTTACTGAATTCTAAAGGACATGTTTGTTTCTATATCAAAACATTTGAAGTTCCGGAGCATTCTAACTAGTCCTTCTTTAGAAGAACTCAAATATGAACTTAAAAGACAAGACTAAAAAGCGTATGAAGGCATTCTGGTTTTGGCATTCAGAATCAGTTGATTAAAATGAATTTTAATTTCTGATCAGCCAGACAATCTCCTCTTCTGAAAAGTTCTGTTTCTCTTCTAACCGGTATGAAGTGTCCAATGTCCGTCAGTCAGCCATCAGTCAGACATTGCAGTGTTGTGAGAGTCTTGGTGTTGTGGTGCAGTAGCTTTAGTTTGAAAGTACTTTATATTTGAAAGTTATATCTCTTATTTTGCCTATCCTTATTTCTGTTGGGTTGATAATAGTTTTGAAGGGCGGGAGTGGATCTATGTGTAGACTAATTCTTGGCACAAAGGAATTCCTTATTTCGCCCAAATCAGCACTTCATAGAAAAAATTCAGCAAGTGGCTAAAATGCTGATTAAAATTAGCTTCCAGTGCTATTAGGATTGCTGTAAACTGTAAATTTAAATCTGTTTGTATTGTAAACTAACCCTTTCTATATAGAACATTCAGATCTCACTTTCAGCGTATCTCAGTCATAATACCAGGTTACTCATGCCCTTGGTTAAGAACCAAATATGCATCTACTCCACTATAAATGAAAAATCTGGACTGTTCTTTTTCCATTCCTCTACTTGGCCCAGGATCTTCGAGAAGGCTCAGTGAACAGAACTCAAACTGTTGCCTGAACTTAAATTGTTACTCAATTCAGGTCCATTCTGCAAATATTTTATGGCTCATACTGTGTAACATTTTCCTGTTAACATTGTCTAAAGTTTTTTTTTCCTACTCCCTCTAATTATTAATGTAATAGATCAGCATTTTGAATTTCTAAAGGGATTAAAGTACCTTACTTCATAGAAAAATTGAACACTATATTTGTGTTGGAATAGGGGTAGAGGTTTTACTGCACAGTCCCTATATCATTTCCACATCCTACTGCGGTGAAACCAGGTTTGTCACCAGTTCCTTACAATATCAGTATTGCAGCAAGCCTATCAGTATAATCAGGATGTCTGAATATCTTTGGCTGACAAATATCTTTAATGAGTTTCCTGTATCCTGTGACTTCAGATCTATTCCTTTCCGACATGTCTATTCAAAACTTTCTCTTAAAATGTAGAGTTTGTAATCCAATATTCTAATTTTGAATAAACAGAAATAGTGTATCATAGAATCATACAATATGCTGAGTTGGAAGGGACCAACAAGGATCACCATGTCCAAACCTGGCCCCACACAGGACACCACAAGAATCACACCATGTGCTTAAGAGTGTTGTCCAAATGCTCCTTGAACTCTGTCAGGCTTGGTGCTCTGACCACTTCCGTGGAGAGCCTGTGCCAGTGCTCAACCACCGTCTCTGTGAAGAAGCTTTTTCTAATATCTGACCTAAACCTCCCCTTGCACAGCTTCAGGCCATTCCCTTGAGTCCTCTCACTGGTAACCACAGAGAAGAGATCAGTGCGTTGCGTTGCGCTTCCCCTCACAAGGAAGATGTAGACTGCAGTGAGGTCTCCCCTCAGTCTCCTCCAGGCTGAGCAGAACAAGTGACCTCAGCTGCTTCTCATATGGCTTCCCTTTCCTTTACCA
>VWPU01013880.1:0-47184 GCA_013398955.1 Callaeas wilsoni | reverse complement strand
ACATCGAGGGTTGCCCCATCCCCAATACAGAATCCGGCACTACCCTTGTTGAACTTTATATGGTTGGTGATTAATTTGTGTACTCTGAACCTGAAAAGGTTTGCTGGGTGAATTGATGGGTGTAGCTGGAAGGAGAGATAAGGAAATGAAGATGAATATCTCTATATAAGCTTTGATCTTGTGGCATTGTTCTGGAAATCTGCTTTATTCCTATGAGTTGATTGAAGGTTGACTGTAATTACTTTCTGTTGCAGATGAGCCAACACGTTCCTTGAGTGGTCTTATCTTGAAGAATAATGTAAAAGCACATTTTCACAACTTTCCAAATGGGGTAACTGACTTCATTAAAAGTGAATGTCTGAACAACATTGGTGATTCCTCCCCCTTAATTAGAGCTACTGTAGGTAAGTTTGTTCTTAATGCTGTCCTCTGCATTCTGAAAATGTTTCTGATATGAGTGAGAGCTGTACTAGGGACATACAGAGTTACTAAATTCATAAAACTTTTTGTTCCTTGTAATTGTCTCAACCTCAGCATGTTTCAATGATATTTTTCTTTATTGTGAGTATAAAGGTGTCATACTTTAGATTCCTATTATCTTGGAAGTAATATAGCAATTCAGTTAATATTTCTTGAAGTGTAACTGAAAATAAGTTTATTTGAATCTACTTAGATTGAGCTTGCTGCCAGCTTATGTATCTAAAAACAGGAACAGGATAAAAGTCTGACTTAAGAACTATTGCAGTATTCTGATTGCATCAATGAAATGCTTCTGTTAGGTGATTTTCTACACATCACCCCCTATATGCACACATATGCACATCCCTTCAGGGAATCATCATACCATGCATAAGGCATTCACGTAAATGGCTTCCTTCAGAAAAGACTGGCTTCTGTCAGAAAACAGTAGATAAAGCGTGGTGTACAGAACTTCATAGTATCATAGAATCATGAAATGGTTTGGGTCGGAAAAGACCTTAAAGATCATCTAGTTCCAGTGAGAAATTTTATTTGTTACATGAATTTTTGATTATGTAAATATCTTGTTTTGATACACATCTTTCATAAAGTATGTATATTTGTATTATTTTTACTTAGTTCAAGGTAAGGTTGCTTTTCTGTCTGTTTGAGAATATGATTTCTTCCAATGTTGTAGTAATTTTCCTGGTCTGCTCAAAAACTAGAAAAACATAAAATAATATTTGAATACTGAAAATGGGTATGGGTGTCAGTTCAAAAAGAAATTCAGCTTCTCTCAGTTGACTCCTCTTATAAAATAATCTACCAGTTACTGTTTAGAATCATTTGCTTTTTCTATAGGATTCTTTCTCCAGGCGTTCAGTTTACAGACTGCAGACTTGAGAAAATTACTCATTTCTTAGCTTTTTCCTGCTTTCTTGTCAGTTGTGAAGCTGCTTTACTGTGAATTCTGTTAATGTCCAATGTTCTAAATGAGACTAGAAACAAGTCTTTGAGTGGCAGATACTCTTTGAATTTCAGGTTGTAGAAGAGTCATGCTAACTTCTTTGTTCGTAGGAGTTTTCAGTGGAGTACAGTGGAGCTAGCTAAGGAATATATTCCGGCTCCATTTGGTTTGCTATCTTAGAGTTGTTTGGTGATGGTCTGTGGAGTGGTTTTTTGGGGGACGTGGGGGTTGTTTGTTTTCAAGCAGTTACTCTTTAATTTTTCCTGATAGGAAATGCTTGTGGATTAGTAGCTCAATTATTGTTCAGCTTTAAGTGATCCTTGCAGGGATTATTAGGCACTTATGAACTCTGAAGATAAGTAGCAGCTGATGAACTGCATGCTTGCATAAGTGTTGCCGTTTCGCATATGTTTGGCACCCTGCTGTTTGGAATTGTTGGATCCTTGTACCTTGATCGGTACCCACTGGTTTCTTTGTAATAGCGAGGTGTAAAGATGTTACCACCTACCTAGACTGCCTTCTTAGCATGAGTTGGCACGTGGAGATTAGAGCTGCTCTTTCTGATGAGTACATGTTTTTACAGTTCAGGCACTATCAATTAAACGAGCCAATTGCAAATAACATCTCAGAAATTCTGAGAGCAAGATGAGCAAGTACATCAAAATGGCATCAGAGAAGATTTAATGCAGTATTCATTCTCCTTTGTGGTCTCTAGCATCTAGTGCTAATCAGACAAAAGGTGGTATCTTTTGGCCCAGATGGAGGCAAGCTGATTAATCCCATCTTCAGAAGTCACCTTGCTGAGGAGAATAAGCATGTGACTTGAGGCCAAATGATAATGGCACATTGTTTGATCCTTAGTTTATCCTTATTCTAATCCCCAAAGGAGTAAGAGTGTATCTTTTCTGTGTTGTTAACCTGTGGTATAGGTTTTAAAACCCCATGTGCCAATTTTGAAATACGGATTCAAGTTCAAGCTGCATTTGTGGAGGACCCACAAATCTACCAAGATATAAACACATCTCTTTAGAAAGTGTCTGCAGCTGTTCTTAAAACTTTCTAGGGACACTAGACTGGGCAGGACCTTAGTGTAGCTCAGACCTGAAAGCAAGCAGGGAAAATACTTTAAGTATTTGAAAGTAGTGGAGGAAATGGAGAGCTTCACTGTAGGAGGAGATTGTAAGCTAATGATTACAATATGAAGGGGAATTTTGTTAGGAAGTTCAGCTTTTAAAAGTTAAGGAATTTAGAAATCAGCTTCAGGAGTTAGAGAGGCAAAACAGCATCTGTACAGAACATTTGTAATGACATGTATGGTCTGAATTGCGTGCCAGACCATTTCATTCTCTGAAACCAGTTCTAGGACCTTGAAAAGATCCAGCATATTGCATCAAAAGAATAATGCAGAATATCTGTTAGTTACTGTGTGTCTTGTCCAGAATGTCCTTTGCTCTGTAATGTTGTCCTCTATTCTTGTGTATTTAACAAGAATTTTAGCATTTTATTCCAAAGAAAAATGATATATTGTGAGTAGCTCAAGGAAAAAGCTTGGGAAACTTCTGTCAATTTTTGCTTGGGAGATTACTAGTTGTAGTAGTGTCAAGTTCTTCTGTGTTCATACTCATTAGAAGTAACTGCCAGTAGCATAAAGGATTATGCTAGCTGTTACATTTTGCGTTGAGGCAAAATGGACTCATACAAATTCAGTCCTGGTTTATAAGTAGCCTTTCTCTGTCCCTGTCACCTAATTAGTTTTCCCCGGGATTTCTATATGTTCTAGAAACAGAATTAGAGACTCTTTGGGCTGACCTGTCTGTTTGCTGGCTCTCATAACTCATAACTGGATGACCTACCGTAGTGTTTACGCTCTTAGTAGATATCTTGGTCTTAGAATGTGTCCTTAATGTTTTGTGTTAACACAGTAAAGCTGTGAACGTGCAATTTATCACTAGGTTGTAAGTTTATTGCATGACAGATTCCCACATTCATGCTGTTGTATCATAGTAAAAAAGAGGTGACTTGGGGTGGATATTCTGTATTTATTAGAGGTCCAGATTTGTACAGTGTTTAGTAAATTTAGAGCCAAAGCTGCCCTGCTGTGTTATTAATTATAAATTATACAGATATATAAATGTTATAAATTATAATTTCCTTAGTTGCTTGGTGCTTGATTTCTAATGTTTGAGTCCTTCATGGCAGCAGGAAGGAACAACCCACCTTTGCTGTTCAAAGCCCTTCAAATAACATTCCCAGTCAAATGTACTTCCTCTTTTTATGCATGCCAGTCCATAACAAAACCATAACTTTCTTAGCTCTTTAGATACTTGAGAGCAGAAAAACAAGAAAAATTTATACGAAACAAATGAAAGCATGTGAGATCTCATTTTCTCCATTCTTCTGTTTCTTTTAGGCATTCTGATAACAACCATTGCCTCAAAAGGGGAGTTGCAGAATTGGCCTGAACTGTTGCCAAAGCTTTGCAGCCTGTTGGATTCTGAAGATTACAATACCTGTGAGGTAAAGAGATTTATAGAAAATAGAAGATGATAATCCAAATTTCATTATTTTTATCTCTCTTCACAGACACTATGTATTTGTATAGTATGGTGTGCATGTCTATATGTATTTGTACATGCCCATATGTTCTCCTTGCAGAACAGTGGCTCAGATTTGATACTTCTTCTTCTACCTGTAGTCCGTTCTCTTACATTGGAACAAATTCATTTCCTTTGCATAAAACCAGAGTAAGATTGCCGATGGATAGTCATACCATCTCAGCTGAGAAGTCTCCTGAAATTACCGCTCTGTGATGCCTAATCGTCTAGGCACCATTAGCATCATTAAGTTGATGCTGAATTTTCTCTTACATAAAAACAGTGTTCATTCTTCATGTAACTTAACCTGGAAAAGTGATTGATTGCTATATCAAGGTGAAATCAACTGTTTTGTTTAGTCTGTATGAAGGGAAATAAGTAAATAACAGTTTTAAACTATGAGAAAAAATATAAAGCTATGTCTGATGTAAAAAAATAAAGATTCTGATTACATCATCTGAATTACTTGATAACGTCTCCATGAAAGTGTGAAACATTCTGTATAAAGTGAACCTCAGAGATGACTAATGATCCAAGATGCCATGTTGCTATGTAGTATTTTGGTGCTTCTTTCTCTTGGGAAAAAAACCCCACATTTGAAAATGAAACTCAAATTGACCATCATCTCTGTCTTGCCCCATAGTGAATTATGAAAGGAAATACAATTATATATGCAATTAATTTGGATACTTCTGCCTCATTCTACTTCTCAAATAAAAATTAGCTTTTAAGTGTTTTTTGAAGTATATTTGGATAGATGAGCATCAAGTCAAACTAAAATTACCACTTCTTAATTGCTGACTCTCCCAGCTTGAGAGCTGATAGATGCTCAGATGCTGGTTTAAATAAAATGCCTTTAAGAATATTTCAATTTAATCATTAATTAGTTAGCTGCATTTACAGTATTAACTAGCTACATTTACTGTATTGTGCTGAAGTTACTCATTCTGTATGAAGTCTTAAGTTTTGTTTTCTTCAGAATGTGAAAGAAGATACTTATTTGTTTATTCATTTTTTAACAGGGCGCTTTTGGTGCTCTTCAGAAGATATGTGAAGATTCTGCCGAAATTTTAGATAGCGATGTATTGGACCGGCCACTCAATATCATGATACCTAAGTTCTTGCAGTTCTTCAAGCACAGCAGTCCAAAAATACGGTAGGTTTATGAGTTGTACTTACAGTTACCTGTTAAAATTTTACTTACATTAGCGGCAAGACTGCTATTTTGTAGATCTGTTTAAAACCTGCTTAGCTTTTTTAAATGATCCTGCAGAGACCCACAGAGATGCCATGCATCAGTAATTTTCATATTTATCTTCATACTTAATACAAGAATCTCACCACTTCATACAATCAATGATTCTGAAGCTCAAATACTTTCTTTTAAGTTTCTGCATATTATTACAAAAAATTCAGTGCTGTGCTTAGAATTAATATTCCGATTAGAAATAACAATTTTACATTCCTTTTGTAATGGCTTCAGCAATGGAAGAGTGAAAATTCTTTTGCTGACGAAAGTTTCTGAATTCTGACAGAAGAAAAAATTCTGCATTTAGCTGAACTTCCAGCTGAATCAAATTAAATGGATTCATCATCCCTTCAGTGTAAAACTGTATTAATCTCTCCAAAATAACAGTATAAAAGAAAATTTCCAGAATTAAATTGTTATTGCTAATAGTCATTACAAAGAACAGTAGCTTTTACCCTGAACTGAGTCAACAGAGTGGCCCTGCCATAAAGAAGGGTAATGGTATCCTGGGCTTGAGTATTGCTGGCTGGTTTAAGGGAGATGATCCTTCTCTTCACCTTCCAGGTGAGGCCACACCTGAAATACTGTGCCCAGTTCTGGACTGTTCAGTGCAAGAGAGGCATGGATATACTGGAAACACTCCAGGAAAGGGCCATATCAGGAAAGGCCAAGAAAGCTGGGACTCATGAACATATGTAAATACTTGAAGAGAGGGAGGAAAAAAAATGCCCAGGCTCTTTGCAGTGGTGCCCAGTGACAGAACCAGAGGCAGTGGCCACAAACAGAAACTCAGACTATTCCCTCTGAATATCAGAAAGCAGCTTTTTTGTTGGGAGAATGACCAAGTAGTGACACGGGTTACCTAGAGAGATGATGGAGTCTCCATCCTTGGAGATACTCAGTAGCCAGCTGGATGTGGTCCTGGGCAACTGGCTGTAGGTGGCCCTTGCTTGAGCACAGGCATTGACCGGATTACTTCCAGAGGTGCTTTCCAGCTTTAACCATTCTATGATTCTTTGTGCTTCTGTTAAATGTGTTTTATCTTCTGTTTGAAAATTATATTTGACAGCTTTAAGGTGGCAATTCTTTATTGCCAAGAGTAGTAGATAGTGAAGACTAAGACTCGTGATAGGATTCTAATACAGTTTAGAAAGTCATCTATAAAAGATGCTTGATAAGAAAATTATAAAACGAAGTGTGAACTTGGTCTTGTGGAAAGATAGTAATTCTCTGGAGCTGGGAGAGAGGCAGAAAAACATGCTTTTTTCCTTACAACACTGTACAGTCTTTCACTTCTTTCCTGTGCTGCAACCTGCGTGGCTTTGAGACTTAAATCAGTTTAAAGTTTAAAGCAGGCTACCTGCCAACCCACAGCCTAGTTTCAGTACATAGTGCTGAGGTATGAAAAGGACTAGTAGTGTCAGTACAATACTACAAATCTATCAAAAGACAACTTTTGAACAGTGTTTTATGACACAGCCTTCCCGGAAATGTCTAAACAGAATAGAAATTTGGAGTTACAGTAGTAAAAATACAGTAATGAGTCTTTCAAAGGTTTTACTGGTAGTTTTGCCTTGTGCTTCTACCTTGAGAATTTGACTTTTGTGTCTGAGAATGAGAAAGACCTGTAAGTAATGGCTTTGCATGAAATGGAATAGAAGAACAGTGCTTAATTTCTTAGGATGTTTCTTCCACAAGTGTTTTAGAATGTATCCAGCTACAGTGTTTTTGTTCTAAGCTACTAATTTGTTCTAATGTATTGTGGACACATTCTGGTTTCAGTAAATTCTACACATATTGTGAAGACTGTTGCATACTTAACAATGAAGACGGTCAGGCTAAAATATTGCCATGTTGACTCGTATGGACTTGTTACTGTCTGAGAAGATCACAATCATAATATGCTCAAAAAGAACATACATACTGTAGAGAACAAATATACTAGCTATAGTCATCCTAGCCTATTTACTGAATACTTTATTTTAAAATATTTCTTAGGTATATCGGAGTATAAGGCAGTACTTAAAATGTCATTTAGTAATTTTGCTTGGTAATGCTACAGATGCATAGATTTGTTCTCTCTTGCCTTTGAAGATATTTAATTTATGCTTTTGATGCCTGAGTACAGTTTAAAAATGCTTTTAACTCATGAAACATACATATTTTAACTGTTTCTGTTGTAGGTCTCATGCAGTGGCATGCGTCAATCAATTTATCATCAGCAGAACTCAAGCTCTTATGTTGCACATAGATTCTTTTATTGAGGTGGGTATGGATTCTTTTATTGTGGTTGGAGGTTTAAGTCAAATTACCTATCTGATTTATCAAGACGTTTAAACTACGGTTTACAACACCACTACCCCTAAACTCCCCATTTCTCGGGAGTTCAGCCCCCAGGAATTGAGGTTCATTCTGTATGCTTGTGCTCAGAGCTGACGACTCTGTAAGCAAAAGAAGTAGGTGTATTTCAAAAGATGTTTCCTTTTCCTAAGTAGGGAAAGCTCTTGTTGTGTAAAGGTGCAAAAGTAATGGCAGCAGTCTATCTCTTACATGTCCTGAGAATTGAATGTCACTGGCCCTGTCTGCCTGTCTGAATACTGTTCCTGAACTTGGATGAGAAGGTTCTGGGTTGTCTAAGAGTATTTGATTTGCTCCTCCTATGTACTGACACAATTTATGTTTAGGAAGAAAAAATAATCCAGAAGTACTGTTCTTGTGCCGGTCTTAATACATAGTGTCACATTTATGTATAAAATATACACTGAGAGACTGAAGAGTTAATTTGCTAACCCATATGTCTTTAAAACATAAAATTGTATTCTGAGGTGTGCATTGGGCAAGTAGAGAAGTACATCGCCTTTAGTCAGCCAGTAATGTCAATTTTAATACATGTTGAGCTTGATGAATTGAGGTTTTTCGACTGTTACCACTTTCCAACAGAATCTTTTTGCACTGGCCGGTGATGAGGAGCCTGAAGTACGCAAAAATGTTTGCCGTGCTCTGGTAATGTTGCTGGAAGTTCGGATGGATCGCCTGCTTCCTCATATGATTAGTATAGTTGAGGTGAGTCGCATTTCCTAGATGTTCTGCAGATTCCTTTGTTTGACATTGCAGAAATAATAAATAAAAAACATTCATCAGAACAGGTATGTTGCACTTGCACTTGCTGCCTCTTTGTTTCCCTTTAAGACTGAGACTGCAAAACTTTATTCTTATCTAATTGCAACTAGTTTGACATTGTGTTTCACAGGCAGTACATATGGCAGTTGTTTGTTCTTCATTAAATCAATTATCCTGAAATGGTTGAGATCACACCCAGGCATTGCTTGACCCTAAGTGAGAAGATTATGTTAAAAATCTAGCACTAGTGCTGAAACTGCTTCAGTATACACATTGAAGCTGCCACTTTTTCGGGTGTGTTGACCATAACAAGGATAAAGCATGTTATTTTACATTGCTGAGATGATCTCTGAGCTACTGATGAAAAAGTTCTAACATAAATGTTGTATTTTATGCAAGTAATTTATTTTTATATTGTGTAGTACATGCTTCAAAGGACCCAGGACCAAGATGAAAATGTGGCTTTGGAGGCATGTGAGTTTTGGCTGACTTTGGCTGAACAGCCGATTTGTAAAGAGGTATTATGTCGGCATCTTACTAAGTAAGTATCAAGAATTGCAACTCATATTTATTTTCAGACAGTCCTCTTAATATTTCAGTTGACTTGTTCATGGATACTCTTAGAGACAATGTATATGGCTTGCAGCATGCTTAGAAGAATTCTTCCGTAGCTAGTTCTTGTGGATAGTAAAATTGAAAAGACTTCTGAGGGTTTCAGACCCAGTGAACTCCAGAAACACTTTAACTGTGTCACTGTAGTGCTTACCTCAAATTTAACAAGCTGTTACGCTTCACATGAATGCAAAGATATGGTAAAATGCACTTAAGCTCAAGTGAACAACTCCACATGACATGATGCCTTGTAGAGGCTGACCTGGAACAGAGGCCAGACAGAGTGAAAGGATTAAGGGCAGGTATTTATTGAAAGGCCTTCACAGGGCACACCTTGGGCAGTGCAGGAGTCTCGCAGAGACTACACCCAAGATGGATGACAGTCACACATGTTTGGACAGATATAAATTTTGTCCATTTGCATATCAGAGGTTAATTGGCCAATTACAGCTTCAGTCGGTGGAGTCCCATTCTCTTAGTATGCTCCCCCCCAACTCACTTTTGTTTACATTTCTCGGGGCCTGAGACAGTGAGGTGTCCTTGATTCGCAGGCCTAGAGTGGAATTGTTGTGGTTGACAAAAATGGGAAAAGCAGCAGCTAGCACTCTATATGGAGTTCAGAGTTATACACTAAAGAATTGCAGGATTACAAACACATGAAAATATAAAAGCTAAAATCCTAAGGCATCAACGTTACCCGTAATATCTGGTGTACCATGAACATGTCATCTTGACGACTGCTGATATAGGCAGCTCTGTGCAATGCTTCAATGTGCAGTCATGCAAAGGGTTCTTCATTTTAAAAAGAGCATAAAACTAAATGACATGACTTGGATTTAGAAATCAATTTCGTATCAATTACTGTTACAATTTAAACTTGAAGAAAGCCTGTACAATTTGTTCCTTCATTCTTCTGCAGCCTGATAGTAGTTTAAGTTTCAAAATCTACTTTTTTGAAGTTTCAAAAAGTTTTCCTATGCCCAAAGAGTTAGGTCTTTGATTGAATGGGAGTAAGTATCCATGTTTGTAGTGTAAATATCTCTTTGTCTACAGCAGTACTTGCAACTTCCTCCAGACTAATTTGAAGTCTTTTACAACAGGAAATTAATTCTTCAGTGTTGCCAGCAAATGAATACTCTCTCTTTTCATATATGCATTGAGGATTTTTTAAATTAGGAGAGAGGTCTCTCAAGATTTTGAGTGGAAGAACAAAATGACAGAAGAGACATATCCTCAGCAAAAATAAGCATTATAGATGTGAAGTAATTAAAAAAAGGAAGCAAAATTTCGGTTTTCTTAACCAATTAAAAAGTAGAAAATTTAGATTAAAACATGTACTGTTGCAGAGAAAGAATAGGAGTTAAAATCAGGAGAATAAGTGTTATGAGAAATTATTTTTAAATTTGTAAATGATCTGATTTAATTCCTACTTTTGTAGTTCAAAAGGCAAAAGAATGATAGTACATAGTACAGGTTCCCAATACACACCACGTAGTTAATAACTACTAGTATTAAATCTCTTTTGGCCTACCTGAACCTTGACACTGTAACAGCATCATACTCATTTTTTAAAAAAAACTTAAATTTCTGCAAAAATAAGTTAATAAGAGTCACATCACGTTTTCCTCATTTGTTGGTGAGTCCAGTTTGACTAGGGAGCTATATAAGCTTGTCAGTACTTGATAATCTTAAAATTCTGTATGTTAAATGAAAAGTGGGACAAGATCTTCTTGAAACTTGTTCATGTGGTTTCTAACATCGGTTCCATTTTATGCCAGTAGGCTTTCTTATAAAGCATGCTGCAGAAATGCCACTGAATTGGTGATAATGTTTATACTTACTATTTCTTCATTGAAAGTTTAGAACATAATGTAGCATTGCAGTGTGTGAATATTAGAGCAAGCCTGATGCCTTCAAAAACAATACTCATATGCAGAATGTAGCAAGATTGAGTCTGTTGCTGTTGCTCCATCATCCATGGTTATTATTAGTTTCATTTGGCTTATATATTTTTACAGATTTTTTGCTTTTTTTATGGTAAACATGTTTTAATGGGAAGTATTTGGCTTTTCTCTTAGTACATTTTTAGCTATACATCTGTACAGTTGGAGCCCCATAACGATAACCTGTTTAATAATCAAGTAAATTGTAGTATGGATTAGTCAAGATTTCTGCAATGTTGAAGGCTTGTCTTACTGAAGTAATCACAAGGTGATAGGAGAGCTTAATGTAGTTAGGCCTCAATCTTTACGGTAATGAGGTAGAGTCTTCATCGACAAGTAAATAAAAGAACAAGTATTATCAGCATGAGTCAACTTACCATGCATATTATGGGAGTTTGAATTCTTACTGAAAACCTATAGAGATAATTTCTGAAAGGTGCTTCTGAATAAGTTCATCAGTTGTGCCATCTGGCTACTTCTATTTAAAAGTTTGTAATTTGAAATAACACTTTCTCACTAAAAAGTATTGATGAATCTTATGACATGGAACTTGGTTTAAATACTAGCTCTTTTTATCAGGCTAAGGTATTTTTATTTTTGAGTTGGAAGGTGAGGGTTAGAACCAAAATTATGGCCCATATAACTGAAAACTGGTTTGCTTTTTTATGTGTTATTTTAATATGTATAAATATTTCTTTGTAGGCTGATACCTGTGCTGGTAAATGGTATGAAATATTCAGAGATTGATATTATTCTGTTGAAGGTGAGCATCAGTTTCTTTTACTCTGTTGGAATAGCTGGTTAGGTTCTGACGTATAAATCAGAATGATTCAGATCGGAATGGGCAGATCTAGCCTACCAATGGAGAATTAGCTTTCTGGGGCAAGGTATGCTGTTCCAAATACTAAATGCAACTGATGCCATGTTTGTTGGAAAATAATCTGTGGCTCTCCTGCTTTGCCCCAGTCCCCTCCCACACAATTTAGGCAGAGCTGGGATGCTATTACGATGAACTACTGCAAGCATGCAGCATTAAAAAAATGTTCGAAACTAATTCTAATGCCTTCTAGGTCGAATACATGGCTTTTTCCATCACTACGTATGTCTGTGTATCAAAATTTCTCTATCACTTCTTTCATTTCCATTGAGTAATTTCTTAACAAGAAGGATACTTTGTCGGTGAGCATACCTCTCATGCTTCTATCTTCCTATTGCTTTTCTGGTAAATGCAGCAGTAGAACACAGAAACAGTGGCATTTTTTTAGTTGAGCAGCTCAGGTGGGATATGAATCTTTTATACACTTCCAGAATCTTGAACTAAAACTACATCGTTAACTTCCTTAAGCAATACAGTTGGACTAGTTTATCTAATAAAACAACTTGATGACAGGGGGACGTGGAAGAAGACGAAGCTATTCCAGATAGTGAGCAGGATATAAGGCCTCGTTTTCATCGTTCGAAGACGGTGGCTCAGCAACATGAAGAAGATGGTATTGAAGATGATGACGATGATGATGATGAACTTGATGATGATGATACTATTTCTGACTGGAATTTAAGTAGGTCAAAGTAATGTGTGAAATGCTTTGAACTAGAGCTACTTGCATAATACAAAAACCACAGTAAAAAGACAAGTTTGTATATAATACAAAGGCTTTATTTTTGACTACAAAAATAACTATCTGCTGACATAATTGGTGGGTATGTTGGCGAGGGGGCCTTTGAGATGAGACTTTGACTTTATAACTGTATTGGCAAAAGTTATCCATCTGTAAGCTTATTTTGAATATGGCAGATCAAATTACAAATATTTATTTGATACAATTCAATGGAGCTTTCAAAATTAAAATTTTAATTCTATGAAATAATAAAAATCCTGTATCACTTGTTTAAATTCAATTTAAAAAGAGAAAAAAAAAGATTTGCACATTGGTAACTGGAGCAAGTGTAATAATGCTTTCTTTCATTTCAGTCTTCCCTCTAAAATTGGGTTGTGTTTTGTTTGGGTTGGTTTTTGTTCCCATGTGAACATTCTACTATCTATGGCCATTACAGGTATTTCTTTTCTCAGTGAGGAATTTGCTTCTGACCAGAATACAGTACTTTAGTTGTGAAGGTAGGAGATGGCTCTGAGGAAACTAAAGTTCAGATGGCCTGTTGTGAGGGTCATAGGACCTTTAGGCTCATAGGCCATGTTATAATGAAAGAAAACACCACAAACTGTTTTTTAAGTTCAGTGACAGAAAATAGCTAGTGAAATTCTGACAAATCTGGTTTGAATTTGCTTTGCCAACAACCTCATTGTGGAATAATGCTTTGAGATGTGGACATAGCCACAGGGTTTTTTTCCCAAGGCCACAAGTTTTCACAACAGCTGGATGTAACTTCAGGCTTATAGTTAAACAATTTTGAGACATATATGGAGAATTATTGTTGTTGAAAATATGAATGCAAATATACTTGTTTCTGTAAAGCTACATCTTGGAAAAAAAGTATAGTTTTATGTTCTTAATACTCTTTTTGTCACTGTTGTGCTGTGTGTAGAGATTGCAGAGTTAAATACGCATTTTCTGAGAAAGAGCTCAAATGACATAAGGTGCCCTGTGATGCATGGTTTTGATTAAAATGGTGAGAAAGGTGATCAGGAATGGTGGCCTAAAAGAGAAAGAGTAGAACAATTTAGAAATCTGTAATGACATATGTTACCTGGATTTGAGAAAATTTGTATTATCTGAAGATCAGAATTGCATGCCCTGTTTCGTATCCAGTGTTCTATATTTGACCTCCAATTTGAACAGAGAGGAAGCACCAGCAGCATTGCTTACTAATGAGACCAGTGCAATTCTTTGACAGATTAGGAAGGAACTGATATTATAATAAAAATGGCTTTCTAGGAGCTGTGGCTTTTCACAGGAGCACAGTGGATCCCTCTGTAGTGTAGTGGAGTGGATGTTCCCTCCTGGTGGACTGAGAATCCACTGGCAGCTCAGAGTTGAAAAGGGGATTATATTGCCTAACTACAACTATTTGTATAATAAGCAGAGATTAACACTGTAAATTCCTTTCAGGGAAATGTTCTGCTGCTGCTCTAGATGTCCTAGCTAATGTATTTCGTGATGAACTTCTGCCACACATCTTGCCACTGTTGAAGGAATTGCTCTTCCACCACGAGTGGGTAGTTAAAGAATCTGGTATCCTTGTTCTTGGTGCAATTGCTGAAGGTAAGGCTACAGTTTGTATCCGGTTGCTGATTTTTAAATTGATTCTGAAGCAGTTTGGGTGAACTTACTAATGCAGACAAGTAGATGTCCTTAGCTGGTTTGGTTTCAGTGATTAATCTCTTCATCTACTGATAGGTGACTGCAGTTATTTTATTTTTCATTTTCATATTTATGCATGTTTGGGAGGTTAAACAGATTACATAATATCTTTTAGTTCTCGCGTTGTAGTATAGAGGTGTTGATGTCTCCCAAAATACTACTTTGATTTCATAGAAGATAAATATTTAATAAATTTTAGTGTTACATTTTAAGTGTTTTCAGAAATGGAGAAGACCATTCCTGTGATTTCAGTACATTAAGATGCCTTTTGTAGATGGTCCTCCAGTTAAAATAGGCTAACTTCCGTTCTTTTTTACTTACTCACAGTCTTGCTTGGCTTATTGCCTGGAGTTCCAGCATCTCTGTCCCGTTTGCAGGCTGAAGAAGTAGATTTGGGTCCATGTCTGGAATATCTTTCTTTTTCCACTGTATCTAAAGAGCATACTACTTTTACTGTTACTAGAAAATTTTTAGTTGGCTCTGATTTGAAGTCCAGGAAGGTGGAAGTTAGTACTTCTGACAAATCTCAGTGTCTTACTGCCCTTGCTGACTTGAAGGGTGCAGCTTTTATTCGTGGTCAATATTTGTATGATTTTAGGAAAAATAAATTGGAATTTTTTAAGGAATCCTTTTTCATGTGATGATTTGTTGTCAAGACAGTCTTTCTCTGCTTGGTATTTTCTTGCTTACTCTGAGTAAACTGAAATAGGAACTTCAAGCTTTAGAAACTTTATTTGGAGGTACTTGCTAGACTACATTCAATAAAGCAGAATTTCTGGAGACTGGGGAAGCACTGAAGTAGAAATGTAATTGAAAATAGTGTAACTTTAATTGAAGATTTTAATTATTTAATAATTTTAATTATTATGACAGAATAATTATTGTTTATGTTAGAGGGTTTTTTAGAACTTTATAAAATTAGGTAGACTTGCTTTGTTAAAATATTTGTATTTTTAACTTTGCACGTTGTGTTCCTATGTGATAGAGAATGAAAATATGTCTCTCCTAGGAAACAGAAAACAATGGAAGTTTTCATTAATTCTGGTACTGCAATAGCTGTATTTTTATTTCCAGGCTGCATGCAAGGTATGATTCCATATCTTCCAGAGCTAATCCCTCACCTTGTTCAGTGCCTCTCCGACAAAAAGGCTCTTGTACGCTCCATTACATGCTGGACTCTTAGTCGCTATGCACACTGGGTAGTTAGTCAACCCCCAGACACATACTTGAAGCCATTAATGACTGAGTTGCTAAAGCGTATCTTGGATAGCAACAAGAGAGTACAAGAAGCTGCCTGCAGGTAAGCCAAAGCTTAAGCAAGTACCCCGATCCATGACACTGCTTTTTTTTCCCATGGGAAGCGATTTTCATGCCCTTATCAGTGAATGCATGACTCCATTTCTAGCTCTTAATGTATTCTCTCTCTTAAACTGGAGTGGATACACAACTGTCTCCTAAGTTACAATAACATGAAAAAAGTCTATTTCTCTTGTGCTCTTTGTTTTCAGAGTATGTAAAACACCAACCTAAATAATTTATTGTAGTAAATTAGCTGTTTGCAACACTTACTTTCAATATATGCTGTTTCATTCACCAGAAACTTGGCATTTTTTAAAAATGTCTATGAACACGGTCAGAACTGATTACAGTGGAAAGCTGAACTATCATTGGATTACTGATACTGTTTATACTCAGCTTTACCAAAACATTTTGGTTATGATTATTTCAAGGGATATTATCTATCTCTTGAAGAGAGATATTGGGAGATAAGATTCCATCTCCCTCTTGTCTACTTCTTTTAAAAAAATAAAAATTAATTACTTAATTAGTGGACACAACATTAATGGAATGGGAATGGGTGCGCCCCTTGTACAGGTATCTCATCAAAAAAAATTTACACGTCAGTTTTTGTCAGACTGGAGTGTACACAGCAAGCTTTCAATGTTTCTTCAAGAAGCAGTTACATCTGCGTAGGCTCATCTGAAACATCATCATCATCATCATAATAATAATAATAATAATAATAGCCACCAAATGTCAGTGTTGCCTAAGAACAGTGATGAATTCAGGGTTCTTGGGCTAAGATTTGCTCAAAAGGGGTGAATATATATCCTTGCCTGAGAACAGATACAATGACTTTATGAAATGTACTTAGTAAGATTTAGGAATTAAACACTGTTTCCTTTTTGTCTCGAAATATCTGCAAAAATTTGGCTAGCAAGCTGGGGTAGCTTTAACACCTTCCCTATTTATTCTATTAAAAAAAAACTCCAAATGCAAAACCCAAAAAAACAAACAAAACAAGCAACCAAAAAAAAAAAATCCCCAAGGATAATCTTCCACTTCTCCTTGACCATTCCTTGTCCAAAACGTTGCTGAAAATCTGCATTTAGTTGAACACAGCTGTTGTAGTGCAGTTAAATAACCTCACCTGGTGCTTATGAAAGATGTGCAATGAGCCATGGAAACCAGAAAATCTAGAATGGAAATATTAAAAATTACAGTACACCTGATTTTTTTTAAATTATAAGTCCAATATCAGACTTGGAGCATTTTTTGAGATACTTTCTTTAGAGCAGAGATTCACTGAAATTACTGTTGCAGCTAAAAATAAGATGTCTGGGAAACTTCATTGTAAGGAAAATGTAGAGTCATTTGTCATGTTACAAGTCAAAACATATTTACTAGCTTTTTTAATTGTAAGGAAATACAAAGAACCTTCTTGGACAACAACAAAGAGCTTCATCCCAACAATGAATAGTTGCAAACATTGTTAATGTCTACCAAATTGAAGATTTGTCACAGGACACTGTATATTTTTGTTCCTAACTTCTATATGGTAGCAGATGTCTAACATTCACTTCTGGACTTTCAAGAAACTGCTTCTTTAGTTGGCGACACACAAAATTATATTTTACTGAAATAGATTTTCCTGCTCAAGTTGTGTGCCTTTCTGAAAGAGTACTTCATAATAAAATAGTAAATAAATAAATAAATAAATAAATAAATAAAGTTAGAGTGCTAGCCATTTGGAGTTCACACTTCCCTTGTGTTAAACTGCATTTCTGTATTTGGTAGCACACAGTGGATTGTTCACCTCATGTGGTGATGCGTGCATTTTTAGTGCAGAGACAAGCTAATAATAATCTTGTTGACAAAGCTGGACCAGTAAATCTTCAATAGCTCTATAATTTTTTCCTCTCCTTAATGTTTCTCTGAAGCAACGTGTCTGATGTGGGGAGATTTTTTTTGTTTTGTTTCGTTTTGGATGGGTTTTTCTTAATGCTGCTGTTCAAACACTAGATAGACAAGCTGAAAAGTTTCCATGATGTCATGATGTGTTCTTGGACCAAGAGCAGCTAGAACTGTTCATCCTCTGTATTTACTTTCAGTTTTCCGTGTCTTTTTATATCTTTCTCTGTGTAGTGAACAGCTGAGAGTACAGGATGATGTTTGCATTGTACTGGCACAGCAGCACCAAAATCTCTAGGTGCAGCTATTGTGTACATTAAAGATAGTGGTCCATTTTTAACTTAAATAATCAGCTTTTGTTGTGGGCCCTTCTATTTTAGTTAGCATATTTAACTTTTCTGCTAATGCTTTTCCTTTTTATGGGGGCTTCCGTGTATCCCTAATGAGTTTTATGGCAATATTTTAAAATTTTGTTCTTGACAATGTAAGACCTGGATCCTTACGGTTGATTCTGTGTTCAGTCAAAAAAGATGAAATTTATTTAAGCATTACCTCTTTGGAAGCATACGTGAGTTTGAGGACTTCAATGCAGCTTTATGTTTAAACAGAAATAGGTTAAGTAGGGCATTTTGGGGTCATCTTGTTTCATTTTTTCTTCGGTACTAACCTGTTTTATTGTCCTTCAGTGCCTTTGCTACTCTAGAAGAGGAGGCTTGTACAGAGCTTGTTCCTTATCTTGCATATATACTTGACACTTTGGTCTTCGCATTTAGTAAATACCAGCATAAAAACCTGCTCATTCTTTATGATGCTATAGGAACCCTAGCAGATTCTGTAGGACATCATCTAAATAAACCAGTGAGTATTCCTTATGTTCTGTAGAAGGACTTACCATATTTGAAAAACTTGTTCAGTGTTTTTTATAGTGTACTTTACATGTTATAAACCAGAAATGCTGATATTTCCATGTACCTTTTATTAGTGCTACATGCTTACAGATAGCACATAATTTTCCCACTACACAAATACTTGCCATTTTGAGTAAGCAAGCAGTAGTGTGTGGTGTGTTGTGAAATGTGCTGTTCATCATGGTTTTTTCTTCATGCTTCAAGTTTTTTAGCTCTGAGGAGATATCAGTATAGATACCCCTTTGGACAAAGTACAGATAACACACAGGCAAATGTAGTGGGGTTTTTTTTAGTGTACATGTATTAATTAGTAGAAGACATACATGTCATATGTTTGCATCTTGTGATGGTTATTGAAACTTGTTTTATTTCTCTATAGTGCTTCAAATGACATAGACGCCTTAGAAAAAAACATTTTTAGTTGTTTCCATGGTATTTTACTTGCCATCTGGACCCCACACCATGAAAGGACCTGTTTTTCAGTCTCTGAGCCTGGCTACCTTGACATTTGACAGTTCCAGGGGGAAGTTAAATGGCAACTCTTGGTGAGGGTGGGACTTTCTTTAGTTGGTTAGAATTTTGTACCTTTGGACATAGCAAAATCTGTTGACTCTTTAAATACCTTCTGGGAGCAACAGCGCTCTAGAGGTGCTTTGCTTGATGTCCTTGTGACTGTGGCTGTGCAGTGGCAAGGAAGCCAGCTTTATGTAGAAGAGCTAAGTGGCTCCTTCTGGAGGGATAGGAAATTACTTTATTCGTGGATGGTTAGTTTGAGGAAGAAATTTCAGAACTTGTAGTCATGGCGATAGGGTTGTAGTATCAGGGCAGTGGAAGATGGTTGAGAAAAGCAGGTGGCAGATGTAGAGCCACAATGTAAATATAAAAATGTTTTCTGTATGCCTTAAGGCAGTCAGATAGATGTGTAATAACCCAGGCAGCTATGCTGAAAACAAACCTGGAGGAAGACATGCCCTTTGTAAAAGTACTTATGTGCTTTTGGGAAAAATACCAAGCACAAATTGTAAATTCTAGTATTAAAATATTTCTTTGAATTGCAACAGTAATTGAATTACAGTACACCTGTTTGTTTTGGGGTTTTTTTGAAAAAGTAGAATATATCTCCATTTTTTTTAAACTTTGAAATAAAATGGTATAAAGTAAAGTGTTTTAGCAGCTGATGCATTTTCATCCTAAACAGGAATATATTCAGATGCTAATGCCTCCATTAATCCAGAAGTGGAACATGCTGAAGGATGAAGATAAAGATCTCTTCCCTTTATTAGAGGTAAATGTTAAAATGTGAATAATTTTTATCAACTTATTTTAGAAATTATGTTTTTTACTAAAGGTGTTCTTCCTAGGAAATATGACTATAAAAGCTGATATTGTTAGCTATTTTCCATTAGGGAAAAATATTCTGACTGTGGTAAGAAAATTTTATGACTGAATAAATGTCCTTAGGTTTATCAGAAATCCTTTAGATTTTTTGCTGCCATTTCGGAGTGTTTTCTTTGATAGGATTCTTTTAGAAAAGAAAGGGTTCTATCTTCCTTTTATTCTTGTCTTCTCTCTCCTTGCTCTCCCTTCATCCTTCCATTAAAATTATTGTCAGGCAAGCTGAAGGTATGAACCAGGCCATGTTGTCTAATGCTCTGTACTTGCTGAGTGTGAAGCACTTCTAGAGGAAAACACCTCTAGAAAAATTAGTTTTGTAACTCTTCGGTTATATTAGGGCTTGTTCATGGTCAAGGTACTGCAGCTTACTGCAAGTGCTGTCTGAATTATCATAACTGGTTTTGTATGCATTTTCTTGGCTACCTCTAAGAAGATGCTGCTGCTGAGAAATTTTCTCAACTGGCATATGCAGGAGTGAGTAACAACTTGCTGTTAGTTGCCTTGGCTCAGCTAAATCGGTACTGCCTTTCTAGGTTGTGTTTACTTAATCAGTTACATGTTGGTGTTCTTAAAATCCTAATATCTTCCAAATTGCCTCTCCCAAGTAAAAGACTCTTCAGGGATGTGAGGAAAAGTAGTAACTGCTTTCTCTCTCCTCTTTTTTTTTCAATTCCAGTGCCTGTCGTCAGTTGCTACTGCCTTGCAATCTGGCTTTCTTCCATACTGTGAACCTGTGTACCAGCGTTGTGTAAATCTGGTGCAGAAGACACTTGCACAAGCCATGGTATTTTGCTATAACTATTCCAATGTTACTTTGCTAAACCAAAGTGTTAACTATGTAAAATTAAAGATGTGCAGGGAAATTGAATATCTAAATGAAGGTGCAGTTCTGCAACTTTTTTATGCATACTCCTGAGAAAATCTAGGATAATTTTGAAAATGTGTGCTTATTTGTTGCAGTTGCATAATGCTCAGCCAGACCAATATGAAGCTCCAGATAAAGATTTCATGATTGTGGCTCTTGATTTACTCAGTGGTTTAGCTGAAGGACTTGGAGGCAACATTGAACAGCTAGTGGCTCGCAGCAATATCCTGACACTAATGTATCAATGCATGCAGGTGAGATGAGTAAGCTATTTGAGCCAAACATTTTCTATATTCAGAGAATCAGAAACTCTTCTAGAATTGTAATTCTTCCTTCCTCTCTTTAGGACAAAATGCCTGAGGTACGGCAGAGTTCTTTCGCGTTGTTAGGTGACCTGACAAAGGCGTGTTTTCAGCATGTTAAACCTTGCATTGGTACGTTTCTTTTACATTGTAACAACTTGTTTTGCAAATGTGTAAGAGGTTGTATTAGCCATTGTTAAGCTCCCTATTCCGTGGGTTGCCTTTTTATGGTGGTATACGTAGTAATTTTCCTTTATCAACAAGAGTCTCTAGTCTTTTGTCCCTTGAATTGTATGTTAAGAAACTATGTTCCTATTTTTGTAGACAGCGCAAAAATTCATTTTTCTTCTTTATTTTTATAGCTCTTTTTGTTCTACTAGAATTTATTGTTAAGTAAAAATATATAAAATATATAAATCAAAAAATGGGCTAGAGGATAGGTTTTACTTTGTTTTTCTGCTTTTTTATTTCTGTGGGAAGTGGCATCAGTGATACACTTCCGCAATATTTGCTCTTTCTTCCCACAGATACTGTTGAGATGCACTTGCCAAATGAATGCTTGGATGGGCTTGGAATTTAAAATAAGTTTTGGCAGATGTTATAATGACCTTTTTGACTCATTTTTCTTAAAATTTAATCAAAGATGTGATTGCCTTCTAGTCTTTGTTGTTTTTTCAAAGGTAGCTGAATATGTGGTTATCCAGGTGATTTGGGGGATGTTCAACCGTATGATAAAACCACTAGTACTTGCAGCTGTGGTTTTTTTCTTCTTTTTGTCTCTCGCCTCCCATCTGAGCAAGGGAAGGAGAGAAAAAGGTTTCTACATAAAAGTTACATAAAGATAAACCCTGTTAGGAAGATTTTAAAAGCATGATTTGAAAATATTTGCATTTATCTGCTTAGGTTCTAAATTCCAGGTTAATCTGATATATAGCTGAAATATAGCTCTTGTTAATTTGCATGTAACACTCTCCAGGTATTTAAATAGGCTTACATTATCTTTTTCTTAAACATCCCTTTTTTTTCCCCCTCACAATCCTAAAGTAATGGGACAAGATGGTTGTATTGTGTGATGAGTTTTTTAAAAATGTTGTTCTTTCTAGCTGATTTCATGCCAATTTTGGGAACCAACCTAAACCCTGAATTCATTTCTGTGTGTAACAATGCCACCTGGGCAATTGGAGAAATCTCTATCCAGATGGGTAAGATTTAACTTTTTGTGTAAATCTCTGCATACTTAGAATTATTTGTCTGGGTGTTTTGGGGGAAGTTTTTTTAAATGATACCTTTATGTTAATATTTAAATTACATTTGTGATCCTTGTCCTTGTTAGTAAGTTAAGTGTACACATTCTGTTTACATTATGTATATTAATGGTCATTTTTTTCTAAATTTTTTTTTAAATTGTCGTTTCAGGTATAGAAATGCAGCCTTATATTCCAATGGTCTTGCACCAGCTTGTAGAAATAATTAACAGACCCAACACACCAAAGACGTTGTTAGAGAACACAGGTACCCAAAAACTGAACTGTACATGGTGAAGGAAATTAGAAGATTTTTTTTTAATAATTATTTTTAAAATTGCATAGGAGAACTGCACCAGAACTGATTATGTTATGTGTTTGGCTTTTATAAGCAAAAGCAACTCTGTTTTGCACAAGCTCTTACAAGTCTCAGTCTTGCAGCAAATCATATATCTAGATTCTAAAAGTTACTGCTTTCTTCTTTTATAACATTTATTATATCTATTTATCATCTGTTTAATCGTTCTTCCGGTTTTATTTATGTATTAAATATGACAAATGTATGCAGTAACACTTAAGACTTAATTTCTCACTGATTTTGATGTATGCATGTCCTTACACGTGTACTGTATATATATGTCTTTGTTGGAAAAAATGTAATTGGCATATATAAAACAATGAACTCTTTGAATTTACAAAAAAATACACTTTTTAAAAAGATAAACTTACAGTATCATGCACAAAAATCTAGATCTGTGATGGCAGTTGTACCACGACACAACTGAAATTATGTTTAATTTCTGTTATCTGGTCACTTAATAACAAATTCGTGAAAAGAATTCTAATAATGGCATGCATATTTTATGTTCTGGCTTTGCATTCCAAATTGGTAGTAATTCCCAAATGCCTTACTGAATTGGAATTTCTGAGGCTTGTTTCTTTTGCATTTATAGAGGGCATGTTCTGGTATGAAAAGCACCTTCCATACTTGAGCAAAAATTTATGGATAATGTGATGGGTTTATTGTTTACTATTTTACTAATTGAGGAATTTTTTTCTTTCTGTTTGAAAACTGTCTTGTAAGAAAATGACAGTTTAGTTGCTGTATCTGACACGATTGAATATGATGCAAATACAATGGTATGGTTACACTTTTTGAGCAAAGCAAAAGATAATTTAGAGGGAGGTTTTTCAAAGCATATTTTTCCTTCAGTATTCTCTAAACTTAAAAGCTGCACTTTTTCTACTCCTCTATCCCATTTAGTATGGAAGGTGAACTTGAAGGAAAATTTTCTTAGTTTTATGGCATATTATAGATACTACTTTTTGAAAAGAAAATTTTGAAACAAATACCTAGTTGTCAAGTATACCATGAAATAGCGTAACAGTATAATACTATAATAGTATAACAATTTAAGTTTTCCTTGCCCTTACCCTGACTCCCTTCCTCTGCACTGATGGATGTGTAATACCTATAAGTGAGAGGCATCCAATAGTTAAATGTATGCTTCCATCATTGTTAAGAGAACTTTTGGAAGCATCCAAACACTGATTTTTTTTTTTTTTTAAATTTTTTTTTTTAAATTCTCTTAATAGTTATTTTAAATGTGGATGGATAACGGCAAATAAATGTTGAGTGTGGTGTACTTATTATAAGTTTGTTGTGGGATATTTTGTTGTGTGGCACTAGTATGTGCAAGAATATTACTGGTTTTGCTGTAGCTTGCTGTGTAATTAATTATGAAGACAGTTGTGAGAACACACTTTGACAGAGATTTTGATTCCTTGTCCAGACTGTAGCTATAAGAATTTACAGATTAAATTTAAAATTGTATTTTCATTTGAACTTCAGTGAAGTTTTGTAAGATACTAGAAAATTTTAGACACTGTATGTGGAAATTGAGTAACACCAGGGCAAAACAGAACATTAACAGTGAGCTGCATCACATGGAATTAGTGTTTCAGACTACTAGCATATCCTACACCAAACTTTAATTTGAGAAAGCATCATCTGCTTTATTGCATGTTTCATGAAACTGTTCACAAATGCCTGTTAATTAGAGTGTTGCATAGTATGTCCCTTGAACATAGGTTTCCTTTTTCTGCTTCATACAAATCTGCTGGATTTTAGTATTATTCATGTATTTTGCTTCAAGTAATCCTGATACATTATTCCCCACCCTCTCCTTTTTCTAAAGATTAATCTTTCGTGAGTTGAGCAAACACCATTAAAACACATATGCATAGTGATACTTTCTTTGGTCTGTCCCTCGTAACAAAGAACCAAACTACCTAATCATGTGGTGAACCAATTTTGCTTTTCATATGTCCTCATGCTTTGCTATCAGAAGTCAGATTCTTGTACATTTTATGAGGAAAACTTTGTGAGCAGGAGAAATTCTAGGCTTAAAGAATTAATGTTCTGCAGTCAGTTGTTTTGAGTTAGCAACCGTTTTTAATTAAATTCTCTATGAGATTATGAAGATTTGTTACTCTTTGAGAAGTGTTCCATCTATTTAGAATTTTCAGACAGACAACAATATATTCCATGTAAAAGTATTTGGAAACGTATTTTTACTGATCGATTAGGTCTATAAAAATGTTGAATTCTAAATATTGAATAAAATAAAATGTTTAGAATACTTGATACTAAAACTGAAAATGGTTAATTTCTTTTTTAGAAAAATATCCATTATAGTACATTTCAATAAAAACTTTGAATGTATAGAGGTAAATTTACTACAAATGATTACTCTGAAGAGGGACACAATGACTGCTTACATCAGAAAGCCTTTGGATTTAAAATTGTGTTTTTGGTGTTCTCTCATACTTCTTTAATTTTTCTTTTACCTTGGAGAGTATACCATATATGTTGCTGCCTCTTATTTAGGGGGTGGTAATAAACAGCACTGGTGAAATCTTATGTTTATTATCATACACAGATTCTGTTGGTTTCTGTTTCTGAGTTATTTGTTGTTTTTTCTTTATTTTTTCTCCTCCCCCCTCATTTGCTCATGTCTTGGTTGGCGTTTGGTGGTGTATAACCGTGATTGCGTTACCTTAGCAATAACAATTGGTCGTCTTGGTTACGTTTGTCCTCAAGAGGTGGCCCCCATGCTACAGCAGTTTATAAGACCCTGGTGTGTATTATTCAATCTTTTTTTTTTAATTCATTTTTCTTCACTCTCTTTCTTTCTTTCTTTCTTCTCTCTATCTCACTTTTAGATATATTTTCAGTTGGTTACAAAATCTCAATCCTTAATCATTGCCAACCATGTGACTAATCTTGTCCTATCAGGTTTGTGAGTTTTTAGTAGCACCGTCATGTATTCTTTATGTTGTGGCTAACGACTAATTTATGCATGGGATAAGATTGTCACATGCTTGCTGTGTTAAAGCTTGACTATGAAAGAGCATTTTAAAATCCACCAGAATGATAATTCAATGCATGCAAATATTGTAAAATTTAAACTGTGCATTACTTAAAATTCAGTCTGAGGCTTGAAATGCTGTAAGGAATATATGTTTATAGATTTGTTACGTATAAAATAGCTTGCTTGCTGCTGTTAAAGTTCAATAACTGTTCTGTAAGTGGTATCTGACATAATTCATACTGTGACAGTATTTTATGTTCTGCTTCTAATAATGATAGTTTCTCTAAGTATTTCAGATTTATGTTTCTTCTGTATTTAATGGAATAGAGGTCACACTTTCTAACTACAGTATAACAAAAAAGCCAGATTCTGGAGGTGATGCCTAATGAGATTATGCTAGTGAAAACTGTGTGCAACAAGTGTTTTTCTAAGTGTTCAAAATTGTGTTTCAGATCATCTTATCAGTGTGACTTATTCCATCAGATACTGTCATCTAGTTTTGACTTGATTGAAGAAAAGTAAGAGAGTTATCTAAGTCTTGCTTTCCGATTCATTAGGTGCACCTCTCTGCGGAACATAAGAGACAATGAGGAAAAGGATTCAGCCTTCCGTGGGATATGTACCATGATTACAGTCAACCCCAGTGGAGTAGTCCAAGTAAGATACATTAATAGATGCTGACTTTTCTTTACTCGTGTGAAATTTAATGAAAGCTGTATGTGGAGTATGAAAAAGCTTACCTTGAAGTGATTCCCTGCAGTACATGATGTCGCTTTATTTTGAGGTCAAGGAGCCCAAAATGTTTATATTGGGAATGATCTGTATCATGATGCTTCAGTAATTGTCATCTAAAAAGGAAAGGGGAGAAGTATTGTTAAAATCAGTTTTTATCTTTTACTGGCAATGAATATGTAAATAATGAACTTTGATTAAAGTAACTGTATTTTGATACTTCTGTTAGGTTGCGGCCAGGATCTGTATGCAAATATAAGAAAAAAGTTGACATTCTCAAACCCATTTTCCAGATGTAACCTAGGCTTTTAAAACAAGAAACAGAACAAAACCAGTAACCACCCTTTCATTCTTAGCACTTGGATAGGGAAGATTCTGTTTCAACTTTGGATAAATTGTTCAAATAGTCAATGTGACAATGAACATGAATCTCCTTAAAATAAATGGTAACATTGTGACTTGATCTTTAGCCTCCACACCTCTGAAGTAAAGCTATATCAATGTAACATTTTCTAAGAGGAAAACAAAACTGATCTTTCCCTCTTCTCTGCCTGGAATTCTTCCTGAAACACGAGAATAGAGCATTTACCTTGTTTTGAAATTTTCAGTTCATTTCATTTAGGCCTTATTCTGTACGTTACATTTTAGTCTTCTATGGTCTGTTCTTTCATATACAGAGAGGGGTTAAATAAGGACCCATTTCGTTAACTCATCTCTCCTCTCTAGTCATCATCTTCAGTTCCTACTATATGCATTAGCAAGATTATTTTTAAAGACTGGTGTTCTAATGATGTAGGAGGAGGTAATGTATGACAGCAGTTGAAGGAAATACAGGAATTCTGAGATGGCTTTAGTTTTGAACCTGTATGATAAATGTTCTCTGTGTCCCGGAAAAAAACTACTTAAAGAAATAAATCAGCTTTTTTTCCCTCACTGGAAATGTGTGAGACATGCATTTGTTGCTTGTGACTAAAGTGAGTAGATCTTGCATTTGTATTTGTACTGAAAGAATTAAAGTTATACTAGTGTGGTGCAGAAGGGAGAGTTGGGGTTGGTTTCACTGTGGTTTACGTTAAGACATTCAGCAATTTCTATTGCTGAACATTTAGGCATACAATAATTTACCATTGTCTCAATTAAGTGGAAAATAAATACATAAAAGCAAAAGCAGTAGTAAATTAGGATCAAAGACCATCCACGGTTCACAGAATGAACAGCAAGCATTATTTTCAGGTGTATAAATTGACATTTCTAACTTGTATGATTGTTTAATCTTGTAGGACTTTATTTTTTTTTGTGATGCTGTTGCATCATGGATTAGCCCAAAAGATGATCTTCGAGACATGTTCTGTAAGGTAAGGTTGCTAAGATAACAGTATATTCTAATGGTGGTTGTTTAACGTCCTCTAGTTTCTTTCTTTCTGTTTCATTGCTAGCACTTACTCTGTTTGTGGTCATGGAGGTTTCTCTGCCCTCTGTGGTTCATGTAAGGTCATAAATTGTCAGACAAAGCAACGTGAAAATCCTGACTTTTTTTTTAACCAGTATCTTCTTATATGCATTTGGATTATTTCAAGCTTTTTAAAATAGTTGAAAAGTTCACTTGAGATGTGTTATGAAGGGATGATGATCCTCAAACAGCTTTTCATAATGTCCAGCCTACTACGTTTTGCCTGCATTTGGAAGAACAGGGGAGTTTATATGACATGTAAGACTCTTTTTTCAGAAAATGAGGTTTTTATGATTCAAGACTATTTTTTGCCACAAAGATGGCTACTTTATTTTGGAGAGATCCATAAGTTTCAAATTAAAAATATCCCAGTGATATCTTATTTGTTTCTCCTAACTCCTGCTGAAAATAAGAGATTGCTTAATCCTCCTTAGAATCCCTCTTGGGTGTAAGTTTCAAGAAACTAACAGTTATTCCCAAGAATGAATCCCTAGTCAAAGCATCAGTAGGATTTAAACAAAAGGACTGTTTGCCTTGTATTAAGTAAGTAAAAAACAAAAAAGCCCCACCCAGCGTGTGATACACTGTATTTTGTCACTAGTGTCTTAAATCAAAAAAGAAGAGAGAGAGAGAGAGAGAGAGAAGTGGTTCGCCTCAGAAGTTCTAAAGTGCAATCCCAGTTTTTAGAAAGTTCTATGTCAAAAGTAAGGTTCATGATATTCTTAAAGCAAAAATGGAGCATATTCTTAAGTATTTATTAGAATCATGGGTCAGTATTGGCACTTTTTCTTCAATTAGTAACATGTGTGAGCATCAAATCATAAACTAGAACTTTTCTATCCCATCTTTAAGAGCAAAGACAGAAGTCTCGCTGTCCTAGTTGGTCTCTCAGATAACCAGTCTCCTTCCAAGGAACATTAGATCTAGAAAAGACACAGCTACGAGTATTCTAACATCAGCAGAGCGAAACCACAATTACAACTTGAAGGGAGGTCCTGGATAGAGTCTGTGATGATTGCCTGAAGCAATCTCACTGCGTGTTTTTGCACCAGTCCTTCAGCAGGTTAAACTCCTCTTTTTTGGATTATTTCCAAGTTACCCATTTAGGCACAGTGCATGGTCACTTGGCATAAGGACATCCGTGCTTTTTTAAGCAAGTAATTTTAAAGTAGTTTTGTGGGTTTTGCCTTGCAAGAAAGGAGACAAAGCTTTCTTCAGTGATAGCATGCAGGGTTTTTAGACTACTTCTTCATGAATATGTGATTTCTGTAGTCCAATTAGATATTTTTCCAACAGTAATTGTGACTTTCAGGAACAAGGGAAAGAAATTGGTTTTATCCAGTTTAGTTAGGTTTCTTTTTTAATTTATTCTTTAGTACTAGAACTGGAAGAGAAAATACTTTCAAGAGCATGGATAGAGGAGCTGCCAGTGTTAAAATCTCATAACCTCTTGTCGTACCTGAGCATTCTTAGATTTTCAGTAGTTTCTTAGCAGGTGGTTAGTGTGACTTTTTGATTTTAGGAAAGAGCCTGCTTGTGGAGGGGAGAAAAGCATTAAGTTAACTGGTTGCATGTAATGTCATTACCACTACATCTGTTTAAAAACAGCTCTGCTTGACAGTCTTGTGTTAAGCGTGAACTTGTTACCCTGAGCTTTAATTTTGACATTGCCTTTATGTTGAGGTTATGTTCATGACAGACTGTTCTACAATTCAGTTACACTGAGTGTAAAAAGGAAAACAAAACTTCAGATTTTCTTGGTATGATTTTCTATGAGGAATAGTAATTTTGTCTGCTTTTGTCCTTTCTAATGTTTGGCTTTTACTTACTGTTTCAAGAGATAACATATGAAGATTTTTTCTGATAGTATAGTTTCATTTTCAGTTAGTTTGCTACATCAGAAGGTCCAGACTGAAACCTGTAGATTATTAATTTTCCTCTTTCACTGGCTTTTGATTGCCATTGACTGTGGATCCCTGTTCTTTCAAAAGAAAGAAGATTCTAAGAGCTTCATTTTTAGTGAAGTTGTCTTACAGGTTCTTTGCAAAAACCAGAGTTCTCAAAGATTTTATATTTGTGCTAGAAATTGACAGGTATTCATTCTATCAAAAGATGGCTGCCATTTTAGCTCAACTTCCCACAACATACTTCACATCTATTAAAAATTAAATGTGAACAGTGTAGTCTTAACATAATTGAACTGTGTCAATTGATAAAATGGGTGGGTGGATGGACAGATGGACGGATGGATGGACGAATGAAAAATTAGTTGAAAAAATTATAAAGAAACATTCTGAAATTACTTAACCCTAGGTTTTAAGTTACCTATTAAAAATATGTAGATATGTATACATACACCAGTTTCTGTGTGTAGCTATATTCTTTATGTCACATTTAAAGAAACACATTAAGAAAGACCTTTCTCTACTTCCTTTGCTTCTTTGTAGCATTTCAGTGTGATACTGGATAATTCAAATTTTCAGATGTGCCACTCAGCACACTCACTGCATATGAGGCTAGTAGATAATGTACCCTCTGTTTGTTTTTTGCTGATTTTGACTTCCTCTTTGTCATTTGTAGATTCTTCATGGATTTAAAAATCAAGTTGGGGATGAGAATTGGAGGCGTTTCTCTGACCAGTTTCCTCTTCCCTTAAAAGAGCGCCTTGCAGCTTACTATGGAGTTTAACCTCATGCACTGTAGCTGCAGTCCCATAATTAGAGGTAAGGACATGAGTCTTACTTGCCAATGAGAGCTGGGACTTCCTCCCTGTTTGCATTATATGAAACATAATTAATTCATCAGTCTATAGTTGCTGAGCTATACTGGAGGAGGTATCTTTCCTTCCTACATGAAGGAAAGAAAGAAGGGATGATAGTATACCTAAATGATGGTGGCTGTGGCAAAAGCATTTGTCTGATTTTTTTTATTGTTACAGAGAGAGAAGGAAAGAAAGAAAAACTGAGTCTATGATACACACATTAGTTTATCAAGAAAGTTGAAAGTGTAGGTAGAACAAAGTGCTGGTTCAAGTTTAATAAGCAAAGTGATGAATATGGTCCTCAAGTCATTGTACTAAAGACACAGACTACCTTGTATGTTATGAATTAATAGATGGCGGATGTGGTCTAAGCGAGAATACTCTTCTAGGATAAGAAAGCAGGTTTGTTAACACTCTAGCTATGAGAAGTCTAAAGGCCTCCTAACTACATACTAAATGAACTTTCTGCTGTATAAAGAATGCTATGCTAATGTGTAACTACAGTAACTGTAAAGCTTGATGTTTGGGGGAGGCTGATGTGTTTATTATTGCCATGTTCCATTTTGTGTGTCAGTTCAGAGTTGTGAGATACTTCTGTGTGGAGAATGATTCAGCTTCCAGAAAGAGCAGTGAAAGTGCATTCCAGAGTAGCTCTATTATTATACCACCTTACTTTGTATGCTACCTGTGTATGCTGTATAAAGCAAACTTCCCATGTGTGATACTGTGAAGAGATTATTATATTACCCAAAAAAGAGAGTGAATTAAGTTTATTCTTTTAGTGTTTATACAAATTTGATACTTGTAGTATTATTTTTGTACTGAAATTATGTGACTGAGTCATGCAGTTCTGTCTAGTGTGGAATGGACAACTATTTAAAAGTCAGCCTAAGATTTTTTCAAAGTCAGTGTCATAAAAAATCCTATTTGAATTACATGTTTGATTGGAACAATGGATTAAAAATGAACTAATCTCAAAAGCGACATACTTATCAATGAGAGCATTTTAGTTCTGACATAAGGGTGTTTTTTTCTCCTGATGAAAAGGAAACCAAAGTGATAAAATCCACCATTATTCTCAGTTTCAACTGCAGAGAAGCTGTGGCTATCTTGTTTAATCCATTCGAAAGGGAAGCTGCTAGATCAGTCGCAGATATGTTTGATATTCTTTCTCAATGTCATAACTACCTCATAATTTCGTACTAAAAACAGAAAAACTGGTTAGACTATATAGGGCTGCTCTTATCTTAAATCTAAGTTTAGCACAATAGTGGAACTGTCAGTGTAGCTTCAAAGCGTATATTGTTGTTTCATGAATAATAATTTATCTGATACAAGTGGGCTGTTTTCTTAACAGACTTAAAAGGGAACATTAGGCATAAATCCATTTTTAAGTTAGAGGTTGGCACTTAGTGCTTGAAAAAGACTCTTCGTTTATGTACCTATCTGCCAGAGGTTCAAGGTAAGATTTAATTATACCATTATCTTTTCCTTTTACAGGTCCTTCAGTCTGGGAGACTATGAGGGAGCCTCTGCACCCAGGGAAAATGTTACCCTTTACTGGGGGGAAGGGTAAACCAGTAGGGAATACAGTACAATCCCAACCCTACTGGGAGGGGCGGGAGGGAGGTGTTGCCGTCACTGTATTAAGTCGATGTTGGGAAATGTTTTAACATCTGGAGCCTTTGTGGGTGGAAATCTGTCTCCTATTGCACCTCTGCACTGGATGTGAAGAAGAAAAAAAAAAAGAATCTAGTCACAAAACAGCACATTATGGAATATTGTGGGGATTTGTACCAAAATAAGAAACCATATAATTGAACCATAGGGATACGTAAAGAGGAAAAATATTTTGCGCACAATAAAAGGAAATCTGAGAATGGGGGTCACAAACAGTAAAAGGCTTTCTTTTTTGTTTCTGTTTTTTTAAGTAAGGGTTTTCTACATTATTTCATCCTGCTTGATGGGATTCCTAGGTATTTGCATGTTAATGAAGAACTACACAAACGAAGTTAGTACAGTTAAAATGCAGCTTGTGTCTGTATTAGGAACAGACACTTGCAGTGTACAGTATAGAAACCCCATCGTAAAATAATAAATGTTAACTTGGACAAAATGAAGCAACCTGCAAGCTGCCAAATAAGTCACTCCTTTCATTTTTGGGGTAAGGAGAGGGACACTGCAAAGGAAAGATTGACATCTTAATTTTTACATTAAGAAAAACAGCCAAGGTAGTGGATATGATTTGATTATTGTACTTTGTTAGTTTTTATTTCTAGAGTAAGGCATTATTCTTAACTTGCAGTTTAAGGTTCAGGCATGCGTTCTGGCTCATAGTGATCAGAAGTAATTATAACTAGTGGGAAAGTAGCATGCTTGCATCACATAGAGTGAAATTGGTATACATTTACCTATGTTGCGCCAGTTTTGTGTTGCAGTTTACCAATTCAATATAGCCCTGCATTTAAAATTCCTTTTTAAGATTCAGTGGAATTTATTTTTATTAAGAATATAGATATAAAGTACTGTAGTTAACAATTAGGCCTTGAAATACCTTTTTAGGATCTGTTAAGAATAAGATTGATATTGTATTGTGTGTAACCTGCACAATGTGGAAAGCTGATATAGCTGTGCAAAATATTTGCCTCTGTGCTGTCAGTGTGATGTGCTTTCTGCATGGTTATATACTAGTGATTTTATCAGAATCTCTAAAATGAGTTACATGGTAAGACCCGTTAAAGGCTGCATAAATGTTAGTTGGCACGTAAAGACAATTGTAGAAGTTGATGACAAGATTGCTATATTTGTGTTTATTCCCACTCAACGTATTACCTTCTATGCTTTCTTTTTGTTCAAAGCATGATCTTAAAGAGATGTTTTAAGTTAATGGATGTAATGCAGGGTATCTACACTGTATTGGCGCATGTTGGTGGCCCTTTGTGATGTAGTTAAATGCACAAGGGTGCAAGTTTAAAGCTACAGAGTGAAAGTTGGTTTGGATCCTCTTCATTTCATTTGTTTAGCTTTTCTGTTGTGTTTTTTTTTCTCTACTTACATGTATTCCTGTGAATAAATCCTTGTTAAGTTAACCCTTTACTTTTCCTTCCATGTGTATTTTCTTATGTACTGTGAATGTGAAATCCTAACTGGTACACTTGATCTTGTGTCCATCTGAAAGTGGCAAGTCTTTATTAATTTAGATTGCCTAAAGAGTATCCCATGATGATAAAGGAAAATGGAGAGATTTTTAACTCTGCTGGTCAGAGGTGAAGCCACACCTTTCCATTTTTCAAGTGCTGCATTATTAATCTGCAAACAAAATTAAGCCATAACAGCCTTTTTGTAGATTTAGTTTCTCACCTTTGCATTGCAGAATGGATACTGGATAACAGTTTTTGGTTTAGTTGGTGTTTTCTGGTTTGGTTTTTTTTTGTTTTCTTTTTTTTTTCTTTGTTTGTTTGGTTGTTTTTTTGTTTTTGGGATTTTGGGGGTGTCTTGGGGGAGGGGTTGTAGAGTTTTTTTATTTTGGGGGTTCTTTTGTTTGTTTTGGGGTTTTGGGGGGTGTTTGTATTGTTTTTATTTTGGTTTGGTTTGGGGTTTTTTTGTTTGGAGTTTTTATTTTGTTTTTTGTTGGGGCTTTTTAAAGAACTTGCTCTTCTTTGCATGGTTCTGTTCTTTGACTGTTGAATGATTTAGCCATTGCACTGAAGTTTGAGCTGTGTGAGTGTGAACTTACAAATGCTGTTTTAAAGAGTTTAGACTTTTTTTTTCAATGCATGATCACATGCATGTTTTATGTTCCCCCCCTTTTTTTTGGCTTTGCAAATTTTAATGGATTATGCCTGAAGCATAGTTTGGAAATGTACTGTATGAAATACATTTGATAATGCCAGTACATCGTATTTATTCAATTTGATCAAAATTGCATGTGATAACTTGCTTTCAAGTTACATTACTTTGATAGCAAACCAAAAATGCCTTCTCAACTAATAACTCTTGTCATAAATTAATAAAATTCAATAAAAAACTTTAATTTCGAAAGGGAATACCCCTGCCCAACATTTAGTAAGGTGGGATATTACTTTAGACCCAAACTTACTTTAATTTTGAGTGTGTTTGAACATTAAGGAAGAGTTTCAGAGAAATGACATTAAAAGTTTTGTAGAAACCTACCCCAATAATATAGTAGCATAACAACTAAAATCTGGGTTTAACTAAACTTCTTAAATTTCAGAAAGCCCTTCTAACCAAATAAAAATACTCCACCTCACCTTGGATTAGATTAGGATGCCACTTTTGTACGTATTTGTTTTAATACATATTTGTACAGACGTGAACTGATCTGGTATGACAGCAAGGAGAATAGTTTAAAAGGGCAGGAATAAGCAGTACAGGAATAAACAAAATAGCCTTTGTATCATTAAGTTCTCTCATGGTATATTTTAAAACAAAGAAACCATGTTCCTAATGCATAATACAGCGCAGAGATTTGCAGAAGCCTTTTAGGGTGTAATGTGAGGTAAGAGAAGTTCTGAAACAGCATTAATATTTAAAACTGAATTATTGCATCATGGGATATATAAAAAGCATCTTAATTCTTGTGGTGTAGTCTTGACAGTTCTTGAATGTTGACTGAATGTTTTTACTGGTAGAATTGTGAGTTTGTCTTTGTTACATTCCAGTGTTTCTGCCTCTTGGCATGCTAAAAGCACGGCTTACTTCATTTGCTCCTTACACACTGAAAAAGTGCTGTTAGTGTGCTAAACTACAGAAATAGCCGCTGCTACGTAATGATGTAGATTTTCTACTTGAATAATTTTGTTGTAGGAACCTCAGGAGGTCAGTGTTTACTGTTTTTATATATGCCTTTTTCCTGTTTTGAGTTTCCCTTTTTGAAGGATTCTGAGAGTGAAAAAAGCTGCTGATCAACCTAAGTTGGTAACAGAAAGTGTATTTAAAATCCTTATAAATGCATCTTTTTGGCAGTTCAAAATTGCTGTTAAAGTAGTCTTAAGTGAAGTTCAATATTAAATTTTTTTCATAACACAGTCAGGAAACCGCTCATTTCATTTTGGAAAACAGATTAGACTAGTTCATTATTTTAACCAATGCAAGCAAAAATAATCAATTTTGTATTTTTTTTCCAAAGCTTGATTATTTTCTAGATCAGTGAGTGTGTATATATTTAAATTGTAAGAAGCTAGTTCTTACGCTTTAGTTCATTGCTCCTTGAAGCTTGTACTCAGAAGATCACTTTTAGAAGAATAGGATAAAATTTGTAATCATTATAATTTTTAAAAGTTATGAAGTAGCATCAATTTTGTAACTAATAATATTGATACACACTGTGATTTTTTTTTTTTTTAGGACTTTTATGTTAGCATCAGTCTTAATTACTTAAACTGCATATATTGTATAATAGTAAAATGTATATTTTAAAACTTAAGTGGCTTTCCTCAAGCAAAACTCATTGCTACTTAGAAATACTCAAATACTAGCTTTATCTCAGGTGAATACTCTTGTACCCTTTTTGTTCAGAACACATGCTAATAAAAATGTGTTGTAATTTTATCAGTTTATGTATTTCATTTAGGCAGCTCCTCTTGTCTTAAACTTACTCTAAATTAACCTTCTACTGTGGGACAATAATGACTTTTGCTTCACCTATATTATTCATATTGAATGTATTAACAGATAAGGTGCAAAAACATTCTTCCCTTAAGGAGAATGCATCCATATTCAAACAACTGAAATATTTCTTTAAAAATGCTTTAAATGCAACATTAAATTGGAAATCTTTTGTTTCAGATTTTTTCAAGAAAAGAAGTTGTAACTTAACACTAATTGCTTCCATACTGTCTCTTTCATGAGGATGATAGATGCATAAAGCTTTTTTATAGGGTCTAAAGTGTGACTTTTTATCTTAGATAAAGGTTAAGCTCTACAGTGAAATGGCAAAACATCCTGCAGTTAATCTCAGATAGATGCTGATGTAGTTTGCACACGTATTTGTTTCATTACATAACCTCACCTTAAATAAATAAAGCTTGTTCAGTAGCTGTGTATTTCACTCACCTATGCATTCTTCAGGATGATTTGCATCCATCAGTCTTCTGTGTATTCTCCAGTAGAAACTGCATTTTGTCTGCCACTGATGCTTGCTCTTTGCACTTAACGGTTGGAGCAAGCCAGTTTTAGTTTATTGTTTAAAATGGGGAACTGAGGCAAGTACTCTTCTTGCTTGCCTTGTATATTCTGCTAAAATAGTGATACTCACTCACTTGAATGTACTTACATGAGGGAAGTTTGAAATGGCTCTATAGGATGAATCCCTGTGTGGTGTTACAGTATGTTTTAAGTAAGCCAAATCCACATCTCAAAGAATTCAGCACTTACAGTATAGTATCATTTTTCTATAAACTTGTTCTGTTGTGCTACTTTCGCTTTAGGTATCTATTTCCGTATTTTGGGTGAGCAACAAAATTAAGAAGGCTTGGTGTTTTTTGTGAGGACAGCAATGAGAATAAAAAGATTGGTATAAGGAGGTTTATTTGGCTGTTGAAATCTGCAGTGTAATATCTTTTTTTGTGGAAAGAGATAGATAGTTATGTTGTACATTGTCTGACTTAGTGATACTAGAGACTTCTAAAATTTTAAATTGGATGAAGTACACAAAATAGTTTTAAATGAAAGGTGACCAGATCTTTCTGCTGACAACTTAGGTTGTATAAGTTTTGCTTGAAAGCTTTAAATCTTATGTTTCTGTATCTGCCACAATGTTGGAATGTTTCCTTCAAACATATCCTCCTGCAACCTCTCAAACTGTACTAAATTGAGTGATATTTCTTGAAGTCTGCCTATGTGCTAACAGAACTTCATTTTAAATAGAATATGGTTTTAATTTTTGATAAGCTGCTGAATTTTAAAAGAGTTTTTGGGGCCACCAAATATTTTGGATCATGCAGAGAATATATATTGTACTGTAGTAATTTTGTATTTACATTTGTATGATGTGACATAATAGATGTGAATGTTAATCACTGCTTGACTATGTTAATAAAGTTGTTGAAATATAGATGTTGCATTCCAATTTTTGATGAATGATTAAGATTTATTGTTCAATTTATGTTTTGCCTGACCCAGTAGTGCACTTTTCTGATTCACGTGTAGGTACTAGAGTCTCTGAAACAAGGATTTTCGTTTTATCTGAAAGAGAATGGTCTTTGAATAACTTAATGTTAATTTAGTTTAGATACTTGATGCTGCTTGAGGGCAGATCAATATATAAAAGAGAAGGTTTAGGTGGATTGAAATTAAAATATGTTGGGTGATAACTGGTAACTATTTTACTACTGAAAAATGTTACATTAACTATGTTTCTTGAAACTGTTGATACTTACTAAGTCTGACCAAATGGGAAAGGGGAGAAGAATTTTGTGCTTGCTTCCTGGGCTGTCAATAATATGAATAATTAAACAATGAGTAAACTAGAAATAAATTAAAATTATTCAAGACCTTGAACCAAAATTTGCAGTGATCTTAGTCTAGTTTTAGCTAGCTTTCATGGAATCATGGTAATACAAACTATTTAAAGAGCTATCCTTACAGAACTTTAGAAACAGGAATCTCTAAAACATGAAACAACAGTTTCTTTCAATCTAGTCATGTGAAGTTGAACATTTTATGTTCACTTCCAATATTTAACAGTTGGTCAATAGCATGTAAAAAACTTAGGCCATGACATATGTCTAGCACAGATTGCTTATATAGTGTAATGACTAAGTTCAATGAAATGTTCAAAAGATAAGCAATCTGTGCTAGACATACGTCATGGTCTAAATTGTCTACATGCTATTGACTGTTAAATATAGCAGTAAAATTAATAGATATAAATACTTACTATAATGAAATTTATAGTAGAAACTAATTGCTGCGTACTTGGCTGAAACTCTGCTTAATGAAGGGCTTCGATTTCCAGAAGCAAGAGAAGGCCATGGAACAGCAGTGTAGAGACCAAGCTGATTAGCAGAGATACCAGTTCCTGGTGGCTGAACACATCAGTGGGTGTGTGGGAGGGGATTGGAGAAGTTTTGCTTTTTTTCAAATAGTCATTCCCACTCACCTTAGGTTCTGACAGCATACTGCTTTCAGTAGTTTTGTTCAAGTCTTCTACTATCAGCTTAAAGCCTAATATTAAGCTGTGGCCTCCAGTTTTGAGTCTGAGGTTAATTACTACCTGTATTTAAAAACATTAAAAGGGTGAAGTACATTTCGAGTAGGGGAAATGAATATTACTGCAAAGCTTGTGGAATGGTGCAAAGGATTGAACTTTAATTGTACATCATGGTGTTTATATTTTAAAAAGACATTTAAAGTTGTACTTGAATGAAGAAGCATTTCAGTGGGCACAGGGTGTATATAAAATAATTTATGTATGCTAAGTGCTCACAGAGTAGTTGTTGGTAGCCTTTGTTATCCCGGAATGACTCACAATGAAACATACTGTGTATATAAAGGACAGGTCTTTCACAGGCATTTACCCTTGTTCTGCATAAAACGAGCAGTATAGACTATTGAAATCTCTCAGAAGACATCCAGATGTTAATCTGAATAATGAAAGACTTAAAATGAAGTCGTTTCCAATAATCCATCCAGTTTAAGGAAAACAGATGTAATTATGTTGCACATGTACTAATACATAGATGTATCAGTGAAAGCATATAAGGAATTATTTTGGAGTCAAAGTTTTTCAGGGCTTTTTTTTTTTTTTTTGGTGACATCAACTCTTTGTCTACCAGACTTCAATTTGAATTGTGAAAATTAAAATGGAGGTATTTATATATATATATTTATCTATCAATATAGGTGTCTTCAGATGTAAATATTACTTTTCAAATTTTAACTTAGCATTTTGAAATATATGGAAATATATTTTTCCATGCTTAAAAATATATTGAAAAATGGAAATGTTGCTATACCGACAGTTTTACCCATCTTTTCCTTTTCTTAGTGCCCCTTGGCAAAGTGAATGGTCATAAATTTCCTGTATTGAATATACAGAGGAACTTGAAGTCTTCCTGTGTTTAAAACATACAGGTTAAGTTGAATGCATAACTACTGCAATGTTACTGTAACTTATGCCAATATGTTTAATATTTCTCTCTGCACCCTCTATTCTTAATAGAAATGCTAAATAGAATTTTTTTTGTGTGATAGAGTAGGCAAAGAGAAGTGAGGTTTATTTACCTCTTCTTTTACCATGGAATTGTTGTTAAGGAATGTCTTTACAGGGTAGTGTACTTTTAATTTACAGTTTTCTCAAGCTATCTTTTAGCTTTACATTTATGTTGACCTATTGAGAAGTTTCTGTGACTTACAGGTATAGAAATTAAAAGGTTATGTAGTTTGAAAACTCAAAACGTAGCGAAGGATACTATTAAAAAAGGGATTTGGCTTTTAAACTAAACCACCAAAAAAAAGTGCAAAATTGTTTTACAACTAAATTTTAATGTATTTTTTGTCCTAGAAACACATCTTTCAGTGTTTTCTTTTCATAAAATCATTGTCTCAAAAGGAAGTTTTGAGTAATTTTACATGGTGGGAGTTTTTTTAATCCTTAACATGCTGATGGTCATTGTCTTGCATATATGTTTTTCATTCTGAAATGTACATGCTCAAATAAACGTTCTGGAATCATGTGTGTAAGTTTATGCACCTTTTCCTTCTAGCTTTGGAAGATCAGATGAACCATGTGACAAACCAAAAATTCAAGTATTCATTTTTTAAAATTCTTTACATATCTCAGCATGAGGCAGTAAGATAGTTGCATCACTTTCTCTAGTACTCTGCCATAGGAATATGTAGCCAATTTTAATTTTGTTTATTTTCATCTTCCTTATCAAAGGCCTTGCACATCAAAACTGTTGTCATTATTGGGCCAACACCAGGTGGAAGCCAGCTGGAACTTTAGACCATAGCTCTCATTGTGTTGCAAGCATTCACTCAGTCAGGTAACTTTCCTCATTCCATAAAAAGGCAGTATTTCACACAGGTATACATGCATTGCCTGATGTAATAACTCAGAGTTTAGTTATTCTAATTAGGACCCATAGGCATCTTGGCTACTTTTGTACCTTTAAAACAAACACAAAAAACCACAGGGAAAAAAACAAACAAACAAACAACAACCAAAAAAAACCCCAAAAAAACCAAAAAAACATACCTACACCTCAAATATCTTCTGTGCAAGCAGACAGGAGGCCTTCCAAATTTCCAAATCATTACATCTTCAGAAGGAATTAGGCTTGAAGAGTTTTATTGAAGCAAAAAGTACACTGAAGTTCACACGTTTTTTCTATTTGCTAAAGTTGGTGGCTGCCATTAGTAGTCATTAATGTGTCAGTCTATGGATGTTAAGAATCAATGGTAAGAATCATTTTCACATAGCATTACTTTTGCCCAAATGCAAGCCATTCACTGATCATCCTGTTCATACTGACATTCTGATTTTTGATGTTCAATCCTAATTCAGGATTTGTATAGTGAAATCATTTTACTTTCACAATATTTCAATAGCTGCTTCCTACCTAGGTATCTAACATACCTGTCCAGACCAATATCTTTCATTATTTCATTTACTGTCTTGCATGAACTCAATCCCAAGCAATTGCTCTTCTGTTAGTATAGTAATACTTAAAAGCTGTCTTTAGTTTATTAAGAATACAAACACCATCTCTTCTTATAGTATGCTGTCTTAATACTTTCTTGAGATACCACATAATCTTGATAGCTTGCCTTCACACCCTTTCACTAATTACCTTTTCTGTTGTATATTTTACAAGAGTGGAAAAGATCTTTGTGATCAGAACACCACCACAGTAGGTGTTGTACTACGGAGCACTTTGGTACTAAGTAGTTAGACAGTCAGAGCTCACTCTTCAAAACACTTCATGTTTCTTCACTTTTCGTTGAATTTAAGTGTGTTAAATACTTCAGTATTTTTTTTTATTTAGGTTATTTTTACTAGTTGACTGCAAATAAGCTGCTACTCCAAGCTCATTGATTGATGTATTTTCAGGTAAGTACCTAAAGCATGTATGTAATATTAAATATATTAACGTGTCAAGAGTATGAATTCAACTAATGCTACTCCTTAGGGTACAGCAGCATAATAATTTAGCCTGTTATTTCCCCATCTTACATAGAATATAGATTAAAAACTTCAGTATGGTGTTACTGTAGTAATGCACGTCCTGAATATATTAGAAGTCTCCCAGAATTTTTAATGCAGGACTGATGTGTGACAAGAAGTCAAAACAGAATCTACAACCATTCAACTATTCTTGTTTGTTGTTACTGATGTTTATTAACACTTTCTGAGCCTTCCATTTGATTGATGGTTGATTTGATGAGACATGCTTTTGGCAGAAGAGTTATGAAGGCAGACCATTAACACCAAGTGACTCACTGTGAAACAATGCTATTGACTTAAGTAATTGAATTAATGAATGGAATGCAATCAAATTTGGTGTCCAGATCAATAGAAGTGTGCAGTTAACTATACAGTGAGTCAGATGATGTGGCCTAATGGAATACATAATTACAGGGATGTAGAAAACAGTGCCATTAAAAGTTGCTGCAAATCTTCAACAGAACACATATATTATTCATAACTTTGAAATAACTTTGATGAAATACTGCACCAAGATTAAAGAAATTAATTCAGCTGATTTCTTACTGTAATAACATGGCTATGACTCTGTCGAGAAATATTTTTGTTAATCTTATACTTGGGGATAACATTAGAAACACCTATCCTACCCAAAGTGTAATGTAGGCCATGATCTCAGCATTGTTCTCTCATCAGACTACATTTTCAGTTTATGCATGTATTTCAGAAAAGGGCTTAGCCTGTATTAAGATTGTCTGGGAGAATTCCCTTTGAATAAATTATTTCAAGTTAGCTGTATTTGCTGCTAACTTTATAATCTCTTTTTCCTAGGCAGATTTTTTTTCCTATATTTTACCAGCTCTAACCTTCTCCCTATGGGATTTTATTACGCTTTCTGTACAAAAAGGCTGCAATAAATGTCTAGTAATGAAGGTAATGTGTAGGCCATAAGCAGGTGAATTATTAGACTTCCCTGTAGTGTCTACAGGTATGCAGGTACCATTGCTTTGTTAGAACTTAATCCTGGTGGGTTTTAAATTGTACAAGATAACCTGACAGTACTGACCAAACTGAAGCAATGCTTGAAAAGGACTTAGGTAACAATTAACTCTGTCTTCATCTTTTGTTCTCCACCACAGTGGTAAAAGACTCTGGCTTTTTACATCCCCTTCTGCTGCTTGTAGTCTTCCAAATATACTTATAGATTTTTTAATATTTCTGTTAGCAAAGACAAAAAATAAAGAAAATTAAATGTGTTTTTCAAAGCATATTCTCAATATAGTATATGAAATACGTATATGGTATATGAAATACCTCCATCTGCTTCTTCAGATCCTCTTTAAAGTGTAGTGTTAGAGTATGTATTTTACCTGAATCTATTTCTTAACTCTTTTAATTTATAAGGAACTTTAAATGTCAACTAGCTCTTTAGCAATTCATTATGACAATAAGTTATATAGATATCGGTGTTATTTTTGGTAATTGTTTGGATTATTCTTTTTTTAATCTTAAAATTAGTACATTCAATTGTACATTCATCTGTTAAGAATTTTAGTGATAATTGAGTACAGTTATTTTACCTAGAGTTTATAGTTCTGTTTCAGATGGCTTGGACATAAAGCAAATTAACTTAGTTGCTGTAAGTAAAACTAAAATACACAATCTTTATTTTTGTTGAAAATAAGTTAATATTAACACTTATAAAACCAGAAGCTGGAAACATGGGAGAATGGGTATGTGGAGATGCAGACAGCAAACTGCACAATTAGGGATGCTTTTCTGAAAGGGCAACTGAGCTACATGCCTCTTTTAATATGTATTCAACCCATATTAATTCCAAATAGCATACTATTTCAAAAGCTAGCATTATTTTCTGCCATGGGTAACCCAAAATGTTATTGTACTCCAGATCTATCTGTGCCCAAAAATTGTTACTGTCTCTAAGATGCTGCAGCTGGAAAATGGAACTAGGAAGAGTGGTACTGTGGGCATTTTTAAAGTCAGCTCTTGCAGAGAGATTGGCCTCTTTGGCTGCCTCCTTTTGGCCTTGCTGGGCTCTTCATTATTGCTGAGGCAGAGCTCTCACTCTGGCCACTTGGTTTGGCTCTTGGCTTCTTGCTATAAAGCCAAGGCAGTGTGGACAGAGGCTTTTCAGTTTTGGGTTCTCTTTTGCGTTTGTTTTTTTCTCATCTCAGAGAGGCTGCAGTTAGTGGTCTTGGGCTGCCTCAGGGCAAATTCCACCAGCGGTGCCTGGCCGAGGACAGAAGACCACGAGTCACCTCAGCCCAGCTGCCCTGCCTTGCCTGCCTGCCTGCGAGAGAAAAGTGAAGTCCGTCCACAAGTTCTAGCCCTGTGGTCCGGAGAATACCAGCTGGGGCTCCAGCCATCAGGGAGATAAGCAGAGCAGTGAGCAGGGGGAGGACTGGCGCTGTTTTTCCCTTTGTCCATGGGACATGCTCGGCTGGGGAGAGCCATCTTGGGGGGGAGGTACCCTGTGAGATGTAGCAATATTGTATCTAGCAGTTATTTACTGTTACTCTTTGCCTGGTGCTGTTCTGATTGTTAGTAAACTCTTACTTTTTCACTTACATCCACTTGTATTCGTTCCTTAATGGTGGAAAAGAGTTGGTTAAGCCTGTAAGGGAAAGCAACTCATTCCAGAGTGTTTCTCCTTAAATTCTTTAAAACCAAGACATATTCATAAAATATAACTAGTGAACTAGTATAGCTAAGATGTCTCTTTGGTTCTTCATACTCTTCCAGTGAGGTTTGTTGTGATGGTTCTTCAACCTTACAGTCATGTAGATGATGAGAGGAACTGCTTTTTTAAACTATTAAAAAAATCAACAATCCAGAAAACTATTTCAGTCTTCTGTGAACACCGCTGAAAATATACGAGGAATTCTTGTTTTATTATACAGGACTCACTGGGTATCTGTGGCTTTCAAAATAATGTCCCTTTTTCTCTGCCTCCATTACAATAGGTGAAGAAAAGAGTGACTGTACTGGGACAACAAAGAGTCTACCTAATGTAGTATCCTGTCTTTAGCAGCCAATACCTAGGGAAGAAGATAAGATTAAAGAACTATAATGACATTATTGCAAAGTATTCTCAGTCTTCACTAACATGCAGATCAGGGACTTCCAGAATAAGGGACGTTTAGTAATTTAGTAATCCATTATGAATTTCTCTATGTAGAAAAATCTCAAAATGTAACTGTTGATCCTGATCATCATCCATATCGAAGTGGTTTTCTATATAACTGTACCTATGCTGGAGCATGCCTTAACATTAAGACTGTGAATTTCACTCAAATTTATGTGGAAAGCTGTTAAAAACCTGAAGACTAGTTTGATATTTCTGTCATGGTAGATTGCTGAAGAACCGAATATGCCAGTTTGGACACAACTCCAGGAGGAAACAACCCGAGAGGGGCGTCTCTCTCTCTCTCTCCTGCCTGCCAGGCAAGCAGGCCCCGGCAGCACCTCCCCCACGGGTTCGGGAAAATAATTTCTCCAGAGAAAGTGAAAAAAGCTATTTATTTAACAAACAGAGTCCCCTGCTGTCACAGGGCAAAAAAAAGATATTGAAACCCCCTCCTCCATTCCCTAAAAGAGGACTATGGATTTTAGAGGTCTTTCTGTAGGTAAAACCTGCAGTCCTGCGCTGGGCCGGGCCGGCCAGGCAGGGTCCGATGATCCCCCTTGGAGGGTCCCGCCGAGAAGGTCCGGAGATGGCAGCTGGTATGAGACGAAAAGCAAGTTTTCTACCTATAATTCAGATAAGTTACTCCCAGAATCCTTTTCTACTTAGCTAAAGTAACAGGAGTGAGCCATGATTTTACACGGCCTTCCTTTTGTAAGGTTTTACCTATCCGCAACACTACAGCATGACTACTGTTTAAAATGGCAGTACACATGCTTCTCTTATCAAAAGAGAGAGATCCAGATCTAACAGTCTTCTGACTTTTAAAGAAATACGTACTATGAAAGAGATACAGAAGTTTTCTCTGCATTGGCAAGTTATCAAGCTTGGCATACACTGGAACTTTGGGAGAACATTGCCAGAAAGAAAGGAACTTCTAAACTCACCATGGAGCTAAGAAGTGATGGACTAAAGCTACAGCCGTTTACCAATAACTGTAATACCATTTCAGAATGATACTGCTCATCTTCCATGAAAATATCTCTAGTAGAGGAAGATGAAATTCTACAGCTCTGTAAGCTCCTGAACTACATTTTTGCTAACCATTTTCTTTCATGGAAGTCTTTATTCAGCATAAATTTGATACAAGTTGGTGAATTCATCAGGTTCTGAGGGATGACTTGAATGTTCTGCTCTATACCTTACCTAATAAGATACAGAACAAAGTATGAAAAGCGTTAGTGTCAAGGTGAAAGCAGATGAGGTTTTGCACACCAGAACTAATAGGGTTTCCATAAGGGGGATGGGAGGCCCTTGAACACCCAGCTGAGAATAGCAGCTTCTTACTTTCAAACTTACTTGATCAAACTTCTAGTTTGGATAAAACTTTGTGCTGACAAAATCATAGGTCGAGTTGGGATAAAGCGCATACCACATGTTTGCATTACACAATGAGCTGTAGCCCCTCACATTGCTGCTTAGACCTGGCTCTCTATTTTTAGTCGATAATGAAGGCTTAACTGCTATCTTGGGCAAGGAATCACCCTATTAAGCTTGAACAGAAAGTCTCTGGAGTCCCAGAAAGAGTCCAGTGGTGCTGACTCTGCCACAAAGGCTGTATATATACACAGCTGGAAAGGGAGCACTCCAAGTACAGACTGGCCACAGGTGGCACTTGAGTGGCGCTGTGTTCTGGACCAATAATTGGCATCACCACCGTTGGCTAATACTCTGTATTGCGTCAATAAAGGGTCTACAGACTGAATTGTCATTCAAGAAAGTGCAGATCTGAACTAACAGGTTTCTCCAGAAACTTTGGCTTTAGATGAGGTGCATCTTTATTAGGAGCATGCCACTTGAATTGTAAAATGCTGTGGGACAATGCTGTTAGGAGGGCAGACTTACCAGCAGAATTCCCTGCAGGACTAGTCATCATCAGCTGCTTTCAAGGAACTTAGCCTACTTGGCTAGGATGAGAATTGGTTGTGAAGCCACTTCACAGAATCACAGAATATTCTGAGTTGGAAGAGAGACATAGGGATCATCGAGTCCAACTCTTAGCCCCGTAGAAGACATCCCCAAGAATCCCATCGTGTCCCCGAGAGCGTTGTTCAAACGCTTCCTGAACTCCGTCAGGCTTGGTGCTCTGACGACTTCCCTGGCGAGCCTGTTCCGGTGCCCAGCCACGCTCTGGTTGAAGATCCTTCAAACAGCACGGATCTCCTCTGCCCCGTGCGCGGTGGCCCGAGCGCGGCCGTTCCCGGCGCTCCCTGGCGCTTTCGCCGAGCTTTCCGAGCCCGCCCCTGCAGCCGCAGCCGCGCCCGAGCCGCTGCGGAGCCGCGGCTCCCGCCGTCCCCGCCAGAGGGCGCCGGCCGCCCCCCG
>VWPU01013879.1:3297-45033 GCA_013398955.1 Callaeas wilsoni | reverse complement strand
AGGAACCTTTGGACATCTCCTTACAAAAGGGACAATCTGCTGCCCTAAGGTTATTCCTAGCAGGAAGAAAAGCAGTGCATGGAGGCAGTGATGCTTATCTTCCACAAATGGATCCAGGAGCTAATGCTGAGGTGCACTTCAGAAAGGGAGAAACATATTCTAAAGGTCATGTGAGCCATTTTCTTCCAAAACTTACTTGCTGCGAAAAAAACCCCCAAGTTTCTGTAGCAACGAGCACTTCCTTGCCAAAGACTTATTCTCCACGAGCATATCCATTATGGAATATTTATCCCGTTATTTCTGTGCAAGACAGTGGTAACTAAAAGCATTCATTACTGCTCAGTCCCTACATTTGCATATTGTTTTTAGCTCTTGATTATATGTACAATAACACCGTTAATGGAAGATAGTGCAAGCTTTTACTGCTGCAGTTAAGGTAGCACGACAATGACAAATGACAAGAATCTGTTTAAAGTACTAATGAATCTTTTACAGAACTTCTATCAAGACTAAATTTTTTTGTTGGTGACCCCATAAAATAACGGATTCAATTAGCATTCTGTTATTCCTTCTAGCTCTCTGAAAGCATTTCACATCATTACTTTATCTGAAACAGTTCTTTATTTCACATTAGAGATAAGCAGTGTTTTTTACACGGCTAACAATAACTAATAGATGTTGATGCTCAGCCAAATTATTTTATAGACTGGGAAATTAAATATATCCAGTCACTGTCTCTGCTATTTTTTCCCTGCGAGGGAAGGCCCATTAGTAAATATCTAAAGAGAATTTTTCCTCAGCTGAGCAGGAGCCTTGGCAGTCTGTGGAGCCGGGCAGGGACAGACGCCTCGGTTTTATTTCCCAGTGACGGTGTGCTGCCTCTGCTGATCAGGTGTTTGCACCTCTGCACAGACACGAGAGGAGCAGTACTGATCAGGCTCTGTGCTCCCATTCGGCCCCCACACAACAGCTAAAGGCCTTCCAGGAACTGGAAACTGAGTCTGGAGCTGTGAGCACCAGTAAAAAGTAATTTGCTTTGTCTTCAGAACGCGCTGTTTACGCGCCATACTGAAAGCTTCAAATGACACTTGTTTAGATGTTTCTAGAATGGTTACGGAGGTGTAGTGGTCTTACAGCAGGGAGAAAAGGAATTCCGTGTCTGTCTGATAAAAGGACCTAAAGGTGGTTAATAGCATCTCCAAGAATTTTTGCATTTTTCAGCAGTGACAAAATTTGCTGAGGGATAAAATACAGGTTTGGGACACGCCTGCCCGGGAAGGGAAATTTTGAGGGGATTGCTGCTGAAAGCTACAAATAAAACTGTTTTGTATTCATGACTGAAGAATTTGCTAGCAATGAATACTTAAATAGAAAATTGGTCATGTCAGCTTCTTCTGGATAAAGAAGGAAAATCGATAGGTACATAGCTTGTTCCTCCTGTGAATGCAAAGCAAATTTTGTTGAAAGGCTCCAAGTTTCTCTTCTCCAGCGGAAAACTTGCTAGAACAGAAAATTCAGCATTCATCATAGGAGAAAATCGAGCTTTTGAAATTGTGTTTTGAGGCCAGGCTGAGAGGAATATATTTTGAAGCAAGTGGAAAGGAAACGCGAGGTCTGGGATGACCGTGGCTGCCCCAAGGGACCAGTGCTTGGACCTCATTGTGGCTCCTCATGACCTGTCCCTGCCTTAGCGGTAAATTTTGAAATAAAATACCTGGGAAACTCAGTTCCGCAGTCATCTTATCAGTATGGGTTTTTAGTTGTCATGGCTTTTTTTCCCTAAGAAACCAAAAATTACTAAACAGTGAGGAGTGAGAAGAGTCCTGAATTCGTAGGACTTAGGTGGGGCCTGCTTTTGTTCAGAGCACCTGGTTTTCATGAGAAACCCTCATCTCTATGATGGAAGGCAAAAGCAGAAAATATTTTACTGATTTATTCACTAAAATCTCCAGCTCTTTGAAACAATTCTGCAGGAAACGTGCATGGCAAAGGCAAATACCTCTGGTAAGTGTTTCACATTTCAGAGGCAAAGAATCCAGTAAAAAAGAGGCAAAGAATCCAGTCCTGCCTTGTACAAAGTGGGGAAGAAATGCAAACCATGCTGTGATCTCGTAGGGCAAGTCTTGCTTCTGTGCATTGAAAAGAGCAGCGTCTGTAATCTGTATCAGCCACATCTCCAAAACAAAACAAAGCACCACAAAAAACCCCAAAAAACCCCAACAAAAAAAACATGAACAAAAAAGCATTGTCTTGAAAATAGTCCAGTTATAGTTAAGAGAAGGCAGGGGGAAAAATTATTTAATTAAAAAGTTAATGTCTTATTTTCCCTTTTAATCTTTTCAACATGGTGTTCCAAAATTAACTGCTAACACAAGCATGTAAACTTATGAAAAATAAAAACAAAATAATAGGAAACTCAGATATGCCACAAAAAGTTGTATTATGTGTCTTCCACTCGCATTCCTGTAATTTCACTAGATTCCACCGTGGCTGGGTAGCTGCTACTATTTCTATTCTATTAACATGAGTTAACAAAAGAATATCTAGGAAAATTTCCCTGCAAGTGCATCCGACCTCACATTGTGCTCTGAAGCTCACGAGTGTGAGGTCTGCTGCACTGGTGGTGTCTGTTACAGCTGGCAGCAAAGGCCAAAGCCATTAATCATTTCAGGATTTGAAAAGCATAAACCTGTGAAACTGCTTTGTTTTGGTTTTTTTTTAATCAGGTTTGCATCTCCTGTAAGATAAGGGAAACCCTTGAATAAAGAAAACTTCCTTCAGTACAGAGACACTCACAGTTCTTCAGTGTAGCAGTTTGTGAAGAAATGCCATGCAAACCTGGGACAAGATCCACGGAAAGTGTTCTGTTGAGGTGGCTGGAACTGATCCATAGAGGGGAATAACTGGATACAGAAAAAGAGAAACAAAAGGGTTTTTTTCCTATCCCTTGGATTTTGCCATTTATGCACCTGTAATCAGCTGCCGATGAAGTTTGTCATGAAGAGTGGACAACGAGACGGTGTTTGATAGTACTCCTGGCATTTACAGTAAGTGAAAATTTGGAATCTAAATTATTGAAAATATAATTCTGTCACGGTGATGTCCCAGAGTAATGACACAGAGTCCGGTGTCCAGGTAGAACAAAGCAATGCAGAGGGTTTTTTATTATTCTACAAAGCGGCTTATATCTTTTAGCTTACTTGAAGCTTTACAACAGTGTCAAAACTCTATTGGACCGCTGGTCCACCATCTGCCAAGTTCATTAGTTAATTCTGATGTCACCTATATCACAATGTTTACCTACACAAGAATGTAAGCAAATGCAGGTGCACAGAGCTTAATTGGATTTAGAAAACTCCAAGGACTGTTTATAATATTTTAGCCTGGGAATAGAGAGAAAGAGAAAATTCTCATACAAACTCTGGGAAAGTTAGAAGGTTTCCCTGCTAACAGCTTTTCAGTAGTGACGTAATTCCAAGACTGTGCGTAGATTTTCCAGTTCCTATAAAACTACTACTAAAAACAACATTAAGTATTTAAAATATCAATTATAATATCAAGTACTGTCAATATAATTACTTCCTAGTATTTACACATTTTGCCGACAAAAGTTGGAACTCTTAAAAAAGCAGCTATCCACTAAATTATTACTCAAGCAGAATTAAGGTTACTACATACTTTTAATTAAGGTTGTTCTCATCTGAAATACCACACTCAATCTTTGATAGATTTAAAATGCCAGCATGGACTTTTCTTTGTATTTGGGGTTTGGGGTTTTTTTGATTTTTTAATTGTTGTTGTTTTGGTTTGGTTTTGGAGTGGCTTTTTACAGTTTTTTAAATCCTTATTTTGGCACAGGATGTGAATTGACCAAAATATTTCTATATGAAGAGACTATTCAGTCCAAATTTTGTTTTATTTGATGATTGCTGCATTAAGTACTTTGGTAATTCGGGTGTCAGAGCTGTTGCAGTGAGAGCAAAAGCAGAAAGAAAGAGTGGCTAAGGAGGGACTGAGTACTACAGGCACTGGGGGTGAGGGGCGTTGAGGCTGAAGGTGGGAGAAGAAATATTTGAGGTTGACCAGGTGAAGGGGAAGGGAAGTTTCTTTTAGTGTTATGTAATAATGTCTCCTTCCCCCCCCTCCCGTAATTAAAGTTTATGTTACTTAGCATTAAAATAAATGAAATAAAATTCCCAGAGGTCAGACTGCTCTGCCCATAAGAGCATGACGTGAAAGCTTCCTTCCCTTTCATTTCTCTGCTTGTCCTTCTCAGGTTCTCTTCTTTCAATCTCCTCAGCTTGCCCTCACTGTCTTCTGGAAATGTTTGATTATTTCATCACAATCAGTCTTTAAAAAATGAGGTAGCTTATGTCTTTGTGAACGTTTTGGTTTTGTTTTTGCTTTTTCCGATTCGCAACAGGAATGTCCTGTTAAGGTTTTAGGAAACAAGAAACCCACAATAGAATGACTTTAAAATAGATGCATATTCGATGCTGGAAGACATCTAAGTCTGGCTGAGGCACTGGAAGCTTTAAAATTTTCCCGAGACTCCCAGTCAGCGATGCAGATCCATTCCCTCTGTCTGTCCGTCACAGCCAGGGAGTTGGAAGCTTCTGTCTGGAGGAGGAGCTTGCTGGTGGATGTTTGTCACTCTGGGTGTGACTGGTGCTACCAGGGTGTTAACCTCACTACTTGACAGCCTTCCAGTAGAAAACAATGCATTTCCAGGCAACAATTTTATTTGTACAAAGCAAGATCTATTTTTTTTCCCCAAATACGAAGATTGTATAGAAAGATTGAGACTTTCTGCGAGTGTCACTGGAATGGAATGATAAACGCAGGGACTTGTACCAGCTGTCAAAAGGAATGAAGTGGTTTGTGTTGCATCTGCCTCTCTTGGGAGCTTTGGGAGTGACAGAAACAGCACCTGCACCAAGTGCTGCTAAAACACATCCCTGCAGAGCCCTTGCTCCTCAGCTCCTTACACCCCAAACAGATAAGACAAAAAAATATTTTTGCAATAATTTTATAGATGGTAATTGAAAGCCAGACATTTAAGGCCTGCAAACTTTTCATCTATTACAGGGTTAAGCGGCTCAGCTCTGTTCAGGTTTCAAAGGACTCCAAATTGAGTCCTAAAACTGTCTGCAATTAAGCTCTGATTTCACACATCTTTAAGAACTAAAAGTTCAGAGAGCTTGTCAGAGACTTTAAATTCAGTATTAAAAAAAAAATAAAAATAGAATACAATTCAGATTAATTTTTCCTAGGTTTGGCCATGAAGTTGTACCCCTATATCTATAGCTATATCATCTATATCTATATTATCTATATCTATGTCTATATATGTATTTTTACAAAACTTAGTTTTTCATTCCCTGAGAAAACATTTTGAAGTCATGATTCAGTCTGAGCCTCACCTGTAAGTATTTGTAAAAGAAAGTCATGTGAAATCCAGCATTTACTTTCAACTCGTCTGTATAAAAGATTATATGTCTAAAATGTTTTAAAACAGCAATACTGAGATGAGCGCCGTTTATATGCCACTGGAAACCTGCTTTTGATAAAGCCAAAGTCTCAAAACAGTCAGAATCTTAATCCAGAGTTAGGTTTCAGGGCAGCAGCAGCACCAGAGCTGCATAATGGGCTGATGAGAAGTGCTCTGAGACTGATGGCTTTGTCTATTGTATTAATAATAATGGACAACAACAACAACCCCTTAATATTCAGTATTGGTTAGCTCTCTCCATTCCCTGATGCAATTTCTATCTTCTGTCGGATGCTGGGCTTAACTTCCTTTAAATCTGAGATGACACTCTAGACAATCGTTCTGGTAGATATGAGAGATTTATCTTGCATTATTTTATGTGTTCTGCTCTTAATTCCATGTCTGCCTCCCCCTTCACACTTTGTTGTGGAAAAGAGATACAGAATTTTGTTCTGCATTCTGTAGCACACTTACATTTATTTCCCTTAAGCCAGCTGTCTGAGTGCTGGATTTTCTGTTACGTGCTGTAAATCCACCCAAATTACTGAGTTTGTAGTTATTTCTTCCCAGTTAAATTGTTAACTGTGATGTTCAAACATGCCTCCATTGGTTTTTATTTTTTCCTATTAAGAGAAAAAAAAGAAAGCTAATAGGCACTGTAAAAAAAGAAACTAAAAATTGCCGTGGGACGTCTTTCTCTCGTTTCCTTTAAAAATGGTCAGAAATCTGGCAAAAGGTCCAAATAGATTGCTTTATTTGTGAATGTTTAGCCCAATTATTTTGAGTACAGTCCCTCACAGAGTTTTAGCTATGGTTGCAGTGATGTGATGGGGATTTAAAGTATACCTCTGTATGTGCAGAGAATATAAGGATTTGAGGACTTCTGAGAATCACAGGATCATGGAAGAGTTTGGGTTGGAAGGGACCTTAAAGAAAATCTCATTCCAACCCCTGCCATGGGCAGGGACACCTTCCACTTTCCCAGGCTGCTCCAAGCCCCGTCCAACCTGCCCTTGGACACTTCCAGGGATGGGCATGGGGCAACCACAGCTTCTCTGGGCAGCCTGTGCCAGGGCCTCCCCACCCTCACAGCCACGAGAGACTCATAAAAAGGAGGAATAGGGACTTTTTACATGGGTAGGCAGCCCCCTCATAGTACTAGAAGGCCACATAAGGTGTCCCTTTTCTCCAGGCTAAATGACCCCAGCTCTCTCAGCCTGTTACTTGAGATGGTGAGATCAACAGAACCACAATTTTTATGATACCAATAAAGTATCTTTCTGTTTCCAGTGCTGATTTTCTCACTACTTACCTGTCTCTAGTGGTCTGTGTATTATTTAGTCATTATACATTGCCCTGGAAAAACATTCTTTTTTTCAGTGCTGGATAAATACTTGGGAAAAAACCAAACAACCAAGAGGTATTTAGGTAAAAGACAGGCTCTTTACTTCTTTCTGTATTTCCTATGTTTTTAGAATTGTTCATTTTTAAGAAAAAAGAGCATAGTCTCTTAAGCACATTAAAAGTCTAAATATCCAGTAGATTAACAAGAATAAGGAATGCATGGATTATTTTGGTCCTTATGCTGCTAGTTTAAGTTAACACCACAATATTCATGTCTTAGAAGCAAGTCATGCTAATGGTAGGATAGCTTTCTTCAGGGGTACTGAGGGCTGGTATCTCTTGGAGATAACTGCAAACTTGAAAATCAAATTGTGCATAGACTAAAAGCTCGCAACACCCACAGTGAATACAGCTCTATTGACATAAAGAGAAAGAAAAAGAAAGCGCTCTTAACTCCCGACTTTGTGCCAAAACTACTTTTGACCTTTTTACTGTTTCAGCCACTTCAGCCTTTTTTATACTTGTAATTACCAGTGAAGACAAGGACTTCTGAACATCTTTTTTTTTATTTACAAATGTTTGCAAAGAGCTGTCTTCCCCAAAACCCCAGGCCTTCTGAAACTCTGGGGTTTTAGGACGCCTGAATACACAACCCAGCAACTGCACGAACTCCATCAGCTGCAGTCCCAAACTCAAAGGCAAACAGCTCCATCTTTTTGTGGTTCATGAGAGCCCCCTCAGCACACTCAGTTCAGCTCCAAAACGCAGCATTTAGAATTGTTCTCTCAAGGAGGAGTTCAGAACAGTCACCCATGGATTCAAACAACTGCGGCCAAAGTCAGCAGCAAAGTCAGCACACGCCGGTGTCTGAGCAGTGACAGGAGTGGGAAAAGTCCCTGTGGTGACTAAGAAGTCTCTGTTTCAGTGCCAGCCACCTGTGGGGAATGCTAATCCACCCTTTTGAACTGAGATGCTCAGAATGACATGGAGAGGAAGGGGGGAAAGGGGAATTCTTGGGGGCTCCGCTGGTACCTCAGGGCTACGGTGTCCCGCTCCCACCTCCTCCTGGAGCAGGAGGAGAAAATTGGAGATGGATCAACACACTTGAAACGATTTGCTCGAGAACTGTCTCTGTGGAAATGTACCTGGACAGAGCCAGGCATTCGCAGTGTCATTTAAAATCAGTCAAGGGACACAGCCCCCTCTCTAGGAGGTTACAGCTGGTTCCACCAGTCTGGCGTAAAGCTCAGCTGGTGTGAATTTGCTGTCTGGTGGTACAGGCTGCTACTCCATTCCACTGCTTTTCTGGTAAGGGCTTTTTTTCTTCTTCCTAAAATGACAAAATGTTTTTGTGAATGGCACGTTAGAACAAAAATTGAACCTCGAGGTGTTAAAGTCTAAATTTAAAACTGATGCATAGGCAGTCTGGTGCCGGGAGTATTCCTTTTGGCTTCAGCCTTAAATCCACATTAATTACACTGAAATGAATAACTGCTTCTAGAGTTGCAGCAGTGGAAGATCTTGCTTTAATCGTTGCCATATTTTGACTGAAAAATCATAGCCCTGTATATAAGTGTTAAATATTAATATTGAATTTAAATATACATGAAGGGAACTGCTTCCATATGTTCATATTATGAATCTAATTCCATTTTAGTAGAATGAGCCACAAAGAGTGGGCCTGTTTCACTGTACCATTAATCTCAAAATGCTGGTGGTGGAATTTAATTGCCTGCATTAAAATTTAAGGCTCACTCTCTATTTCTGTCTTTCAATGCAATTGGATCTTTTCCCTGAGTTGCAAATGCCAAAACCTATTTACATTGCATAAGGAATATAACCTTACACTCATGTGACATCTGTGTCAAATCTCATGAGACATTCCCAAAGAAACACCTCCCAGTTCTGAAATGGAGAGATTTTGAGCTGTAGACATAGGAGAAGGAAAGGAGAAAATACGTAAGTTCTGTGTCATTAAAGTGAATGGAAATTTGAGTTTGACATCAAGGAAGGGCTCCACGGAAGTCTCAAGGTAGTCAAAGTCCCCAGACATGGACAGAGAGAAAGGAAACCAACTGTAGACAACCAAAGGTGGAGTTAAAAGCACAAAGAAGGATAGCAAAGGTGTTTGGTTCTCACTTTCTGAGATGGTAGAGAAAACCAGGCTTGACAGAAGCAGTTGCCTGTTTCCAATACCACAGCTGCCTGAATAAACTGCTGAAGATGGAACAGATTATCACGTTGGGGAACAAAAATCTTGTCTCCTGAGATGTGAAAACCACCTAAAGCCTCTCTGTCCACCAGATTGTCCAGTTTTCTGCCTTTCATGAGTTGGTCTGATAAAGCTCTCTCCTCTTCCAGCAAACTCTGTCTCTCCTATTTCCTCAGCCCATTCAGCCCCAGGGTCTAAAATATTGAGACAGGGGGATGGAAATAGAAAGGAAAACCAAAGGAATGAAAGAAGGTGCATGAAATGTTAGTAGGCTGTGCCTGATGCAGTACCAGCAGCTTCAGCTCTAATTTTTCTACTGACTAGGGTTGTCATACTTGATTCATAAAAAAAAGACAAGAGGAGGGAATGTGAAAATAGAGAAATGAAGAAGAAACAGACTCCTTACAAGGCATGATAGAAGATAATGCTGTAGAACATAAAAATATCAAGCATTTTTTTTGATTTCTGGCCATCAGTGAAAGCCACATCTGCCTATATTCTGAGACAGGTAATTTATTTTCTCAACATATTTCTATAAAATATTCATTTTTCCCATGCTAGCACAGGGTCTGCAAGCTGTAGTTTGTTAAAAATCCTACAAGTAAAAAATGGCAGTAATGAATTTTTAAACAACTGTAATCTCTCTGAAGATGATCAAACAGAGTTTACCAGGCAGAAAAATAGTATTAAAAACGCATGTAAGAAATCAGAATCAAAACCAATTAAGCAAACAAATCTAAACAGAGCCTCTTAACCTCCGTTTCTCAGCAGTAAAATTGATCAATGGGCCAAGCTTATGCTTTCAAATGGTAATTTTGCTTATTCATTCAAGAGGCTGAGCTTTTTTGACTCTTTTCTTCTTTTCATTAGCCCCTCAGTTTTAGACCGCCGAGCAATGCAATAACAAGTCTACCCACAGCCTGTCTTGGGTCCGGGTTTGTTTCATGTTTCTTGTGCATGGAAGGCAGGGGAGGGAGCTTGAGGAACAAAAACAAAACAGGGTAAAAAAACACCCTTCAAACCCCATTCCCTCTTCAGCATGGGCTCAGACTGGCTCTCTGCAGATGTGGTGCCTAAAGCCTTTGTGCTCTGCTGCTGGAGAAAAACTGGGCTCTCGGTGACACTGGAGGGGATTTCCCTCCAGTGCTCCTGTTCCTGTTGTTTCAGGGAAGCTCACCACAAAGGCCAGGTACATGGCTGGTGCAGATCACGAGAGAAAACTGCTTTCCAGAAATATCAGCACTGCTTTTCTGGGCATGAGTGTTTTACCACAGCAATGAAAAATGTTTGGTGTCTTGATTTTAGGTGCTCTTGCCTTCTGCAAAAAGCTGTAACACCCTCTAAGAGCACAGGGGCTGCTCAGGTCAGGGACAGGACCAGGGAGGAAAGGACTCTGACATGGGATCAGTTGCCTTATCAGGCAGATGGCCCAGCACCAAAAACATCTAGGGTCATCCAGCGACAAATCATCCAATTAATTTCCAACAAATCGTCCCTCATACATAAAAATTGGAGTTTTGTGGACCATTTTGCATTGTCAAGATAGAAAAATAAGAAGTAATATAGCCACACAAACAAAACCATGGTGTTGGCTTTTAGTCAAAAAGATCCACACCTTACTGCTTTACTGCTGAATCAGCTCACAGAAGATTTCAGAATGGCATTGCAATTGTTGCTTCAATGAATACAGAAAGGTAGAAACTGCAGAGAAAATCATTCCTGCTGTTCTTGTCTTAACTTTGTATTCTGAGAAGGTTGCTTCAATACCTGTAGTTAATGACACCAGCTCCTCCCATTACTCACAGTCAGAATTCTGCAAGAAGAGAAAATAACCACAGTAGCAACAGCGTTTTCTAAAAGGCCTTTGGTGAAGAAAGGACTGTGTGGTTTGAATGCGAATATTCAGTGGTTTTCACCAGCTAAAACAGCCCATCGTGTTGTATTCTGGTGGTGACTGCATTCTGCAGGATTTGTGAATCCGTGAACCCATGTGCCTGCAGATCCAATAGCGCTACACCTAAATCCAGCTTTCACTCGTGCCTGTAACACGAATTTCAGTCTCTGTTGGGCTCACGCACTCACCGAAGCTTTGCAGTAATATCAAAGAGAAGTAAAAGGCCAAAATTCAATCAAAATGCGGGAATATTTTGGTGTGACGAAAAGTTATGAAAAGCAGCCTTGTGATTTTGAAAACTAAGACTGTTAGTGTAATCCTCCCCAGTCAGAGGTCCACTGTTGAAATGTGAGGGGTTCTTCATGCATTGAAAGTGAAAGCTGACTGGTACAACAAACATATCCAGTGCTTTAGGCCTGGTTACCAAGGAAGACAGTAAAGCTTCCACTGAACATGAACCCCAGGCCATGAAATCAATCAGCTGAAAACAACTGAAAAATATGTAAGTGCTCATGCATATTATTCCTTGACTGCATTTGAACGTTTTTGCTAGAGCATAACAAAAAAATAACCAAACCACCTCTTACCCCAAGAAGAAGGTCTTTAAAATCCAGTAGATACATGTGTAGCATAGCTGACTACAATAATTAGAATTTCCACAAGGTCATTATGCCCATGAAAACCACTGTAGACATTGAATATTTTATCATAGCAACTAATATCCATTTAAGTCAGCATCCTGCATAAGATGAGCACTGCAAAAATATTCTGATTATACTTCCACCCACTAATTTGGACACTGGGGGAGAGGGCAAAAAATTAAGGGGGGGAAACATTTAAAATACAGTTAAAATTATTCTTTCTTGGAGAAAGAAAGTATGACTTGAACACTTAACTTCAAATCCCGTCCCCATTCTTCCTGTATGAAAAACTGTATTTCTGAAAATCTTGTCGCGTTTTTATTCTATGTTTTTCACCCCGTGACCACAAAGAAAACTCTATGTTTGCAATGCCTAATATGTAGTAAATGGTATTTTTGTCTCAGTAAGATAGAACTCCTTTTGCTCTTTGTTCTCTGTCTTAAACTTGATTTGCAATTACCTTCTCTGCTGAGCACCAAACCCATTTTTCCTCCTCGACTCCATTCCCTGAGTAGGTGCTGAGTAATATTTTTAACAAGCTAAATTGCTAACATCAAACCGAGCTCAGAGGGAGACAGATAGTCCTGGTTCTCTAGAACTATCACTTGCTTCTGTTCTCTAATTGCAAAATATACTTCAATGTCCCTTTTTCGTGCTGCTCTGTAAAGGTGCAGTGTTATCATGGTCCTGGGCAACCTGCTCATGGTCCTTTGGCTTCCTGCTCCAGGAGGCTTCTCTTGGTCACAAGGCATTTCACTGTAGCTGAATAGAAAACAAGTGATTATAATATAATAATTTACCTTTCCGGTTTTTTAAAATACTTGTCTCCCAGCCACAGAGAAGTATTTTAGCCTCAACATACTGAGATATCACAGCCTCTTCCACTGGCACCCCCTGGAACTCAGGAGGCACCACACACTGTGTGGCTTCCTGAGGACACAAGCAGCACTATCCTCCGTGGTCTGTAACTACATCAAGGCAAAGCAAAGCACATCTAAGTGTGAGTGCTCCACCTAGATTTAATATTTCCAATTAAAAACTCAGTCTTTCTGAGGAAAGGAAACAAGAAGTTGAAAGCTCGCTTTAGAAACATTGTCGTAAAACTTTTTACCAGCCAAATGTTTTTTCCTCCTCTCCTCATCTAACACTCCCTCCCTCTCTCCTTCCCTCCCTCCCACTTCCCTCTTTCCCATTCTGTCAATGTCATTATAATGCGTGCTTCATTTAACCCAGCATATTGCATCAGGTTTCTCGCAGGACCAAGCAACGTAAAAATTAAATCTCAGGCTCAGTTCATGCATTGCCTCGCCTTCATTTTTCTGTAAGTGCAGCCGGTGCCCTGCCAGGTTTCTGCCGGAGTTGCAATGCTGCAGGGCACAGTATCTCATTATCCACCCAGCAGGTTTGCTGTTAGCAGGGGCAGCACTGCCTTCTCTGCATCGACCTGCTTACCAAGTTGCAGTTCCCTGCAGTGAGTTTTGGTTCTGAATCTATGGTTGAGCAAAGCAAGCATAAACCTTTTTTCTTTTTGTTTTTTAAAGCTAGACAATTTTTAAAATCATCACCTGCACTTCTTAAACTGTTTTATGTACAAGCATCTAACAAAAAAATCTAAATTCCTTTTACATGGTCAACATTCAGGGCAGTCCTTGCACAGGCACTCAATGTAGAATTACAGACTTATCTACTTTAGAACCACTAAGAGTACAAACACTTTATAAGCTGTTGTGAACATCAGCGCTGCTTCTCCAAAGCAGTATGGCAATTAAAGGGTATTCCAGAGTGCAATGTCTACTACGATTTAATTAAAAGCATTTGCAGCATGTAGCAGCATTTGGGACATTTATATCGACCATGATGCATTATTTGAAGTGCCCTGAACTACAGCATCAAGAACATACTTTTGTGGTGTTAGGCATGAAAGTTGTCAAGGTCATGGAAATGGCTGGTTTGCTCTAATTGTGTAAGTCTGGTGTGTCCCCAGAACAAGCGTAAGAAATAGGAAATATTTCTATGGCACAGCAGTTTGTTCTCTTTTCTGACTTTGTTCACAAGCTGAGCCAATTGGTGCAGCTCAGTCAACACCTATGAATTACCTAGAAATTATAGCACTTATTCCTAATCTTATTTTACATATATATTTCAATTATTAAACAACACTTTTGCATTGGGGGCGGACAAGATACCACGATAATTATCACGCCTGCCTTTATTTCTGCTTGTTCCCATCCCTACGTGCTGCATCCAGCACCTCAGTGTTGCCGTGCCAGGCTGGTGCTGCTCACACAGCTCACACCGCTCCTGCCGCCCCGGGCTGCAGACCAAGCCCTGAGCGAGATGCGGCAGCTCCTGGCTCCGTTTGCCTTGCAGGGCATGGCCCTGACACAGCCCTGCCACCAGTGTCAGAGCTGGCCAGCCCCTTCTCCTTTCTAGAACCCGAAATATCTGCCAAACCGACTCAAAAGGGGAAGGTGTTTTGGGGGGGAGCGGTCGAATGTGTGCCTGCACAAAGTGCATCACAGATTTCTGGTGATGGAGAAAGTAAGCTGTCAATGGGTACCTCGGTTTCCATAACTAAATTCCATACATTTTAAATCTATGTCAAATGAACTTGCCAACTTGTAAATTTTAAATTGTTCTTGCTAAATTGCCAGTCTTTCCTGCAAATTCTCAAGTGATAAAAACCTGTTTGTGATCTCGTTTTTTTACCTATTTTATCTATTTTTACCTCTTTTTGATGTATTTCTTTTATCCTAGAAAGGATTGATTTTTAAAATTCTTTTTAGCAAAACCAGGATTTTCCACTGTCACACAAAGAATGTCCCTGTCCCAAGGCTGTTTGCCCTTTCAGCATTTCACCACCATCATACAGCAAATTGTTCTGCACTTCCCGTCCACTGTTTCTAACAGGAACATTTGCAAACAGAGAAGGACCTGTTTTGCTTAAGTGCCTTTCATGAAATCCATGCCTAGACAATTCGATGGGGAATGTATCCTTACACATACCTGAAGTGAAAAAGTGCAAGATTTTTAAACATTTGTTTGGGGGGCTTATTTTTGCCACCAGGGACTAAAATCCTTTAAAAATACCCATAACCAACAAAGTATTTCATAAATTGTTTAGTTTATTATTATGATATGTGTTTCTGAGGTTGAAAAGAAGTGGTTGTTACTAAAGATAAGGAGCATGAAAAAAAAAATAGGAGAATGAGCTGTATGTTTTGTATGTTTTTTGCTGCATGATCACATTTTACAGAGCAGTAGTTTTCTTACTGGAATGCAGTAAATTGGAGTTTGACCCAATAGGTTTTCACACTGAAGATCTCTCAGACAAAGAATGGCACGAATGTTGCTCCCTCCACAGGAAAATGTGCAAGGATCTCCCTGACAGTGATAGAAAAAGGGCTCATGAAACCACTGGCAGTCTCAGAGTACTAGAAACAGACAAACAAAGGCAACCAGAAATGTCTTCATTGCTTGGAAAAGTTTTCAAGATATAAGTTGAGAACTTAACAGACAGGAAGAATTCATTTTCTTCTGTCATGGGGCAGTGAGATGAAGATGAGGCAAATTAGGCAAATCCTGTTTCTTCAAGGGGGTTCCTTGGTTTCTTTGGTTGTTGTTTTTTTGGGTTTTGTTTTTTTCTTTAATGTTTTAGTTCCGTTTGAATTTGGGCTGTATTGGCTGTGAATACGGGTGTGCAGAGCATCTGGCAGGATGAGCTCTAGGACTCAGTTCTGAGTTCTGTGTCCTGGCAGCCTGGGCAGCCCAGGTGTGCAGCTGAAACCTGACAGCCCTCACCCTTGTGCTGAGGAATTTCTGCTGCTCCCTGGATGCTGGCTGCATCCAAATGCCGCTGGCAAGATCAGTGCCTCCTTCGCTTTTTACAGTCAGCAAGAAGAAAAAGAGAGGAGGAAACAAAGCTCAGTGATGCAGCGTTGTACAAAGGCTCTGTTTCTGCTCAGCATTTAAGGGCAGGCTGATGCACACACAGCTGGGCTGCTCTTAAGCGCCTTTAATTCTTAGCCTAGTACAGCATCCACTGCTCCCTCAAACCCTTTCCTCAGGCATTGTCACTCACACCCATCATCCTCAGGTGCTCGTGAAGGGGACAGGTGCTGTTGGTGAGGCTGCAAGCATTGTAATTTCCCAGGTATAAAGGTCTCAATGTACCTCATGCACAGGTGGTGGTGGGGGTGGTTGTTCACAAGCGCTCAAAAAAGGCAAAAAAAAAAAGGTCTAGTCCTGACTTCACCATAGTTCTTCCCATTAAAGTTAGGATCCTGCCTAGAATCTGCCTAAATTTTGCAGCCTAGCCCTCTCTTTCATGAACAGCTCCCAGGACAGCTGAATCTAAAACATCATTAATTAGAAACATCAGCTTCTGTGTACACTGCTGAATTCATTTTTAAGAACAAGGAATTGAAGCTTATCCAGGTCTCAGAAACACAAACCTTATCTTCTCAATGGGTTTTTCTCCCACAGGAAAGTCACTCTTTGTCGAGGAATATTTTAGCTCTGGGAAGTGAAATGAGAGAGGAGCAACTTGTGGGAGTGTCGTGTTTCATGCAAAAATGCATAAAGGAGTTAAAAACTCCAGTAAATACTGTTCCTTTCTCAAAATAAAGTCAAAACAAATTGAACTGTTAATTGAAAAGCTTATCTGATTCAGTGCTTTACAATGCAGTTTAATTAACACGATCCTCCTTTTCTGTTGTAGTTTGGGTTGATCCATAGGTTTATAGCTCTTGTTGCAAGAGCAGAACAAGGAATGAGGCAAAACACCGAGGGGAAACGTGCACGCTGCAGAGGAACCCTCAGAGTTCTCAACCCATTGGGACAGGAATTCGGGCAAGTGCTGAAGAGATGGAGAAGCACAGATCCTGCCTGACTGATGTAAAACGGGCCCTGGTGTCTCATCCACCGAGCTCCACCAGCCCAGCAGCTTCTGCCAGCAACCTATCGTCGTGTTAGGCTAAAGGACACTCACTTCAGAGTCCCCAAATTCGTGCTCACCAGAACAAGAGCTGACACTCATGCACTTCCTGCGGTGATAAACTGGTGTGAAATCCCACCAGTCCTCCAGACGTCAACTGACTGTGGCAACTGAGGTGCAAAAGTCACAGTTATTCTAGGGAGATCTTAATTTCTTACCATCTTGATCTACTTCTGCTTCCACAAATTTATTACATGCAGCAATTTCAGATCCCCCTAAGCCCTAGGAAAAATTTACTGTATGACACTCCATGATCACTGCCACTCTAAAACAAAAAAAGGAGAGGGCAAAAAGAAAGAAAAAGCTTAAAGATACTACAAACATCTCTATATTTCCCCAGGCTAATCCACATCAATATTGTGGCAGGATTAACAGGATTTGTAGAGTTATGATCATAATATCCATCAAGAACAAAACAATATATTACTGTTACTGTCCTTGTCAGCAAAACAAAAAATTCAGGCCCTTGAAGAAAATGTGGGCTTGAAGGACTGTGCATTGGGAATTTCACGAAGAACTGTTTCCTTATGCAGTCTTTATACTCCATGTATTTGGAGGCAAGGTGGAAGCAAAGGCAGTTAAAGGAGGCTGCATATCCATCTTCCCTCAACAAGAGAGGAAAAATCTGTTCCCAGAGCTCCTCACAGGACTGATGGAATGCACCCCAGCCAGCACGGGGCCTGAGACTGTGCTGCTTTCTCATGGAGACTGACTTCTGAGTTCTTCAGCCTCAGAACGCCTTCTTTTCTGCTCCCAGGGTTCCTCACACCACCACAAATATTTCTCTATTACTTTGAAATATCTGTCAAGTCACTTGACTCTGCTGCAATTAATCTGACCCATAAACTTTATTAACATACTTCTGCTGCTAATCCATAACCTGAAACTTTGGCAATAAATTCAAAATTGTTTATCCCCTTATTATTATCTGGAAGTGTTGTAAGCTTGCTGTGTATCATAACAAAAACATTGATTTATTTCCCAAAAGTGGTGCAGGTCTTTTTCAGATTAAAAAAAATGTGTATTGCACATCAGTTCTTAACACAGATAAATCTCCAAGGGCTGCTGGCCTAAACCAAGCATGGAGGGTTTCGTACATCTGCTTACTGTCAGTCACGTAGTGCTGACTGACTGATGATGTTTTGTATAGCAATTATCACCACAAACATGGAAATGCTGCCCTGAGTGACTCATAATTACATGAAAAATTACAGTGCCTGTTAGTGGACAAAAAAATTTGTTTTGCGATAAATATCTTGGAGAACTTTATGCGCCATATGTATTTGTCATGGTGGTGACAATATTAAATTGATATATTAGAAATATTTGGTGATTGATTTTTTTTTGTTCCAGCCCAATTTTTCTATGACTGTGGAGGGCCATTTTTGAATATTGACCTCCTTGGGAATAAAAGTAATGACCTGGCAGGTAAGTACTTCTCCTCTCTTCCCCTGGCACTCATATACTGACATAACAACCAAATTTGCAGGGGTTTTTCTGATGTGTAAAAGAGTAGATAGATGCAAAGGAAGGGAAGAACCGAGCTCATTTACTTATGTGCAGAAGCTTGTAAGCAAAGTAATGAATTAACCTGTAGTGTGGAAAGCAGAGCTAAGGCAACACAGCGTGTATTACACGTTAATTGTTTTCCAGAAACAAGCTTTAGATATTAACCTGTGCTCTGTAACCACACAGAACACTCACTATTACACTGATCTAACTGATCTTGCAGGACTGTGTTGGGCTTGAAAGAGGTCAGTAACACGTTTTGTGTTGACGACAGGTAGATATCCTGGATTAGATGCAATGATATTTGCCCATGATTTTGTTTGTGTCATCACACTTCCCTGAGTTGCTGTAGGTAGGACCGGTCCAAATGTTCCCACGGGTCACGGGAACTGAGAATTGCTGAGGCTCGGAGCAGTCATTAGTCCCTCTGGGTTTTTGTTCTACATTTTTTCGCAGCTGCCTCAGAAAAAGCTCCAGTTTCCATCTGTCTTTGCATCTGGAAAGGTGAGCTGTAAATCCTCTCTGTTCTGCATTGCCGGACCAATCCTGAGAAGTCCTAAGACCACACTGCTGGAAGCTTTGAAGAAAGGAATTAGGAAAATGAATTTCACTAAGGATTCTAGGGAAAGTCCTGTGAGAGCAAGCAGTCGCTCTCCCAGTCCTGTAGCAGCCCGTGCTCCAGAAACACAAACACAAGCTTTAGGTACGGGCTGATTTCCCAGGAGCTGGTGGATTTCATCTGTAGATACAGCTATTGCTGTAATTGGAGCAGCTGTTTCAAACACAGGTACAGCCTAGGAAAAATCCTCATCTGCTATTACAGGACAATTTCCCTGCCAGCCTGAGGTAGTGCAAAATATCCCATACAACAATTGTTGTGCAGAACATAAGATAAGCAAATCTGCCAGAGGCAATGAACTGGCATTTAATGTTCTTATATATATTTGCTTACTTATTAATTTTTTCTTTGTAAGCTTACTTATTTTTTATCCACATTCAAGTCTCCAGCTTTCCTCTGCCTATCAGTGCAACAACAGACACAGCATTTCGGAATCATTTGAGTGCTCAGCACAGCTCTGTGTTGCTTTCATTTCTATCCTAGACGTGGATTTCTTTAGCGTGGATCCATTCCCATTGTCCCTGAGAAGAAAAGAAACTTTCCCATGACACAAATGTGAGCAGAACTGCCTTTTCGATAAAGGACTGAGGTTTCCTGGAGTCAAAGTTGATGTATGGGGCAGCTTTAAGATTAAAGCACAGCAGATCAATCAAAAAGCAGCTCGAGGAACTTTGCCTGTTTTTCACAGTAGGGTTGGGTATAAGTTATTCTCCTCTCCACAGCTCTTTAATCTTTGTTCACAACACACAGGTAAATATTTTTCACATATACCCCTCTGAGGAGGTGCAGGTCCAGGTAGATCTTACAGGAAGGATCAGGTATTTCTTCTGCTCCTGGTACGACTTTTTTCTCCTGAATGCAGGTAGCAACAAAATAGTGGTAAATGTGCATAAACCACTGTGCATAAACATTTACACCTAAATTGTGAGCTGTGATGGTTTAGGGTCAAAGTTCCAACTTCCACTGTAGGTCTAATTCTGCACATTATGACATCAATAATAAAACAACAATAACTGGTCTGGTGATCAGTGCTTCTGAAAAATATATGACTTTGATGCCATAATTTCACTCTCTGATTCATACAAATTCTGCACCAGCAGCAAGATCAAGCGATGTTGAACATGAAATCACATCATCTTATCACCTGAATGAAATGAAACAGCTATTTAAGGTTAGCAGAAGACCCCTGTTCTTTTTTTCACTGGTGATAAAGGGATTTCTCTGAGCAAACAAGGGAAAGCAGCAAAGTATACATTTTCTCATTTCCACATAAAAATTTGTTTCTTCCCAAAACCTTGTATTAGGGCACTGGAAAGAAAAATACAGTGTTCTTTTCTTTTGACTGGATATAAATGGGTACATTTGTATTCCAGCAGAGAAGACTAGGTTGTGATTAATTCAACAGGGCATGTACTAAACAAATCATTGTGTAAGAAGAAAGCAAACAAAAGGAATAACAGTTTCCAAATAAATGCACATGCCCAAAGTCCGTGGATGCCAGACTGATGCGTGGGACATGACAATCAATCCATGTTCATTGCTGGTGCTCGTCCCACAGCTGCCAATGTCCTGCATGTGGTGGGACTCCAGGATTCATGGACATCTGTCTCCATCTCTTGAAGTCTCTGGAGCCCCAGGGAGCTGGGGACACAGCCACGACCCAGCAGCACAGCCTGACCTTGTCCCCTGGCGGGGGACACGGTGGCCACAGCAGTTTTTGGCCCTTTTCAGTTGCAGGTGGTTTTGGGTGGATGCTGCAGCCGGATGTGCCACCTGGAGCAGGGGTAAAACAACTCCAAATTTGTTATTTGCAACGTTACCAGGGGTGGATGGGGAGGGGGGGCCATGCTGTGTCTGGTGTTGAAGAACCCAAAACCAGCCTGACCCATCATTCCAAAGTTAAACGTCCTGAGGAAGAGCAAACCACCTCTTAGAGTACCTGAGAAGGGAACCAACGAGTTCTCAATAATTACCTAAAAGCTGCTGAGCTGACACAGCTGACCTGGAGACATGGGACTGGCAGCCTTAGGCATTCCCACTCTTTAGCATCGGGGACCTCTGCCACGCCCCTCCCAGTGTGGAGATTCCTCTCTTGAGCAGGAATGCCACTCGAGGTTACTCCCTGAGTCTGAGATTTGCCTTTGGTCATTGCTGTGGGTGAGTGGCATCAATATCTACTTAATTATTGGTTTTGGCTAGCTCTAATATTGCTTAAAAAATAGTGCATTATACTTGCAGTTATAGCTACCTATGCTGTGCAGTAAATAATTCTGATGAAGAATGTTTAGTCTAATCATTACCATAATCAATTTAAATAAACTATTTTTTAAATATAAATATATTCAGTGTGCCATCCTCAATGCTGAAGGACAAAGTCACTTAAAGACTCAATTAACACCTATATAATTCTTTAAATATAAACTGTTGCCTAAGTCTGGGGTGAAGATCGGATGCAGCCACGCCCAGGCTGCTTTCTGAGAAGGAGTTTAGAAAGCCAGGGGGTCGTTTCTGCACCTTAGGTTTCAATGGAAGCTCCTCTGATGAATTTTATCTGAAGCTCCCACTCTGCCTGCAGCAGCTGTTTGCCTACATTTCAGGTTAAACTTCAGAGAATGGTTTCTGCCAGTGCTGGACTTGGCTGGGAGCTGGGCTCAAGAAACTGGATCCTCCTGGGGTGGGGAAGGGTTGGTTTTGTTCACAAAATTATAGAGAACTAACAGAAAAAGAGCAGTGTGCCGGTTTGGACACAAATCCAGGAGGAAACAACCCGAGAGGGGCGTCTCTCTCTCTCTCTCTCTGGCCTGCCAGGCAAGCAGGCCCCGGAAGAAACAAAACAACAGATTCGGGAACAAAATTTCACGAGTGAAAGTGAAAAAAACTATTGATTTAACAAAACAGTGTCCCCCGCTGTGACGGGAAAAAAAGGATATTGAAACCCCCGCCCCTGTCCCCTAAAAGAGGACTGTGGATTTTAGAGTTCTTTCTGTAGGTAAAACCTGCAGTCCTGAGCTGGGCCGGGCCGGGCCAGGCAGGGTCCGACGATCCCCCTGGGAGGGTCCCGCCGAGCAGGTCCGGAGATGACCGCCGGTCTCAGATGAAAAGCAAGCCAAAGACAGTCCAAAAAGGAAAAGAAGCCGCTGAGGCAGATCACAGTCCCTTCTCCGCTGAAAGCCAAAGAGACTAGAGAGCAAAAGTCCTCCAACCAACCAAATGTTGTCAGAATTGGGAGAGAAAAGACTGCAAAACATTCTAGTTGCAAGGGCAAGCTGGCCGCTTTGAAGAGTTCTCTCGGCTTCTCTCTCCCCCCTATGCAATTTAAAGGTACACTAGAACTCAAGCAGGCAATGGGGAATACAGTATGGTCATAGAATCACCCCAAGACAGCAGCCAAATGCAACAGTGATAGGGTCATCACAGAATCACAGAATGATTTGGGTTGGAAGGTACTTTGAAGGTCACCCAGTACAGCTTCCCTGCTGTGGTCAGGGACACCTTCCACTGTCCCAGGCTGCTCCAAGCCCTGTCCAGCCTGGTCTTGGAAAGTTCCAGGGATGGGGCAGCCACAGCTTCTCTGGGCAACCTGTGCCAGGGCCTCACCACCCCCACAGGGAAGGATTTCTCCCCAATATCCCATCTGACCCTGCCCTCTGGCAGTGGGAAGCCATTCCCCTTTGTCCTGTCACTCCAGGCCCTTGCCCAAATTCCCTCTCCTGCTCTTTTGAAGCCCCTTTAGGCCCTGGAAGGGGCTCTGAGGTCTCCCTGGAGCGTTCTCTTCTCCAGGCTGAGCACCCCCATCTCTCTCAGTCTGTCTTTATACAGAGGAGCTCCAGCCCTCTGACCACCTTTGTGAAAAATACCTTCTAAATCACACAGGATATGCAGAATGACAAAGATCCTGGGGTTTTCTGTTGTGTGATGCCTTCTTCTAATCCAACAAAGGAAAAAATCTGCAGCAGCACGGTGGCATTTATTTGTTGTGCGTAAAGAGTGACATTTCACGTCTCTACAGTTCTGGAATTAACGCTTCTCTCACAGGTCAGTAAGTGCAAATATCCCGGCTTTTTCCTTTCCTCTCTGCTACTGGGATAGATTTCTATCCATTCATGTTTGCTATTGCAGTCAGCTTTACACTGACCAAGGGAAAACTGGCTGCAGTGGGGTTAGGGCAACGCTGGAGTTTGCATTTAACCTCAGAGAAATATCTCACACATCAGAAAAACTGAAAGAGGGGCCATGTTTCATATTATTAATTGTTTATCAATAATACTTATAACAGATAGAAGAAGTTAGTTCAGATACTATTGCAAAGTTGTACAAGAAATCTTACTGACCAGGGAAAGAGAAAACCCCAAGAAATACAGGGAAGCTGATGGAGAAATGCTCCTGAATGCAGAAATACTCTGGGCACAATTTATTTCCATTATAGCCTTATTTTAATCACAGCATAAGTGACACAAAAATAGAAAGCATAAATTGGAGCAGTCCTTACACACCCACATACTTGCTTAACTGGATTCACCATCAAGAACCAGAAGTGGGTTAGCTCATTGTTCCTGAGTTTCAATGCACAAAGAGTACTGAATCAGGTTTAAAACTGAGTGAGGATCCCACAGGCCCTTGCTGGCTCTTTATTTAGCAAATGCATAGCTTAAAATTGGGCATGTTTTCAAGTGCCTGCCTGAATCATGACCCTGCTGCTCAGCAGTATCACATATTCACCCAATCCCAAGGGAAAAAAAAGAAAGAGGAGAAAGATTTGAAAAATGTTATCCTCCTTTTTTCCTTTTCCTGTAATTAAAAATACCCTCATTTAACTTATTTTTGCTTTTATGGAATCCAAGGTATTCCGGTCATTAAAAAAAAAAAATCTATATAAAATAGAATAGGAGGAAAACACCACTTAAATCAGCTGGAAGTTTTATTTGGAAATTAATTAATTTTCTCAATTTGTCTTGAGAAATGTACCAATCAAGAATCTGTTCTGTGGTTTCCTCAGCTAATTAGTATCAATTTAAAAGCAAAATAACTGGTTATTTTTCTCATTAGCATCATTATTATATTCTGCCATTATAATTATTAACATTTCCCTCTTCCTCTCTCACCGTCCAGTAAAGTCCTGTGCCTTAGTACACATTTTCTGCTGCTTCCAAGGGTTGTCCATATTCTGAAATTCCCTAAAACAGAATTAGCAAAGACCAGAAGTGATCATATCCTTTTGCCTTTCCGTTTCCAAAACAAATTCAGCTGTACTTAACAACTTGCAGAGAGATAAATGTTTAACCTCATGAAATCAGCTTCATGAAATCAGGTGGAGAATTAACACCAAAATCAGCTTTTAAAATCGAAGCAGGGAAAGGAGCGAGGTGGAGGCTGCTGTTATTTTGTGGGTTTAATCCTTGCTAGTTGTGGCAGAGGTGCTTGAGAAACAAGCATGGACACGGCCCTTAGTGCCGAGGTGCAACTGACAAGGTGCTGTTTGGCCAAAGGTTGGACTCCGTGATCTTGGAAGTATTTTCCAGCCTTACTGATTCTATGATTCTATGTCTAGCTTGTGGGTCAGTTTTGAGAAACAAATACTGAGGAAAAAAACAAGTATCCAATTATTTGTCATAAACCTGCCTTACACCTGGATTTCAACGTTACGTGTTTTTAAAAACCAATGTCTCGCTAGAGTGCATTAAAATCTATGAAGATTCCAGCCTGCAGTCTACAAGAATTATTGCAAGACAGGTACCTTTGAAAATCAAGGCCATAATCTTGATTGTAAAACCGGAAATTTTGGTGTTAAGTTCCATATTTCTAAGTTTTGAAAAACCCTCCTTCCTTAATTCAAGGAGCCAAGGTGCATCTCTCACAGTACAGGGTGCTGCTGCCCTGGCAGGCTCTGGGGACTGCCTGCTCTGCCACATGGCCCAGCCGTGGCTCAGAGACCACCTGGAAAGCATCCAGACAAAGGGAAAACTCACGCTCAGGTTGTTATGAACTTCCAATTTCCTGTAGATGTGTAAATTACTGATAGAACTGGAGTTATTCAGATACTAGTGTTCCAGTTTTCGTCTCTTTGAGGGATTAAAATACTACAGGTATAACATGTATTAAATAATACCTGTGTAAAATAATGAATAATGAATAATGAATAACACCTGTGCAAATAAACAATAAGGAGTATCTGTGTAAAATAGACATGTATAATATATATATATACACAACATAGCCAATAAGCCGGTATGGTACTATATTAATTACAGATGTGATAGCACTATAATAACAGTGTCTCATTATTTGACAGCCTTCACTCTAATGCATCAATCAAAGCATTACTGTGTGTTATTGCCCCTCTCTGGGGCCCACTCATGAGAGACACATCTATTTCCAGTTCATGACTGAGTTAATTAAGAAACACAACCTTATAGAATGGTAGGAACGGAACAAGAAACAAATAAAATGTGCTCAGAAAGTGATTTGACAGGATTAAAACACCCCTCAGGAAGTCTAGGTCCTCTGTGGGCAGTTATGGCAGCCACAGACAGTGGCCTTGATTTATCCTCTGGGATGGGGAATGCATCCATATATTCACAGGTGAGTTAAAAGTGTCATGAGGAAGCTGCAACACCAGGAGACTTTGAGAAATTGCTCTGATCCACTCTCACCTAGGAAAGACATATGAATTCCCAGCTGTGGTGAGGAATTGTGTTTTAATGAAAAAGCTTCCTTCCATGTAGAATGAAAAGCTAGGGAAGGAAGGTCTGGGTCCTTTGTGAGGCTTGGCATTTCCAAACATCCCACTTGCAGCATTTGAACGAAGTTTTAGTCCCTGATCTCCCACGTCCCTGTTGTCCTTCCCTGAGGGATGAGTAAAATAAGTGTCTTAAACCCTGTATGCTTTCCGTTTTCCTCTCTTCCCACCACTGTGGTCAAAGCAGTCTGCAGTTCACATGCAGGGGAGATTTCATTAGATTTCTGGCAAAACTGAACTTATTATTAAAAAGAATGCAGACCTTAAGTTTTCCAGAAAGCCCCTCTCAAACAACACCACTTTTCAAACACGAGATGCAACCTCAGGTGAAAATCCTGCTGTTTAAGGAAATCTTTTGGTGAGTTGCAGTGTAATCACTGCAAATGTCAATGCATCAGATGCATTCCCAGCAGATTCTTAACTATGATGGATGCTAACAAGAAAAGCCTCCTCCTTGTAAGAAAATAGAAAGTTCTAGCTGAATATTTCCTTTAAATACTGCAAACTGGAAGCTATCGACAGGTTTAAATGAGATGCATACACTTTTCTCATTTGTTAGTGGCATCAATAGCCACAGCCAGGAGCAAAGATACAATGTTTGGTGTGGCATTGAAAACGCTGGAATTTGTTGTTGCTATACAGCATAAGGAGAGATGTTAAAAGTGATTTTTAAAAGTTATTCACTCAGAACAATGACAGTACGAATTTCATTATTACGATACTCCCTGGCTCTTATAAACTTACCTTTTTGTGAGTCCTAACAGGAGTTTTGACAAAGAAACCAGTATTTAATAGGGTCCAAAATGACAACACAAGTGAAGTTTCTTCTCTAATGTTTTTAGCTTTTAAGTTAAAGTGTTGTCTAGCCATGATTTTCTAAAGATACAAGTAATGCTTTCACTAGATCAGCTAGAGAGAAGAAAAATAATCACATTTTGGACAAAACCAACACTTTTGCTCATCTCAGAAAGTCAAAACAAATCAAAGATTATCTATTGCTGTGGAAGAAATGTGGCTTTCCTTTTGAAAAGATGAGAGTTAAATTTTGTTCGCCCTATCAACACGTAGAGTCAGTCTCTGTGTTATGAGATAACTTCCATAGGAGGGTTCAGAAAGGGAAAAAACTCTGCCTCAGTGATGTCTGTCTCATTGTCAAGGCCCAGTAAAAAAAGCCAAGAAATCCAGAGGGCCATTACCTCCTCCAAGTGCATTTTCCTCATGTCTGGCAGCTTGAAACGTGAGGGATTAAATAAAATACGAGCGTTTGGGGACACCGTGGCACTGTCACCCTCTCACCTGGATGCCAAACTGCATAAGCACCACCAGCAATCACACCCCGTGTAATTCCTTTTGTCAGGCTCGATTTCAGAGTTTGCCACACCTTTTCCTGTTTCCTACCATGGGCCTTGAACCTAAAGAACATTTTCATATCTAATTCTATCTTTTGCAAACACCTGGGAGTGCAGATACTCAGTGTGAATGTTTTCTAGGATGGAAAACAGGAAAATGAAGAACACTTCTGTTCCTCAGCAGGAATACAGGTTAAATGTTTCAAGCTAAGCACCACATTATGCCTCAAGGCACCTCCCATGGCAAACTTCTGTCCATTCTTGGTTATCAGAAGGCTCACCTTTCTATCTGGAGACAAATGTAAATTCCCAAAACAACAAAATGCAAGAGCTGGAATGATTTTCACTCTCCTTACAAATGAACCCAATAACATGCAATTAGTTTGAAGGAAACTTCAAATTTTACAAGTAACTTAGGACCTGAAGCACCAGAAGAAGTGCAGATCTCTCCTACTACTGAAATATATAAATAATGTCCACCCTGTTGCCCCTCCCGGGTTGATTCTTCTTCGTGTGACAAAAGGTAGGCAGTGAAAACACACAAATTGCACCATACAATCAGGAACGCTTTAGAAGGGATGTAAAGTTTCTATTTAAAAAACTCCCAGCTAAACCATTATTAGGATAATTTCTGACACAAAGGACATCCCACTCCTGCTGATGAACAGAGGCTGCTGTTGAAGGCAAGACACCAAACCAGGCAGCTGCCCTGACTTGTGGCTCATGGCACAGATCAAGATTTATGTTCAGTTCTTGGAACAGTTTCAGCTGCATTAATTTTTAATCAGTCGGGATATTACTTCTCTGCATAGGCATTGTCCTTTGCCAGTATTTAATCAGTTTGACTCAGTTTATAAACTTTGTGGGTGCTTTCTGCAGCTCTTCAGATGCAAGTGGCACACGGAGTGTACCACAATTTAAATCAGTCTCATTTTCATAGAATATATATATATATATATCTCAGCCATTTTTGGCTGTCTTAGCCTGGGGTGGTTGCAGACCGAGCACACCCATGTCTCCCCACCCACGACAGTGGTAACAGATCCATAGGGCAATATGCACTACAAAAATCTTGACAGACAGTACTCAGCCAAAAAATCCCAATGATTTCCCAGAATGTTTGATCATTCTGGTTATGTTATTCATAGAATTAAATCCAAGATAAAAATGCGGTGGACATAAATTCCCCCTCCCTGCTTAAATTTTTGGCATCTCACATTTCCTTGTCTCCACTGAGAATAAAGAAAAAAACACCTGAATTTTTAAAAAGCAGAAAATCTTTAACCAATTCAAGCAAAAGACAGTGAAATTCAGTCTGCAGAATACATGCTTATTGGAATCTCACCATTTATGCAATTTCACCTTTCCTACTTTTAAAAATTCTGTTTCCATGATGAAAATATTTTAATGCGGCTAATTTTGTCTTTAATTTCCTTCTCTGTCTGCTGTATTCAGTAACTCCTCAATCATTTTTTTCCAGGATTAAGTTTAAAAGCCAGATCACCTCATCAAACTGCAGCCACGCCTTTGGTTTATACAATGGAAGCATTATAGCATTATTTCTTCCTCTCCCAAGAGCATGATAAATTGTAGCTTTACACTGAAAATTGTCTCTGAACAGAATGGTCTGCTCTGACTGGAGCAATCCTTCCTGTGTGCACACAGAGTTGCACCTGCTGTCTCTGCTGACTGAAATAAATTACCAGTACCTCATCAGCGCCAGCACACTGACAGCGAGAGGAGCTGGGAGCTGTCCCTGCTCACAATCAGCTGAGCCTTTACTGCTGCCTTTGCAAGAGACACAACTAACCTGGCCTGACTTTCACGTGAAAAGCTCCGTTTGTTGACTGGCAGTTTTAGAAGAAAAAGTAAATTTTAAAAAGCAAGAAAAGGCTGTCTCTTTTTTGTTTTTTTCCCCCACCGTCTACTGAGACCTGTTTAGAAGCTGGAGAAATATGATAAACCAGGACTCAGCTATTCCTGTTTTAGAGTTAATGCTGAGGGGACAAGATGAAATCCTGAAGGCAATAGCCATACACATGGTTTTGACTTTAATTAGGATCCAGACAGCATATCACATTGATAGATTTAGATAGATTATCGAGAAAGAGAGTTTTTAATAGCTAAGGTACTCCTATTTCATTTCAAGTAGTGTACTTGTTGAAGTGCATAGCTGGTTTGGGGACTAATTATCTATTTTCTTCAAGTTTTACATTGATATTCCCTCTAGAAAACTCAAATCCTGCACAAGAATGCTGAAAGCAATTCTATGTTTATGAGTGGATCCATGTTTTCAGAGTCAACTGATGCTACATTTGCCTTGCTCCATCAGACAGCCAGTGAAATGAATTGTCCGTTTGTTCAGTTGCAGTTTTTATGTTCCTTAGGAGTCCCTAGACTATCCAGATTCCTCTTCTTCCAGGACTGAAATGTCTTGCCTGCTGTCTAGTGACACAAAGCTTAGCTATTTACTCTGATTCACTGAAATATGCCTGTGTAAAGTGGAGGGGTTTTTAAACCATCCTAGGATGCTCACATTTCCTTGGTCTTAAAAAAAAAATAAGCTGTATTTTGAACAAATTATTGAAACAATTCCTTCCCTAATTATACTAAAGATTCTCAGCATCTCTTCACACATTCTCTTTCTAGAGGCTTTTGCTGAGAGCTCTAAGCCTTGACTGGCAGCTGACCCCATCCCTAGCAGAACATCTCATTTATTTCTTGACTCTACTTCTCCGAAACCAGCTGTTAAGATTAATTATCTTGTGAGGAAACATTTGCTTGATCTCCTTGTCATCTGAGGAGGGGGGAAGGACTACATCTTTACTGCTGTCGTGCTTACTTCACTCTCCATTTCCAGCACATTTCAAAACCATGTGTTTAACACATTTTTTCTGGCTGTGGTGCAACTCAGAGTCACAGGGAGGAGCAAAGCCATTGGATAATTGTCCATGGCACAAAACACCTGGCAGTTTAATGAATTCAAAGGGATACCTGGCTGCCTGGTGTGATGGCTTAGTCCCCCTGGGCTGCCCTCAGGCTGGTGAGTTCTAGAAAGGTCTCGGTGCTGCATCTTTTCCATCCCTGCTTTCGGAGACAGTGTCCCTACCACTGTCCTGAAGGAATATGGAGGAAGCAGATGCACAGCCAGAGAGATATTGTTTTCCTTTGCAAGCTTGACTTTCCCTTCCCATTTATCCATATTGTTTGAGAACTTGTCACCTTAACTGGGCACTTTCTTTATAAAGGCAGGATGATACAATTGAAACTGGGGAGGTTCTGACAAAAAACACAACTTCTTGCTTTGTCTGAACAGCCAGTGTGGGATGAATACTCAAAACAAACCCAGGCAGTAAATCCCAGAGTGGAAGAATGTGCAAACCCATTTAGTTTTTGAGTGGTGGTACAACAAAATGCGTGTTGTATCACATTACAGCCGTGATACCTGACTGAATGATTCAGCGTTCACAACTGATACTGCAGCCCTGCTGCTTCCCAACAGCCACAACAGATACAGATGCTGCTGCAGTCACAGTCACACCCAGCATTTGACCTGTTAGGGACAAATATTTATGGAGAAGGCGCGTCGCTGTTTGGGAGCCAATGGAGCAGCTGAAAGGGAGGAGACATTTCTCTCTCTCCCCGTCTCCTCCTGCCACACTTGAGCCTTGCGCGAGTTTTGGTGCCTTTGCTGATCTGAGTCAACTGCTACAACTCCTTCTAAATTAACCAAGCAGAAGGAAAAATTAGGGAAAAAGCAGCTGATTGACCACAGGAAAAAATGAAAAGAGAGGAAAAAAGGAAGGGTAGAAAGAGAAGGAACCATGATATTGTAGCACAGATGGGGAGAATAAGGGGAAAAAGGAACAGGACCCTTCAGGATTTCTGACCCAGGGTGGACCGGCACCTGCTGAAGTTTGTCCGCGTCTCTCGGTGGTAGTTGTTGTGAAGCTCAAGCACAAAGTTCAAATCCAGAGGAGAGATGGGGCTCAGCACGCGGTGTCAGGTCAGCCTTAGCAAAGAATGTGGGTGAGGCAGGTGCGCAGGGCTGAGGAAAAGGAGCGGGCAAGTTCATTGCTGTGAGCAGAGAACTCCAGAGAACTGTGAATGTGCCTCAGCATTTTCAAAAAACCCACTTTCTTTGTGGTGTTCTGGTGTTCTGGCTTCAGTTGCCAGACCCATTTCCGAGTACCAAACATCTGCAGCTGAACCCAGCTACAAAGAAGGGTTGAAAACAAGGAAAATAAGGTAAAACCCATCAAAATCCCATACTTCTAGTGCAGAGAATATAATTTTAATGGATCCTTCATTACTGACAGCTTCTGTTATTCCTGAAGTGGTGTGAAGGAAGGGTTTGTGGGCAGAACAGCAAATCTTCAAAAATCGGTGGGGTTCAGTTGCTCCATGATTCCTCGTGAAGAAAGCAGCCACTTCCAATTAAGCCATTGAGTTAAAAACCAATAGATTTATCTATTCCACTCAGCAAGTTATTCTGATACAAGATTCTTTGCCACGGGATGCCATGGTTCAGATGTTGAAGTGATTCAGACTTAAAATAACTAGAAAAATACGTGGAAACAATTGCCTCAGGAAGGACTGGAAACAACACACCGTTTCTCGCTCAGGACGCTGGTGAGACTGAAATTCCTGGGAGATGGAAGGGTGCAGTGGAGGAGTGGGGAGCAGCTTGGTCTGTGTTCTCTTTATTCATTTCTTCTTCCCTGGGCACCGCCAGCTGGCCATGCCAGAGATGCTGGACCAGTCTGGGGTGGTAATCTCAACATGCAGAAAGAAATGTCATTCCTGTTCCTGAGGTGAGGGGAAGAAAGGCTCGGTCTGCAAAGAGAAGACAGGAGTGTTTCATCTAAGGAATGATCTGGCTGTTTTCCTGCAATCAGTGGTGGCAAGACAAGTAGAGATCCATTCAATTTTCAGGTTAGAATAAGGCGGAGAAACCCACCAGTTTATTTTACACTCTGAAAAGCTGTGGTTCTCATGGTAATATCTGGAGGTGAGAAGTTGATTGAGCATTTTCAGCACAGAGATTTCCGCCCAGGTTTCTGTGAAGTATGAAATGGAGATGTGCAGCTCCTTTTCAGCTGTAAGAAGTGAGTTTATCTATAGGCATCAGGTGATTGGTATCTAGAACACAGCAGGTTTTTAACCGTGACTCTGTGACTACTTGGCCTTAAGGAACTGAGTGGCCTGACATAAAATTTCCTCACTATTTATCAAGTACATATAATTTTTCTGTACACAAATCTTTCTGGTCCTGCTGGTAAGAACGGTTACTGACTTCACTGCAGCAGAAGCTGCTGTGGAATAGCATTCATCATCTGTGCTAATAAAAGAAGACATCGGAAATACTGCCCTAAACAGTCAAAAATGGAGGCATCAATACTTTCACTTCCTTCTGCTCTTCTATCCAAATCTTACGCAAGTTAAGGAGTACCTTTTTCTTTGTCAGGAGTTTAACAGTTTTAGATCTTCAGACACATTCAATTAATTCTAAACATACTTGAGTCCTTCCCTTTGCTGAAAAAAAATGGATATAATGGTTTTTCTGATGCAAAGTCAGCATTTTAAAACCTCATTTCTTTTGTCTTCTTTTATTGCACCCTATTTGAATCCATGTGAATGGTCTGCTTTCTCTCAGAAACTGCATCTTTGGGTTTAAGTAGCATGGTATTATCAAAAAAACATGGTTCCGAAAATCATGGTCTCCCAAGGCACTGCTGTTCTTCATCTTACCTACAGCTTCTCTATCCAACTGGACCGACTACTGGGGGACACCAGAAGGAGAACACGAAATGCACCAAATTTGCTTTGTAATTTTAAACTGAAAGAGTGTCCTGCGAGGAGTACAGAGATACTGTCTGAACAAGCAGGGTTGAGACCAGGAAAGCCAAAGCTGAAATGGAATTTAACCTGGTCAGGGATGTCAAAGACATCAAGAAAAGCCTCTGTAAGTGCACGGGTGACAAGGACAGGATAATGTGGGCCCACTGCTGAGCAAGGCAGGGGCCCCCGTCGCACAGGATGTGAAAAAGGCTGAGGTACTAAGAAGCACCTTCTTGGGCAGTGAAAATTAACAACACTCACTGGATGAACAAATTCTCCAAAGAAGAAAACAGTCCAAGGCACTCCAAGGTCTCTGTGCTTTTTTCCTTCTATTTTTTCCTTTTAATTTTTTTTTCCTTTCATGTTTTTTCTCTCTTGAGGGAGATTTTTACTGTACAGCACTAGCAGCTAGGATATCTCTCTGCAAAAAATATTGTGACTTTGTGGAAAGCCCATGTTTACTGACCGCTAATGTACCTTGCAAAGATATCTCAAAGTTTCTCATACTTGATCCTTCTGACTCGAATTTCACATTCAAATGGGCGGAGATTGTCAAGGAAAACAGAAATGAAGAGCTAAATACATGGACTCCTAAAGCAGAGCCAAATTGGCTGCATTTCTCTTGTTCCCTTTTCTTTTCTGTTTTCCTCCGTCCGTCTGCAACATCCAAAGCTTGATCAAATAATTCTTGCCTTGCACAACTGAACGTGAAGATGCTCACATTCTCTTATGAGATTTCTTGTATGAAATTTCCCATATGTCGACAAGTCTCATAACTAAGCAAATTTCTATCCAATCCTTCAGAAAATGTGTCCGTTCCAATACTTTTTAAAGGAAATGCAGACAGAAATTAATTTGACACCCGACACCCCCAGCTGCAATTACAGTACTGCACACGGTTCATTCCACACCAGCAACCTGTTGTTGTTGTCATCCCTCAATGCAGAGATATGGAACAGCAGGACTTGCACTACGCAATCATGCTAAGCTAAGAAAAAGCTCTCCATTTCATGGGGAAAAAAAAAGTTATCGACTAAGTCCTAATTTGGCTTTCTTTTGACCTGTCTTGGCTTATATATAAAAGCAGAAACACAGGTAGAAACCGTAAAGTCCCTTGTGTATTTGGGACTCAATTGCACCAAGTGAGTCAGACAGATGACTATTCAGTTAATAGAAATACCTCTCTACCTGCTGGTGGGAAATATGTATCTTTGTTATTGGGAAAATTTCTTCCCAAATTTAATTACATTAAATTCATGAGTAAACATATTTTTCCTATATACACCAAGCATTGGATAAATTGATGGTGACCTGTCTAAGCCACCAAGACAATAGCCATAATTCATTATTATTAAATCTATATCTTTATATTAACTATACAGTTGGGGAAAAAACCCAAACATTTCTAACATTATGACTCAAAAACTGACCCAAAGAAATGAACTGGATCTCCATATGGTGGAGAGATTAGTGTATGAGAAGAATGACACTGTTTCATATTTCCTGTAAAGTTTTCAAAGCGTGAACAATATGTCAAACTAAAAGCCCTGGGGACTCATTAGCTCCTTTCCATAGGTACAAAATAATCTCTAAAAGGGTCTGAACAACCTGTGTGCCTCAAATTCTAAACCTACAGGGACTGACGGCAGGAATGAGTGAATTTTCAGTCTCTGGCACCACTGAAGCCAGCAGCACTCCTTTCACTGATGCAGATAAGCAGAGGTCTGGCCCTCCATCCTACTCCTCCCTGCTGAGTCTGCCCCGTGGACTGTCAGGGGTGCCAGATGCCCTCTCAGTGGGGCATAACCCATCATTTCTACCCTGGTTTACAATCATTTCTGTAGCATTTCGCGCCCTCTTAAACCTTGCAAATCATTCCTGACAAACCCTGAAGTACTTTAATGCTGAATCCCCAGTCACAGCAAACACAAGAATATTCTGCCATGGTGAGCTGCCTTTTATTTCTCCTCGCCAATCATCATGTATTTATTATCTCCCTCTGGAAAAAAAGATGAACCAGGCCGAGAATCTTGGACAACAGACCTGCTCAGACCTCAAGCTGTTGCTAAAGATACCCGTGGCGTCATTTGGATCTGTTCAGATGGCTCTAGCCACAAGCCAACTTGTACACACTTATTTATCTCAAGACCAGATCCAAATGCTAACGAAATGAGCAGCATTCTGTTAACAGCAGCATCCTGGGTCTGCTCAGACATGTATTTACAAATATTTAGTTGCTCCAAGAGTTTTTCAGAAGTGGCTCTGTGAATAACTGAAAATTGATGTGTTTACTAATGCAACACAGATTTACCAGGTCTTTCTACAGAACATGTTCCTGTTCTGGTAGCTGCCTTCAAAAATTAAAAAAGATCAGATTTCTGACACTCCCTGTCTTGTTGAAGATGTCTTACTCCAATGTGCTGATGAAGTGTAATGCCCTTTGACCAAAAATAAATCGTGGAGGACATGATTCAGTAGATATTCAGCTACAAATGCTTGTAAGACTCCTGTTATCCATCTCAGCCCTGCACAGAATCAAGGTTTGCACATTGCAATAAGTGTCACGCGCCTTTTCTTGCAACGTGGAGAGAAAGCTACCTCAAGAGACAAATCTTTCGTTAAGCATTCAGTTGCAGTGTCAGACATGTAAGTTAGACTTGCCCTTATCAGTAGACTTCTCCTCAGTGGCTCTGGCTCTCTGCAAAGAGCCCAGACACAATCACAGACTGGGCTGCCTCCTTTGGGGTGTGGGGAGAAAGAGGAGCTGTTGATTGCGGATATGAGTCTCACAGGGCTGTGCTGAGCAGTCTCCTGGCATGGCTCATGTGTCCCAACTGAACATTTAACTCTCCAGGATCACCCAAGTCGCAGCAGACCACCCTGGTGAGCGCTCTCTGTTCAACAGAATGTAAAATAAATGATGTTCATGGCTTGACTGGCAGTTCTTGCACAATTAATAATGGTTAATCTCCAGTTTAATGCATTGTCTGAGTGAGTGACAAGCACAAATAGCATAATGACACCTCCCAGGAGTGTGTTCTCCAGCTGTAGGACAGTGTCCAACTGTGCACATCTCCCTGTGCATTCCTTGGCAGGAAGAGCACCATTAACTCGCCTCACACCTATGCAGGAGAGTTCTGGCAGGGTGGAACCCCGAATTTACTTGCTGTAGATTGATTTGTGATGCTTGCCAATGACTGTCATATATCTGGCATTACCTTTTCTGTGCCATTGAACATGGCCTTCCCCAAAAAAATTTTGTAAAGGGAGAAGAACTGTATGCAAACTATAATGTTTCAGAATGCTTGATCTGTTCATTAAGGATGTTCTCGCTTTATCATTTTGTAAATTGATTTGTACCTGAGCTTCCACTGAAGGCTGGTCACTCATTAATCCTATTTCAAATGCACAAATGAGTATCTGGCTTATGTCCTGTAGCCTCATTCTTCACATTTTATGCATGTTTGTCTACAAGGCACACATGGAGAAGAACAGAGATTGAGCTCCAGAGCGACAGCAATCACATCCATTCTACTTACCTAAATGACTGAAAGAGCTTTGCAAACGAGACAAATGTTCTCCCGAGGACGGGAAATGGAAACAAAACCAGCTTGCACGAGAATCCGAGCTCATGGGCACAAAGCCAGCAGCCCTCTTAACCAGACCTGGCTGCCTGCTTTAATGTGGGGCTGACAGAAGCCAACCCTTCTTGGATCACCCTAAGGTGTCCATCTGAGCTCCAAGCACAACCTGCAGGGCTTCAGACCCTGCCAGCACAATTCAGACAGTGAACCTGCATCCAAGGAAGCCGTGCTGGCACAAAGAAAGTTATAGACGTGGACACACTCCCTGTAACTAAGCCTTCACCATTTGTTCCAGCCTGTGAATGCAAGGAAAATGAACATAATTCACAACACAATCATGCCATGAAAGTATAATATAAGTGATTTAACTGTATGTCCTTTACTTGATACAGTCACTGTGCTTTCCTTTACAAATGTTACTAACACAAATCATGAAAGCAGTCTTCTTCCAAAGAATTATGTAAGAAACCTAAATCTTTCTTTTTCTTTTTCTTTAATCATTTCAAGTCTTAATGGAAATATTAAGGATGTGCTTGCAAAAGAACTTTTCTTCCTGCTGGCTGAGTTTCACGTGTAGCAATACAAGACTTGCTGTGCTCCTGTTTTCTGAGCCACTGATAAAAAATCAGTAGTCAACAACCCAACAGAAAGTACATCAACCTGGATGTCACACCCCTGTGAGGGAAGCATTAAAAGGACATGATCCTCTCCTAAAAACCTCCGCTGCTCTAATGTCTGTAAAAACATTTTATGAGCATGTGACATTGACACAAAAACAAGCCCTCAGAATTCAAAATTTATACCTACGTTTTCACTCTCGCTTGATTCTGCTGCTCATTTTAGAACATTTAGGGGTTTTGTAACCGGTGTAAAGGACAGCACCACCATTTGAAGTCAAACCATCAGACTTGTGTTACTGGATTTATGGCTGCAGACAACTGACGAGGTTGCAGATAGGTCCATTAATGACCATCAGAAATTGCAGCATAGGCTGGTGCAGGAAGCCAGGAAAAGTTTCAGTTGGCACTGTGAGGAGTGGCTGGATTTCACAATCTGTGAAGGAGAGTTGCCTGAGTGATGGCCAACACAAACAGAAAACCTGGAGGGGAGCGCTGGGGACATGTCGGGAAAGAGAATCTTGCAAGAGAAGAGCACCATCAACTTCAAGTTTGACATTGCCTAAATAATGTGCAAAATCCTAAACCTGGGACCAGATGTATCTAAGGTGGAAGCAATGGGGAAGAAGGTGATCAAGACTGAGTTGTTTATTTTTACAGGAATTCTGCTGGAGAAAGTGAAGTGTGAGGGCAACTGAGGGGGCTGAAGTCACAGCCAGGGCCTTGATGTCCTTTATGACATCACCAGGGGATGGATTGTGACCTCTTGTCTTATACTGTGTCTGTATCTTAGATATTTCAATTGTCACATTCAATTGTGTTATCCCTGGTGGCAGAGGATGATGTTAGCAAGTGATGGATTCTGACCTCCAGGAGGGATGATTGTAGCATCACGTCCCTCACTGCTGTATTAGGTGCCAACAGAGCCTGGGTCAGACTGGCTGGATCCTGGAGGATGTCTGCAAGAGGGAGCAGCCCGTGGTCCTCAGCTCTTCCCTAGGCTTCTGTGGCACACAGACATGGACAGGGATATGGACAGGGATACGGACATGGACATGGAAGGGCCATCAGAGGCCAGCAGCCAGGAAGGGACAGCTGCCAGTGGCCTGGCTGAAAACAGCCCCCACTGCCCCATGGCTGTGGGTGGCCTCCTGCCCGAGGTCTGGGCAGGACTGTTTTGCCAACAGCAGCATCTCCTGGACCCGGTGCAGCCCTGGCTGCACCAGAGGCTGGTGGGTATATACTGGGATCAGTGGTGGCTGCTAGAGAGTGCAGAGAGCAGCATCCTGCACAGCCTGTGCCTGCACGGCCCAGTTGCAGAGGCCTTAGTCCAGAGGTTGCAGCATTTGCTCCGGGAGCATACAGGACCACTGGTCCACGGCATCATCAGTGTCATTGAGAGCTGGTGCAGTGAGAGGGCCAGGGGCCTGCTGCCCTTCCGTGCTGCCAGGGGTAAGGAGGACAACCCTGGAGCTATCTCTAGCTCCAGCAGCTCTAGCTGGAGATGGGGTCCAGCTGGACCCCAAAATGGTCCCAGCCACCTCCCTTCTGTCCCCGTCCCCACAGAGCAGGTCCATCCCCAGGAGGAACTGGGGCAGGAAGTGGCCGCAGGTCCCTCTGCCCAGGGCTCCAGTCACAGCCCCTCCACTCCCAGCCACGACAGGGACCACTTGTCTTGGTTGCCACAGCGTCGCCCAAAGAGGAAGGCTCACAGGCCCCTGGAAGCCCCCCAGCCCAGGAAGAAGCCCCACAGGCAGCACAAAGAGGGAAAATCTTCACAAAAACAAAAGTAAATGTCTCTTTCCCTGACACAGTCTCTGGGCATGTTTTTCTCCTCCTTTTCCTGGTGCCTTTCTCTGATCTCACACCAAACCCTCAGACAAGAGCCTCAGGGCTGCAGGAAGTGGAAGAGTCTCTGAAAAAGCTCCAGGTGGTGCTTCCAGAGGAGTCATGAGGGAAGGTTGACTCAAACTTTATCCTAGAGAAGAGGAAAACGCTGATAGTGCCTGACACAGTTTCTGCCTAAGCCATGAGTGAAAAAAGGTACAGTTTGCTGATGTATGGCCAGAGGAAAGGCACAACCTGACGGTATAACCAATTAGAGCTTTTTCAGTCAGTGGAGAGAAAGAAATATTTGCACTGATGGAGAAAGGAATGATATAAAAGGAGGGCAGGAAGAAAGGGGAAGGTGCATCAAACCAGGCAGAGGAAGAGGAGGTAATACAGAAGCATGGCTCATATGGACACTGATCATACACATGGATCCTGCAAGGGTCACTACAGGTGTCATTCCTTTTGTTGGAGAGAAGGAAACATTAGTAAAGGGGGTTGAGGAGGGAAAGAAAGAGTAGTAACTGTTAGTGCATCACCTTTTTGTTTCTGATGTTCCTCCAAACAAGAAGCTCAGTGGTTACATTGAAAAATGCTCCTGAGTTGTCAGCAGCCACAGCTCAGCCCACAGGAGTGGGCTGGCAAAAGCTGGGTGGCAAAAGTTGCTCCTAGGAAGAGGATGTGGAGCTCAGCTGGCCACCAGCTTCACCCAGGTAAGATGAGGAGCAAGAGCCAGGGAAGCGCTCAGGAGGCATCCCTTGCTGTCCACCCAGGAAAAGCGAGGGCCAGGACCAGAGCTGCAAGAGCCACACACCGCAGAGCCCAGCTCTGCAGCGGTACCGGCCCGTCCGGGGCTCTCTGCTGCTGCCCTTGTAGGAAACATCTTTGGGGGCAAGGGCCCGTGAGATGCAAACCCACAGCACCAGAATTCACGCTTTGGAAACCCAAAGACCTGCTGGAATAGATTGACTATTTTTCACCAGTGTTCTTCATGCCAGAAAACACAGTTTCCTCAGAAATATGCTTCATCCAGAAGAAAAATTGATTTCGTGGCAACATTGAAATATTCAGAAAATTCTCAATAAATCTTTCATTTTAAGTGGATAAGACTTAGTTTGGGTCTTCCAGCGATGCTTTGGTGTTAAACAATATGAGACACTGGCGAAGGAGAGCTAATGCTTCCAAAAATCCTTGGGATGGGTCTGACACATGTACACACTCTTGTCTGCCCAAAGTTAAGTCTTTCAGTTCTTTCCAAACGAATTCAATCAAAATTTACATTTTGAGACAAACACAGTGCCAGTGCTACCTAGGTATTGAAATCCTTCAGAAACAAAGCGAGAAATACACTGGGCTCAAACATGTTGTGGTTTTGCTCCCACGCTTGCTGCTCATAAGGAAAGCTTCACACCTGCACCATCAGGTAAATCAGTCAAGATGATTAGCAAAACACCAAAAACAGGGAAAAACTTTAATTTATTTGGTGACTAATTATTTAATTACTTTGTCCTGCAGTAAAAAGATAGATGAATTTGGGTTACAGCAATGGGTAAGACTCCAGAAATCTAGATTTTAGACTGTCTCCAGTGCAGAAATCCAGTTCTGACACTGAGTTTTTAGTATTTTCATATGTGCATCTCAGTTTCCATCTATTTATCTTCAGAAAATGAAGAATGAGGCCATGATTGCATGAACTATTCTGTTACTATGGTAATGGATTGCACAAAAGAGCCTATTAATAAATATTTGAAAAATCTGCAGCCACCTCCTTACCATCTCCACAATAAATCTTAGCCCTCCCACCCCATATTGTTTTGCATTACTATTTTAAGGAAAGGTATGCATATTTCAAATGTTGGGCTTTAGATAAGGCAATCCCATCATCCATATACTCATGGGAAGAAGACACAGCACTTGTACATTCTGTACAAAATTGTAGGCATGCCTTGCTCAGAAACACAGCAGTACATAAGCTTAGAAATTAGCCATAAACATGCAACCTTTTTTTAGGAAGACAGAGAAATCCTTATTTCCAAAATCTAAATCTATTTGTTGTTAACTCTTGTGCATTCAAAAGGATTATTCAACAACATCTGATCAGGTGTGCGAGGAAGAAACAAGGACATTGAAGCACCTAAAGTACAAATTCCTTATTTTCCTTGGATTATTTTACTTGGCTCTGTGCACTGACGCTTGCATCAGATAGTGATGAAACATCCATGTGTGACTTTCAGTTTCTGCCTCTGGAAAAAAGGAGCAGGCAGCTCAGGAGGATTACAAGGCCGTGCAGGGAGAAAATTAGAAGGGTCAAAGACCAATTAGAAATTAATCTGACCACTGCTGTAAAAGGCAACAAAAAGTGTTTATGCAAATATATCAGCAACAAAAGGAGGCTCAAGGAGAATCCTTTGCTGGCTGTGGGGGGAAACAGAGAGACAAAGAATGAGGAGTTGCCTTCTTTGCCTCAGTCTTTAATAACAAGACCAGTTGTTCCAAAGGTACCCAGTCCCCTGAGCTGGAAGAGAGGCAGGGAGCAGAATGAAGCCCCATAATCCATGAGGGAATGGTCAGTGAACTTCTATGCAACTCAGCCCCACACAAGTCCATGGGGCTGGATGAGAATCACCCAAAAATACTGAGGGACCTGGTGGAACAGCTCATCAGCACTGTTTTAACATCTTCACGGATTACCTGGTCGAGAGAATCAAGTGCACCCTCACCAAGATCACAGACAACACCAGGCTGGGTGGGAGTGTGGATGTGCAGGAGGGCAGGAGGGCTCTGCAGAGGGGTCTGGACAGCCTGGATCCATGGGATGAGGCCAATGGGGTGAGGTACAAGCAGGGGAAGTGCTGGGCCCTGCCCTCAGGTCACAACAAGCCCCTGCAGCTCCAGGCTGGGGCAGAGGGCATGGAAAGCTGGAAAAGGCCCTGGAGGTGCTGGTGACAGCAGCTGGACACGAGCTCAGGTGTGCCCAGGGGGCCAAGAAGGCCAATGGCCCCTGGGCTGTCCCAGCCGTGAGGTGGCAGCAGGAGCAGGGAGTGACCGTCCCTGTGCTGGGCACCGCTGAGGC
>VWPU01013877.1:12223-85546 GCA_013398955.1 Callaeas wilsoni | reverse complement strand
CCTGATCCGTCGGAAAACATCCACTGCTGGAAAAGCTTCATTCCACTCTCTACTGCATTTCTTGTGTGGATGAATGTTTTCTTTACCATGGCTTTGCAGCTTCATTTCTCACAGTTGGGAGGAAGCAGAAAAGCAAGAACTGACAAGTGACAGCAGCTGGGTCCACTTTGACAAGTTTACAGCTGGTCTTTATTGATGATCTTTGCAAAGTTTACCCTGTTTTGTTTTTCTTCTCTTTTTTCAGATGTCCCTCTTTTCATCGGGTGAATGTCAAAAGAAGACTTCTGATGGATCCCGTTGCAAAACACTCCCAAAGCACAAACGTCATTTTAAACAAAATTTGGTGGGACCATGTAGGTTTTTGAATGATGAACAGATTCCAGAGTAGCTGATACTTACCCTGGGGAATTTACTGCTGGTTTACCTGAACTGAGACTTTGGCTTTACACATGTGTCGGAGCAGTCACAAGTTACCTGCAGGCTTCTGACACTCTGTTAATCCATCTCAGAAGGAAAAAGAGGGAAAATAAGCCACATGAGCTGAGCATGTCCTTGAGTGTAGTGCTGGAGAGTATAAAAATACTGCAGGATATTTTTAGTACAGTTTCTGGTTTTACAAACTGTGTGTTGTTTAAACAAAAGTGCTTGAAAAGAGAGATGTTGCAGGTCAAGGGACCATGCAAGATCTGATAGCTATCCTAATTAATCCATGCATTAACTTGTAAACAGCAGTTTATTTAATGTCCAAAAGGCTGCTTACACAAAAATCTCTGGTGGCAGGCTCCAATTAGCTTTGCAGACCCTTCTGCTCTCAGCTTGAGTGTTTAAAACTAGACCAGTAGGATAGCACAACAGGTAGCACAAGAATAATCCTCCTTTGACTCAGTGGTCCAGATAATAACTAGAAGGTAAGGTATCTAATCTAGTTTCTGTTGATATTAATGGCAAAAATATTTTGAGATTTTTTTTCCCATTCAAGCATTTGGTGCTAGCAACCCTCCTTTTTCATTATATTAATTTTGAACTTCTGTTCTTTGTTTTTTTTTTTTTTAAATGTTTAATTTTATTCTGTTATTGGGGAAACAATAATCTCACTAGCTTTATTCTCAGATGAATCAGGTAAACATATTTCGCCACTTTCTTCTCTTCACTGTAAAGTTTGAGCCAAAAGCCCACAAAATATTAAGCATGAATTTTTTGTGAAGCTATGAAAATACTTAACGGTGGAAGGATTACGGGCAAATTCAGATCCAGTGATTCAGATGAACAGCTGTGCTGCATCATTGATAGAGTATGTGTGTTCTACCTTGGCTAAGCTCTCTGAAGAGACCTGCAGAGAGCAATGGAGGGGAAATATCCTTTGTAAATTTTTATAATAGAAGCCTGTTACTGTGTAGTTGTGGTGGAAGTTGCCATTAGCCGACTGTATCAGTTTATGCTGGGAGCAGATGTGTATTATCTCTTGGCTGCTCTTCTGTTTTGCTTGACAGGAACAGGGTGAGTTTTATGTATTTATTAATTTAAGACAAGGATTTCAAGTGGATGTGTTCAGAAAAGCAAAAAGTGTGTGGGGAGAACTACAGGTGGTATCAGCTGTGCTGATATTGAGTGCTGAAAAACCGGTATCTCTTACGAAAAATGTCGTCTTAAATTCTGTCTTAAAATGTCTGCTTTTGATTTGATTGTTAGGGCACTAACTTTTTGCTTGTCTGCTTGATGTTGACCTTTTGTGTTTCTCCTAGTATGATTTTACACGGAACCTAGTTTTGCATTTGTTGTATCTTTTTAGTCTCTTCTGAGGTGCTGGTACCTTTTAGCAACAAGATGAACTGTTTTCTGATGCAAACGAAATCTGATCTAAAAAAAAAAAAAATTCAACGGGGTTCATGTAATGGGATTCTATTTTAGTTTTTAGGTGAGGATCTGTGACTGTAGGTTGTCCTGGTTAGCTCTGGAATGGTGTCCTGATGACGTCCTGCTCTCTGTGCTCCTCTGCCTATGGAGATAACACGTTCCACGCCTTTCCTGACTCTCCTTCCACTGTGGGTCTGCCCAAAAGGATGAGACAACCCCATTCTCATTGGGTCTTCCCGGTTTTCTTTTCCCCTCGCTTTGTTTCCCTTGCACTTTTCGAGAAGTGGCACGAGGGCAAGTTTATTTCTCATATAGGAATCCATTTGTTGCCGTGCGTTGGGTCACAGAAGTACCGCTATTTCTTCATCCGAAGTGACTACTTCGACTTCGCTGTGCTCCCTTTCTTTTTCTTCGCAGAAAGGAAGGTTAAGCATTGGAACGGGCTGCCAGGGGAGGCGGTGGGGCCACCGTCTCTGCAGGTGTTTGAGGAAGGAGCGGACGCGGCACTCAGTGCCACGGTGTGGCTGACACGGTGGCGTCCGCTCACAGGTCGGCCTCGATGATCTCAGAGCTCTTTTCCAACCTAAGCGATTCTGTGAAATCAGGAATTTGGCTCCCGGGGCAGCCTGACCCGCCCGGGCTGAGGGCGCAGCGGGGCTCCCGGCAGGTGCCCGGGTCCAGCCCCGGCCCTGCCCCAGGCGCGACCCACTGCGGGACCAGCAGGCTGGGCCGGGACGTGGAACCCGAAAGGGAGCCGGGACGAGGAACCCGAAAGGGAGCCGGGAGGAGGAACCCGAGGCGGGGGCGGGCGGAGGGACCCGAGGCGGGGGCGGGCGGAGGGACCCGAGGCGGGGGCGGGCGGAGGGACCCGAGGCGGGGGCGGGCGGAGGGACCCGAGGCGGGGGCGGGCGGAGGGACCCGAGGCGGGGGCGGGCGGAGGGACCCGAGGCGGGGGCGGGCGGAGGGACCCGAGGCGGGGGCGGGCGGAGGGACCCGAGGCGGGGGCGGGCGGAGGGACCCGAGGCGGGGGCGGGCGGAGGGACCCGAGGCGGGGGCGGGCGGAGGGACCCGAGGCGGGGGCGGGCGGAGGGACCCGAGGCGGGGGCGGGCGGAGGGACCCGAGGCGGGGGCGGGCGGAGGGACCCGAGGCGGGGGCGGGCGGAGGGACCCGAGGCGGGGGCGGGCGGAGGGACCCGAGGCGGGGGCGGGCGGAGGGACCCGAGGCGGGGGCGGGCGGAGGGACCCGAGGCGGGGGCGGGCGGAGGGACCCGAGGCGGGGGCGGGCGGAGGGACCCGAGGCGGGGGCGGGCGGAGGGACCCGAGGCGGGGTCGGGCGGAGGAACCCGAGGCGGGGTCTGCGCGGCCGGGGCTGAGCGGGGCCGGCGCGGAGCTGCGGGCGAGGAGTCGTAATGGAGATGTTTGCGGTGAGTGGCCGGGCTGGGGCTGGGGCTGGAGCGGGAGCTGGAGCGGGCCGTGCCCCCACCGCCGCCGTGCCCCCACCGCCGCCGTGCCCTCACCTCCCGCCCTTCTCCCCCTCACAGGGAGCGCCTGTGGCCGTCGCCGTGGCCGTGGTGGCGGCGTCCGCCCTGCTGCTGCTGCTGCTCCGAGGGACGGCGCGGAGGCCGCGCGGCCCCGTCACCCTGCAGGACCCGCTCGCCAAGTACCCGCTGCGGCTGCTGGACAAGGAGGTGACCGCGGCTCCCAGGGCTGTGGGTCCGCTGGCCTGGGGGGCTCTTGGCCGTGGGCTGCCCCAGGGATCGAATCCCCCAGAGCGGGGCACAGAGCCCTGCAAGAATAGCTGGGACCCCCGCAGCCACCCTGTGATGCTCCCAGGGTAGAGCAGGATGTGTAAAGCGTTTATGCCACGCTGCAAACTGTTTTTTCCCGGTGCTTTGCATGTTTAAGTCCTCCTGGCTGTGCTTCTCTCTCGATTCTCGTCCTGAGTGCTCCGTGAGAAGCAAGCCTGGCAGCCTGAGCTTCTGCACGCCCTTTGTTGCCCCAAGCATGGAATGTGCTCACTGGCCTTGGGCACAGGGTTTCCTGATTTTATCTGTGCAAAGGTGCTGTAGGGATTGTGCAGGCAGGCAAAAGTCCCTCTTTGTGGAAGTAAAGAGGACAAAACTGCTTGTAGAACTTATTTCAGCTTTATTTTTCAGAGCCGTTTCTGTGTGCTTTCCCAGCATTTCTCTTGCATGCTAACAAAGAGCAGGCTTACTAAAGCATATTGTGTTGAGTAGACTTTGAAATTCAAAGTAGTGGTGACGTTGAGCTCTTTTTAACTTTGGTTTTTTAGGAAATCAGTCATGATACTAAGAAATTCAGATTTGGGCTACCTTCAACAAATCATATATTAGGATTACCTGTAGGTAAGTACTGGAAACACTTATTTACTTATATTTCTGGTTTCTCACAGTTCTTGGACTTCTGACTGTGAATTTAAGGCTCAGCAAAGCAAGGAGTTGAAAGCTGCATCTGAGTGCTGCTGTCTCAGAGAGAAATGTCACGTTTCCCAAAGGGTTGTACTTCTCACCTTTTGTGGGTGCTTTGCCCAGTTGTGTGGTGTAGGTTAGAAATGGAGCAGTGAAACTGAACTGAGCCTGATGGAATTCATCACCAGTCAGGATGTAAGCAAGAGTGGTATCTGTCAAAGCTTTTTAATGGTTCTTATTTGCATTTTACTTCCACCTGGTGCCCTCGGTCTGTTTGCAATTGCCTTCATGGTTTTGGCAAATACAGGAGAAAGGAGACAACTCTGCTGCCTGGGAAGATGCTGAAATGTTCAGAGCCTTTTCTGTGCATGCACTTACCTTTGAATTACATTTCCATGCAACTTTATCTGGAGTTCTGTAGCACGAATTCCAGCCAAGGACCGGCCTTCTTTCCTGTACCCTGGAACACTGATAGCACTGAACCTTGGACATGGAATCAGTGATAATCTCTGCAGGGGAAGGTCTCCCTCTCTCTGACCTGCAGATGTGGCTCTGTTCTGCACTCTTTGGTGGTTCCCTGTGCTGTATGACAAGTGTCAGGGTCATCCCGTTCCGTGCTGTGAGTGTGTCCTTGCACCGTGGCTGTCTTTCTCCAAATTCTCTTCTGCCTTGTATGGGAAAGAGTAATGGAACTGTCTGAATTAACTGGACAAATGATAAACCGACTGAGCTGTGCTCTGCAGTGCCTGTGTTTATCCAGATTCATTCTTAAGAATTTAGGAATAAGATTTTGAAACTGTATGGGCCATATTAGTTCCTGGGAGAGTCCTGCTCTGTGCTGAAAAAAGAGAAGAAACCACAAGTTTCATACAGCATTTGTATGGCAAAGATTTTCTCTGTCATTGTGTGCACAGCAGGTTACAATACCTGCCTTTCTCTCTTGTCCTCCAGGGATGAAAAGAAAAAATCAGATTGTAATTCTTTCTCCCCAGGCCAACATGTTTACCTTTCTGCAAAAATCGATGGGAATCTGGTGATTCGAGCCTATACCCCAGTTTCCAGTGACGAGACAAAAGGCTATGTTGATTTAATTATAAAGGTAAATTTTGTTTTCCTTTAATATAGATAAGTTGCTAACTGGAAGGAGGGCAAGTACTTAATTTTAGTGAAGTGGTTTGTTTTGATTTAGTCATCAAAGTTCATCTTCTTTCATTCTAATTTCATTAAATTTAATTTTCATCAGATCTCATCTTTCTCAAATAGGTTGACTGCATGGCAACCAACTCTTTTCACATAGCCCTTGACTAGTAAGTTGTGTCCTGTGTATCTGCTGTGTGGCACTGAGGGATGGCAGAGATAGAGCAGAGGGAGAAGAGAATCACTTCTCTGGCAATGTTTAGGAACTTCCCAAATATCTTTTGTTTGGCAGTGCATGGATACTGATCTCTCTCCCTCAAGATGCCTATGCTGCTGCTAATGTTTACTGCGAACAGCTCGAAGCAGAAAACAAGTCAGACAAGGGAAATCCTTTAAGCTCGGGGATGCAGGATTATCTGATCCCAGGACTTCTGGATTTCCTAATCCTTTTCGATGATAGAGTTTGTCCTTAGGCAAAAATCCAGGCTTCTTTTTTTTTTTTTTTTTTTTTTTTTGCGAACTCTGTTCTTCATGTTACAAGTGTGGTGAATTGTTATGAACTGCTTAATGCTTCTTATATGCTTTGAAAGCTGGAAAAGCTGTTGTGTGGCTGAGTGGGAAAGTTTTAGAAGGAAAAGAGGCAGCAATGCTATTTTCAGAAGGAGCAAAAATGGGGTGACATGAGGCAATAGTGAAATGAGGCACATAATCTGCCTGCCACCCATTCCTGTTATCCTGGCTGTTTGCAGGGAGCAGAGGGACATGTGCCAACAGCACATTTTATTTATTTTGGCTGCTTCCTCTTGCAAGGCTCAAGAGACAACTGAGCGCAAAGAATTGCCTGGATTTCTTTCTCAGGTGCTGAATTTCAGGCCTGCAGGATTGTGTTCTACAGTTTGTAACGCTGTCTGCAGGAAACTTAGTGGTTGGTAACGTGCAAGTGATTGTTCTTACAGGTCTACCACAAAAATGTGAACCCCAAGTTTCCAGAAGGTGGGAAGATGTCCCAGTATCTAGATAACATGAAGATTGGAGATACCATTGATTTCAGAGGGCCAAATGGGCTCCTTGTCTATAAGGGGACAGGTACTGTGACACAAAGGTGGGAGAGCAAAAGGGAGGAATTGGTTATTTGCGGAGGTGTTTTATAAAACCTGACAACTGTAGAGAATCTATTTTTTTTTTAAAGTGGAAAAGAGAAGAACCACCTTTTCTAGATTTGACTGTGAGCCTGTCAGAGTTGCTGTAATGGGAAAGAGTACTTTGTGTAAGGAATAACTGATGACTGTCTCACTCCTGGGACTATAAATCTGAAAAAATTGCATATTGCATTATATGACTGAGAAGTCTGCACTGGAAATAATACCTCAGCTGTACACATGGAGGGAGATGCTCCAGATGCTTCTTAATCAAGTGAGATTGTAGCCTAAAATGCCCACTGAGAATCTGTCAGTGCTGTTACTGAATAACCAGCTGACTGAGAGCCAGCTCCATTTCATAACCAAACCAGGCCTGAGTTGACTGTGAGGAAATAAGCTCAGAGGAGTAATCCTCTTGTAGGACAGAAGTGAAAGATTTTGCACTGATCTCGACTGAGAGGAGTTGTGCACTTAAGTTTCACCTCAGAGTGCTCAGCACTTCGCTGGGTCCTGACCTCCTGTGATCGGCAGTCTCCTGATGAATCTATCTCAGCAGAAATGAGGGATTTCCAGAAGATTTGTCTTTATTAATTGGTTGTCTGTAGTAATTTATTCCCATGGAATTTGTATCCACGTTTTTTGGCAGCTAATGTACCTATAGGTTTTGAATATTTCTTCTAGGTACCTTTCTTGTCAAGCCTAATAAGAAGTCTGAAGCAGAGAAAAAGTTTGCAAAGCACCTTGGGATGATAGCTGGAGGAACAGGTAAAACTAATCCCATCATATGGAGTGTCTAGACACTGAAAATGTCTTTATGGATATATGTGAGGACTATCACTGTACCTTAGTAGCAGAGCACTTACACCTGCAATTCTTTTCATTAATTTCTTTTCATGGTGGCAACACTGAGGCATTCCAGTGGTTCGAGCTCAGTCCTGGGGAGCAGCAACCTGAGGGTTTGAATATTGATTTACCTTGTGACCTCAGAGAACTCACTTCATCAGTGACAAAAAGTATTTTAAGAGAATGTCTTGAGGGTAAAATTATGTGACAGAGAATGCTGAAGAGAAAAGCCCTGCATGCAAGAATTGTGGGTTTATTTTGGAACTGTTTGTCACAATAGAAACCTCCAGTCTCTGCACTCAGTATGGATTAGAAATCCAGAGATGTGTAGCCCTGTGCAAACTAAGGTCCCATTGAAGACTGAAGGAAGGCAGCATTAATACTGAAACTGTAGCCATAGAAAAAAATACCCATTTTATAACAATTTTGGTTTTTAACAGGAATAACTCCTATGTTGCAGCTGATCCGTCAGATCACAAATGATCCGAAGGACTCCACAAAATGTTACCTCCTTTTTGCTAACCAGGTGAGTATTCTGACCCATCTGTTTGCTCTTCTTTAATGGCCCACTTGTTTTTGCTGGCCCCTGAGCTTTTTAAACGGATGGCACACGCAGGTGTCTCCTCATAGTTTCACTGAATTCCTCTATTAGGGAATAAATGCTGTGACCAGATCCTTATCCCTCTGCTCATCTTTGTCCTTCACCGATTTCAAGGAAGCAGGATTTGTTTCCCCATATCTGTTTGTACAGTTAACCTTCACCATGCTGGTCCAGGGACATATTTACCAGGGCCAGGGACAAATCCAGCTCATTGTGATTTTAGCCTGGATTAAAAAGTTGCTCTAATTGCCATCTTCGGGACTGTGTTCAGTTGGCTGCTAAGCCTCACTGTTTGTTGTTCTTAATCTCAATTTACAGAAGCCTGTAATGGTAATAGCTGTCATGGAAGGGGCAAAAAACCAAATTACTTTCTTGATTTGCATAATTTTTATCATTGCATTTGTTGTGAATGGCAGATGAGCTGCCATCAGAGGGCTCCTGGGATGGTTTGGAGCTAAGCTGCACTCTCGTTTTGCAGACAGAAAATGATATATTGCTGAGAGCTGAGCTAGAAGACATTGCCAAGAGGCATCCTGAGCAGTTTGTGCTGTGGTACACACTGGACAGACCTCCAAAAGGTAGGGACACATGGAAATGCCTTTGCTCATCCCTGTGCTACAGTCAAAGCTTAATCCTTGCTCAAGGGGACATCAGAGTAATGTCAAGTGTTCTTGTCTTACACTTTGCAACTCCTCAGAAGCAAATCTTACCCCACACCCTGTTTTAAAAAGGGATCTAAACCAGGTGAGCCTTAAAAAGTGGGAACTCATAATTAACCTCAGTTGGGTCAGACACGTTACTCAGTGGATCTTTTCATGTATTTCAGTTTTTGGGAATTTTCACCGAAAGTCCAGCTCTGTTTCGGGCTATCACCCAAATCAGACTCTGTTAGCATTAAGTTGTTTAATACCTGTAAATATTATGTGCACATCTTTGTTTCGCAGCAGCTCCAGATTAGATTCTGGTGAAACAGAGCTGCCATGTGCATAGATTAAGGCATCATTTTCCTCCTTGGCTCCCTTTCAGATGCATTCAATACTACTACTGCTTGAAATAGTTTAGCATTTCTTTCCTCTTTTAATTTGTTTTCTCATATCACTAAACTACATGGCAGAACTTTTGTTATCACTGGACTTTGTCACCTCACCACTCCCTCTCAAAAAAACCCCAGTGGAATAAGGTGGTACAGGTCTAAACCTCTCCCTGCCACTGGGTGACCCCTCTTCACTGGAAAAGCTGATTCACTCTTCCTTTTTATTCCTACCTGCTCATTTCTTTTAAATTTTATAATTTGTTATTCTAACACTTCCATGTCGCAGCAACCAGATCCTTGTTTTCTACTGTGGAAGGGGATCGGTGGGTTTCAGCTGAGTGAGAAATTTAACCCTCTCCTGGCTTGCACTGATGGTGCCATAAGTTGATTCTTCAGCTACTCGATGAGGTTTGAAAAGGCCGCACAGAGGTTCAAAGTCATTGAATTAATGTCTTTGTTGCAGACTGGAAGTACAGCTCTGGCTTTGTCACTGCAGACATGATGAAAGCCCACCTGCCTCCGCCTGGCAGCGAGACCCTCATTCTCATGTGTGGGCCGCCACCAATGATCCAGTTTGCCTGTCAGCCCAACCTGGACAAGCTTGGCTATCCCAAGAGCGCTACATTTGCTTATTAACGCTGATGTCTCCCGATACCTTTTTTGGAAGTACTCCATGTTTTTCTACAGGAACAGTTGATGTGTAACTGCGCAGCATTTCTGTGTGTTTTTTAACCCCTTGATGTAATTTCTGTGGCTTGTAACTTCGTAAGTACCTTATGTGTTCTAATACTAAGAGGTTGAGAAGTCATCTTGAGTTGTGTGGGAGCTACTTATAGTCTGACCTCTGAAGTTAGTATAAAACATTAATTCTGAGGAAAAAAAATATTAAGATGAGATGTCATCCACCTGTATTTGTGTTAAATCATTCCATGGTCAGCAAGAGAGATGGGAACAGTCAGAATTTATTCATAACAGGCAAAAAAATAAGCATTTATACCAGTGTTATGCTAATTAGGATTTCTTACTACATGTATTTAAAAGAAGAATAGTTTTGTAGATTGACAGTTCACAGCCAAGTTAGCACAACAACACACTGAGTTGTAAATACAGTATTGAAGGAAATAGGAAATACTGTATTTGGAATAGCTCTGGGCTGCTGGAGCAGCCAGTCCCATTTGCAGTGCTGCAGTAAGTCTGTTGGCCAATTGACCTGACAAAGTATTTCAAATGCCCATGGTACCTGAGCTGGTCACTAGCACTCACTGCACTGCCAGACTGGTACATTTAACACCTTTTATTAAACATTAAACATTAATAGTTTGCTGATGTGTAGACTTATTTCTCATTCTTCTGAAGTTTCCTTTTTTTGCAGTTTTCAGTGACTGAAAAGCCTTGATTTTACCATTTGGTACAATATAATCATGAGTTTAGCTTCTTATACCTGACCGTACAGTGCAGGGGTGCCATGAGAGACTTGTGAAGTGAGGACCAGGATAGATCACCTATAAAAAGCACCCCAGGTGGCTCTCAAAGAGCCCTTGCTGCATCCTCTGGACAGCCTTGGAGGTTCCTTCTTTATCTGGGAGGGTCATGGCTGGCAGTGACCTGCCCTGGAGCTCTGTTAGAATCTAAAGCAACGCCTGCAGCCAGCAAGGAGAGAGTAATGCAAACCAGCCCTGCACAAAGTACTTTTCCTTATAATTAAGGAGATTTTTTTTTTCTCCCTTTGTCTGTTTACTAGGAGAGCTTGGTAATAGCTCGCTAGTACAGGAGATGAACATGTGAACAGATGCCACAAGTGACTGCTGCTGTAAAGGTGACAGCTTCACCCTCAGCCCCTCAAAAAGTGAGAGGCCTTATCTCCCTCTGATGCAGTCCTGTCGAGCCCAGCACCACAGCAACAGATTTATTTTGTCAGGTGTTTTAAAGAAATAAGTCTCTGTTTTATTCTGGTACTTCCCTGGTAGTCTCAGAGTTACAATTTCCTGCTGCAGTTGTTTTTGCCTTAGGTAAAGATTTGTGAACGTGGCAGCTTATCCTAGTAATAGCAAGATGGACAGTATCATGTTCCATTCTTCCCATCCTACAGTGCACTGACTTGAATAAAAAGAGGGCAGGAGCCAGTGAAAGGGAGAAATCGAAATCTTTTCTGGGGACCAGTCTGGCAAGACCACAGGAGCAGTGAGTGAGCCATTACTGCTGCTCTCACCAGCATCCAGCTGAATTTCCAGGTAGCTCTGATGAGCCCCCGTGGTACAATAATGTATTAGTGTTTCCTGCACTACAAGTTAATTATAAAAATAAAAAATTACAAAAGGTCTTTCATGTAACAGTACATCGACATACCATTTAAAAGACAACCGAATAAAAGGACAAAACATTGCCAGTCTTGTCTTTCCAGACTCTGGGTGTGAGTCCCACTCCTCTCCCAACACCTGTTTCCTATTACTTTATGTGGAAAAACAGCACAGAGGAGAGTTACCTGTAATGTGTGGCTACCCTGGCAATAGGAAATGCTACGTGGCAGAAAGGAGGGAAAGCTTTCCTGCTCCACTGCATCCAGCTGCTCCTGGCCACTCCTGACAGGCGTGAGGTATGAGCAGAGTTCTTGGTCACGCTGAAGCATCATCTCCAGTCTTCAAAGGTCGGTGTTAAAAACCTGCTGTCATTCAGCGTTTCATCCTGGCTTAGCAGCGTCTGAAAGAGCAAGATGGGAAGGAGTGAGGGTGTTTGGCGAGAGGCCTGTGCTCCCAGAGACCCAGCTGCAGTGAGATCAGGCTCACAGCAGAGGGGGCGAGAGCCACACGCAGTCAAAGACAATTTCCTCAGTACGCCTTCAAACTGCCTGAGGAAATTCTTAGAGATGTTGTGTGTGGCACGCAACTCGACTACGTTAAAGAATTCTTCGTTGTGTCTTTCAGTCACTTATTTTTATCTTTTAATAAATCAGCTTCTGTGGAATGAGGAGGCAAAAGTGAGGTGTTTTGTTTTGTTTTCCACAGAGTTTTAGCTCATGTAAGTTTTCAAAAGTCTGTACCTCATTCCTAGCTTTTGCTGTGACTGAGGTGGTGGTTGCCTGCAAAATCTTTGAAGAATTGTTTTCATTTAAGGGGATGAGTATCTGTCATTTTGTCAAAGAGACAGCAGCGTTCATGAAAACTTAGAGAGGCCTAAACAAAGCTTAATTTCCAGGGCAATTTAAAAGCTGGAAATTAAGATTTTTTTTGCCTGCATGTCCCACCAGGCTGAAAAGAGACATTTAACAAGAGCAGAGACCCACTTACTCTTCATTACCACCAGCAATGACCACCTTTGAGTGAGTTCTAGCAGAACACATTTGTGACTTTAGAAGAAGAGAGGGATGAGTACGTACCGTAAGGTGGGTTATGCCTTGAGAAAGAGCCCCTATTTGCATTACTGTGCCTTCTGAGTGCTCCATCTGTAAAAGCAGTCAGGAACTAGTTCAAATCAGACAGTATGTGCAATTTTATTCAGTCTACATGCAGCTTTGGGAGGGATCTGTGCCTGGACAAATGAAGTTGGGATAAGGGTAAAAGCTCTTTAACAAAAATGCCTCCGAGCTGCAAGGTAAATGAAAATGAATTTAATGATAGGAAGAGTGGATCCTGGTTAGGAAAGAGTGGCACCATGAAACTTGGCCTCTGATTCACAGAAAAAAAAGAAAAAGCTTAACTGATATTGTCAGTGAAAAGTAATATTTTCCATATGGTCTGACACCACTTACATTTCTGGCAGGCTTCTTTCACAGGCAAGAAGTACAAGTCCTTGGTAAGTCCTACCTCTTTTTACATAGAAATGTTACCAGTTCTAGGGCACTGTGGTTTCCTGCGTGGAGCACATGCTCAGAAGGCATGCTTAACACACAGACCATGCTCCTAGAGAAAAATCCAGTATTTCTGTCATGCTTGAGCACAGTGCAAGTTCTTGGCTCAGAGTTAATGCATTCCCTCCCTACTCTTAGCTGAGCAAGTGGACATCGATACTCCCAGTCAGCGTTTGGTATTCTCCCTGTTCAGGAGCAGTACCTTGAAAAAGACCACGGTTAGCTAATGAACATAAATGAGATGTTAGATGCACTAAACCATGCAAATGAAAAAATTACCTTCACTGTTAGTCTTTTCAATGTTGTGACTATTCTCTTATCAGGCTTAAACTGTTTTTATGTCACTGGAGAAAGAGCAGTTTTCTCCAGCTGCCTCTGTGTGGCTCTTGTGTGTCGCCAAAGTTCACACAAGGCTCCAGGAGCGCTCCGTTTTTCAGGGTTTACAGCCCTTTACACAACAGCAAGGTTGAAATAAAATCGATGCTTTTTAGTCTTCATCATTTGTCTGTATGCTGTCTAGACAGCTCCATTCACAAGTTCACTACTACATAACAAAAGTGAATTAACTACTGGTTTATTAATAGTTTGTTCACTGCTGCTGCATGGTCTTCACATATATTGTCTATGCAGAACTACTCCCCGCTGTACACAATGAGAGAAAAATTCAGTTGGATTCTCCAATTACTGCCTGTTTAAAAATACCATCCCGTTGTACTTTAATATAACTTGATATCTTTGTACAAGTTTGTCCAAATGAATTTATTACATTAAAAACCACCCATAAAGATAATGAAAAAAATAGTGTGCCATACTAAGATTATGAAAGCTAGAAGTACAAAAGTCTTGTGTTTACTGCAACCACGCCCTTGACTGACAAAATACCTCGGTCTTCGGAGTGTAAAGGTGTCATAGTCCTGAAAAAGGGCCTGAGGATGGATGAGTTTTATTATGATGTTGATTTAAAAAAAAAAACCCCAGCATTCTTAGTCTGGAACTCTTTCCAGTGTCCATAGCCAATACTTTTCTCAGTGAGTTCATGCGGATGCAGCAAAGAGTTTGTTATAGGGGAACGTTTGGTTATTTGCAAGCTTTGGAATGCATGGAGAGGATGAGATGAGCATGGCATCAGTCTGTCTGTCCCACCTGATCCAGTTCCCTGTCAGTGAAAGGACTAAGTCCTTTGTAGCCACCATAGTTTTTGGAAGTACCATTCGTAGCAGCTGGGCTTGTATCCATAGGACAAATGTAGTCTGTCGATTCATCAAACTTCTTTTTTCTTAAGTTTCCAAAATGCGAAAATCCAAGTTTCTTTGGCTAAAATAAGGAGTCAACACAAGTAGTTTTGAGTAAGACAAGTAAGGTTGTACTTTAAACATTCAAAATCCTCCCTGTTTTCATTTACTCCTATACTCTGGCCGTTCAAGTATGTAAATTCTGAATTAACTATGTTTGTTTTCAAATTGGGAGTTACAGCTGATGTTAAATGCATTCACATGGTGCTCCTTCTAAGAAGACAGAACAGATTGCATGCTTGTTTCAGGAGCTGATTTAAACACATACATAGTAAAAGCTTTGGTATCTAGATTTAAGAGAGATGCAGCACTCCTTCTAGAATTCACCTCTCCCTGCCCGTGTTTGTCCCTTATTTTCTTTATAGTTCAGAGCAGAGAAGTCTGAGGTTGACCTCTGTCCTTTTGGACAGCAGTACCTACCCGAACTTTGGCAGTGGTGGTCAGAGGTGTGTATGCTGCCGACTCCATGATTTCTCTCTTTTCTTGTTGTGCCTCTGGCCCAATTAACACGTTAAAATTGGTGGTGAGGTGGCGGCGCAGGAGGGTCTTTTGGGGTGGGATATTCAGGAGCATGGCCAGCGTGTCACCGTTGAAGCGAGGTTCAAGAATCTGGGAAAAGGGCAGGATATTCCTTTTTCATATAAGTATTTGCAATAGTAAACTACTACAGTGCTTAGCAGAGAATTTCTCACTAAGTATCTGTTCACATTAGACCTTTTATGGCTCACTCACGATGCTCACTGGGATTTGAATGGGAAATACTTGGAAGGAGCCAAGAAAAAATGCTGAGCCTGATCAGGCAAATATTTATTTCTATTTACCATCAAACCATACATTTGTTTGGGTTGAACAAGTTTGCTTTCAGAATTTTCTGCTCTACTCAGAGTACAAACTTAATCTTAGTACGATTTCTACCATTTCATTTTTGCAAAAATTCTACAGCAGTAGAATCACGGTATTTCAGAACCCTGACATTACTAAGCTGCAAATAGTTCTGAATGTTTTGAGTTAAAAATATGTCATTCCTGACTGCTGTGATTTCAGGGTGGTTATTTAGCATGGCTCAGAGTTATGGTGAATCACTCAAAGAAGGACTCACGGTGATGCCTTATCAATGAGCGACTTTCGCACAGCACAGTTCAGGTTTCCTTTGATGGGCTGCTGTCAAACACTTGTGCACAGCTCAGCTTTGGTTAGAAAAAGTGCTTTAGCTGTTCCTTTTTTTAGTTTTCCTTTGTAAAAGTAAGGTGCGTGGATCAGATAAAGAGGAAGGCCTGATCACGCTGTCACATTGCCAGATGTTTGTTTCCTTCTGCTCGATGAACGTGGGATAGAAGACGGTTTATATTACAGCCTGTCAGTTTTTAATAGATACATAGTGAAATGGTAAATTCTTACGATCAGGCCCCCGTGCACTCCGCTGCCTCGAAGGTTGGGTGCATACTCTGCCAGGTCCACTGATCTGAGCCATTCCATCACCCTGTGGTTGGACCACTGCACCACGTCGGAAGGCGAGACGTTGTTCTGTTGGAGCGACCACAAAAGGGGGTGACACCACAGCCTGCACTGTCTGAGTGTGCACAGCACGTATCTCAGCTCAGGGAACAACAGCCTCCCTCCTCTTCCTCCAAGGGCACTCGTTCTTCCCTGACTGAGGGATTGCTTCTGTCCAAGGCCCCTTTCAAGCAGTCTCTGAGGAGGTGGCAGACCTGGTCTAGCAGTGATGAAACCCCATGTGTTGCATCAAGAAGTGCAACAGTAGAGATTACAGGCATAAAAAGGGAACATTTTGACAAGTGTTATTGACAGTGTTTAATGCTAGGACAAAACTATGCTGATCAGGTAAGGCACAAACCTTACAGATTTTAAAAATGAGGGCGGGCAAAGACAAATCATTCCAAATTATTCTCTTGGAAGGTGAATTAACTTTTTTTGCCACTGTGCAAATAACTTCTAAAGAGAAGTGCATGAGATCCAACTAGTAAGTGGGATCCAACTAGAAGTTATTCTAAAGAGAAGTGCATGAGATCCAACTAGTAAGTGGGATCCAACTAGAAGTTATTCTAAAGAGAAGTGCATGAGATCCAACTAGTAAGTGGGATCCAACTAGAAGTTATTCTAAAGAGAAGTGCATGAGATCCAACTAGTAAGTGGCATAACTGCTGCTTAGGTGCAAGTCCCTAGAAGCGATGATTCTGCTGTACCACTGTACACTGCTGACTTTCTATCCCCTTTGGCTGAGACCAGGTAATTCATGCTTGCTTAACTTGATTTATTTAAACATTCTTTTACCTCCTCAACCGGCCTCCTGCGTAGGCAGTGGGGGTTGAAGCCGTTGACGTGCAGCACGTGGATGGCACATTTAATGCTCAGGTGATGCAGCTGACTGGTGACTTTCAGGAAGAGAAGGTCGTTCTGTGAAGGAGAGAGACTTTTAGGTGGCACAGAACACACACCAAACCAGATTTTCTTTCTTTTCTTCTTTCTTTTTCCCCAAGAAAAAAGATTTTAAATTTGCTGTGTAGTTTTCTATAAGACTACAGTAACTGTGGTTTAGGTTTATACTTTGAAGACGGTTTGGTTTTTGTTACGGTGGAGGTTTGGGGGGTTTCTGTTGTTGGTTTGTTGGGGATTTTTTAACACTGCACCATAGCAAGATGTGGCTAAAACATGAAGGCAGGAATGTAGCCTATTAAGGCAAATCCAGACCTTAATTACCCAGACTTGGGCAGGAGAATGGGAAGAAAACACAGTGGCTGTGTGTAGTTCATGATGTGCTGTGAATGTGGTCAGAGCTGTACAAATCACTGGATTTTCTGCCATTACTTTGCCGAATATTTTTGCTAACTTGGTGTGGAGGACAACGTGCTCCAGAGGTTACACATAAAACAGGTCATTTTACTTTTAATGGTGGTGTGCTACATGATATCGAAAGAAGAACTCTGCAGAAGTTAGCCCTAACATGAGACTTATTTTATGGACCTTAGGAACAGATTCCATGCACTAGGCAGCACAAAGGAGTTATTACTGGCGCTGTTTCTGTCTTGCAAAAATTCTTCAACTGCTCCCATTCAAAGGAAAATTATAAAATATTTTGCTTATTCTGACATTAAATTGGGCCAAACGGAGGAAAAAGGATTGTACTTACCACGGTTAAGTACTGCAACATCCTCCCATCTACTCTGGATTCATGGAACTGGTCTTTGTACTGAGGTAAGCCAATGTCATCGAGCCATCCTGCAGGTGTGAGAGCAATGGGGAACCAAATCCAGATTCGTGAGAATGAAGCCCTTCTCCTGCCTGGCCTGGCTTCTTTTCAGGCATTCAGGTGGCTCATTCTACCTATTCCCCTTTCCTGAGGACAGCCTCTAGCCAGCAGCCTAAAAGCAATTCCCACCAACCAGCTCTGTCCACGCCAGCCCTGTGATATCTGACATGCAACCTGTGATGGAGCACATCTTCTGCAGCATAATGTAGCTCTTCCCAGACTGAGCCCACCCGTTTAATTCCCTGCAGCTTGACAGAGCACCCTGTGGAAGAGCAGACCATGAGCTGCATATTTGGATGTCAAGAGCAAAATAAAAATCCTCAGTTCTTCTGTAATGAAACTTGGTGCTTTTTAAAAGATGTTTGGCAACTGCTTGAACACGTATCAGGCAGCCCTTTCGTAGAGGTGGGAGAAATTCCTTCCCAAACCATTCCATGAGAGTCCAAACACTTACGTGTCACCCAGATATGATCAAGTTGTGCAGACTTCTCATCTTGTTTTGCATTTATAGCTTTAATGGCCAAAACTAACTTCTTCCTGTGCAGTGGATGCTTTATTCCCATTTCCTGCAACACAAACCATTAACAAAGAGTTTGCCCTGCCTCTGGCTCCTTTCCTTGCATGAGGTAACTACGGAAGTTGGTACTATGGATTTCAGAAAGGTAGAGACTATGGTTTGGAGGGGCGTGGTTGGACAGAATCAAGAGGCAGAGAGAAGCTTTGATTACCTTTTCCATGTCCTGAGGTGTGGCAGTTAACAGCGTGTGGCCCGACGTCACCCACTGCCGGGCAAAAATCACGTACTGGCCCAGGCCAAAGTCCTCAAGCCAGTTACAAACTCTCTCAGTGCTCCACTGAGCGAACGGAGCATTGTGGTCACTGAAAAGCACAAGAAACATTGGGAAAGCCTTAAAGGAAAGAAGGAATGTCCGTATTGGAAAGCTCACCGTGTGCCAGAGGCAGCGCCGCAGCAAATCTGTCGGTGTGCTGCGTTCTGGGGCGTCCTGGGAATTTGGCAGCCCAGCCACAACCTGGGATCGGCTGCAGGGCAGATAAGAATTTCCCATTTTCTGTTTGAAAAGAGGGGAATTGCTGAATCCTCATCATTATGCAGATACTCCCACAGGAGATAATAATGCTCGCTGTTCTTTAACAAGGTGACATTTCTGACACCCCACCAAGCAGCGAGTGCTGCAGCTGGAGGAGTGCAGGCAGGGGAGGTTCTCAGGATAATTTTGCTACCAGGGAAATTCTTTCCAGCTCTTGTGGAATTCCACGTGGGCCGAAGTGCTTGGGCAAACTGCGTTCCCCAAGAGGAGGGGTTTGGCTGTTGAGCACATTTAACACCACCAGGCTGTGCCAGGGAGAGGAGGAGCCCTTACCTCTTCTGGCCTTTGGTGTCCTTGGATCGGGATAACCGAGGTCCAGCTGTTGCCCGGAGTCCGCCCCTCCGAAACTCTGCCAGGCCCAGGTCGTCTGCAGGGAAGTTACCTGACTGAGTTCTTCGTATTCTTGCAAGACAAGAGTGCCACGACAGGACTGTTAGCTGGTGACAGAGGACGGCTGTTCTGCAGGAAACTACAGTGACAGCTAGCAGCTCCGTTCATCTCCCTGGAAACCACAAATGCCGAATTCCAGAGGAAGCTGAAGGAGTTCTAGGAAATTCCGTCTGGACCTAACTCTGGAAGGAATAAAAGAGCTCCACGGAGCAGCCATGACACTTTGATCCAATTAATAATCCCGACTTGGAAAGGGCTGCTGTTGCTGGAGCGGATCAAGCGGACACAGTGCAACTGTGCCCTGCTTTCTGTTCCTTCTGTTTTCCCTTATTTTTTAACCTGGTGTCTTTTGTAATGAACAACTTGCTACAATTCAATTTTTTCATGGCTAATAAAGCTGCTGGCATGCTAAATTAATAGCATTAAGATGACAGCAGTGCCTTATTTCTTTCACCAGCATGATGCTGTGAACACTCCCAACAATTTTTCCACCCCACTGTGCACATAAGGACACACCCGTGCAATCCCAGAGCTGCTTTCTCTCCCCAAATTTTAGGTTATTCTTGCTATAGCTAATTGTAGGTTTTGCTGGCAATTGGATTAATTCTCAGTCAAAATGTTTTGACAGTGAATAATTAATAATAATAATAATAATAATAATAATAATAATAATAATAATAGACCTTACTTTCCCCAGATTTTCTTGATCCCTTTTGGACTCTTTCTGTTTTCTGGAGACCACGGTGATTGTGGACCTGAATCCGTTCCCGAAGAAAGAGGTGAAAGGTCATCCGAGACCACTGTACCATCCATGTTCTCTGTTTCTCCTGGGTTAAGAACAGTACTATAGTCACATTTTATACTAATTAGTGATAAAGTTGTTGTCTGGGAGGCTGATGTTTAAATGTAGAACATGATAAAAAAGCACAGATACCTATAAAATTGTTCTTGTATTTAAAACAAAAAAACCATGCTCAGAAGGTGAAAAAACAGCTGTACATTTGATACAAAAAAATGAACAACAACATCAAAAAACAAAAAAATTGGGTAACATAATTTTGTTATTCCAGTCTTTTCTATTTAACTACGTTTCTTGAATTCATTTAAGGTCTTCTTGCCTGCTCTTAATACCTCAACCCCTCCATTAAAATCAGTGGCAATTTTTCTGACTTCGGTGAAAACAGAATGAAACCAGGAATAAGTGTCATGAAAAGAAATCCCACGTGAATGCCATCCAGCAGGAGCTTTTACTTCATTTCAGTACTGCACAGAAGGAGTCCAATCCAGAGGGCCCAGGTGGGGTTAGTATTTCACAGGGAAAGGGAGGGGGGAAAGGAAAGAAACAAAGTAAGCAGCAAAATGGGTGTTAAAAGTTGCATCTTGTTTGGATACAGTACCTAGCACTGGCGCACTGACACTCCTGACGCGATCTTCAGTCATCCCAAGAAGCAGAAAGCCAGATGGAGAAGCAAAGAAGATACAAAACACCAGCAAAATAAAGTTACAGAAGGGCAAAGTAGTTAAGCTAAGCATTAAAAGCAGAAACAAAAAGAAAAGAAGCAGTTATGCTCGATGTGGAAGTGAATATGCATCGGTGTGCACGAGCCCCAAGAACTCTGCACAGATCATCTTAAACAGCTACAGAGGATAACGGATCTGTTTGGGCTTTTCTAACTATTCTTGGAAAGTTTTAGCTCTTTAAGCGAAGACTACAGAGCTCTACGAAGCCTGCAGAGTATCTGAAATGAAGCAACGGCTAAGATTGCATCAAATTGCTCTGAAATACAGAACTGGAGGTGGAATGAGTTTACTGCACTTGCAGGAAACAAACCAACCTGCAGAAAAAAAATTCCCTTAACTCAGTGTATTTAAGAAGCCATTGCTTGCTCCTAGAAAAAGAACACTTTCCTTTACAAGTTCACCCATCCTTGGATAATCCTGCAGTTAAAGATATGACAGCATGGCTCATGCATTGCCTACAAAGTTGCCATCACAGAAAAGCTCTTTAAACACCCCTAAACAGCCACAACCTATTGCAATCTTGAAGGTGCAGTATGCACCTAGCAGCTTTTGGGACTACGAGGCCTTAAAATAAAACAACCCCCACCAAAGAAAAAAAAACTACAGGCAAACAAAAAAACCCAAACACCACCCCGCTGTAACTTTTAAAGTGCAGGAAGACTTCAGAATCACAAGGGATGCTCTTATGCCCAAGCTCCCAAGCTCTTCAGTCCTAGGAAAATTTCTGGTCCTGTGCCTCACCCTTAACACCTTTTTGTCAACAAATCCGTGCTTAAGGTATCACTGAAAAGAAATTAATACAGAATTCCACGGGGCTGTGGTTGTGGAATGACAATATATTTGTAGTTCCAAAATCCACGGATGTTTTTCTGCCTGTAGTATATTAAATTTTCAACCAGTGGTTCCCCCCCCCAGCTAAGCAACCAACAATGCCGACAGAGGGATTTTTACCCAAAGCCTTCACATTTTTGGTAATTGCATTGTAAAGTGGTCAGGTGCAACAGAAGAAAAACCCAAACCCTCTAACTTAAACTCATCCATGAGCTAACTTCACTCAACTACGAGCTGTGGGAATATTTTTGGTACTTGTTAAAAAAAAAAAAAAAAAAAAAAATAGAAGGACGTTCCCTAACTGAACCATGTGACCACCACAGCGCATCATTCTGGCACAGCAGATTCTATTTTATAAATATAAATTCCCTCAAAGGGTTTGGAATTTCCCTCTGGCAGAGGCACAGGTACGTACTCAGGCCCGGCACGCCGCTGTCGTCGTTGTCACCCACGCCACCTCCGTCCGGGGAGCTGTACACGCCCTGCTCTCCGTTCTGCAGGGCTCGGGGCAGCTTTCCTGGCAACGTTTGGTACTTGCTGCCCTTCGCCACCGGCTTACTCTGTTGTTTTCAAAAGAGGGAAAGAGACGATGAGTACGAAATCGAATCGCTCGCGGCGTTTGCAATCCGGTGCACAACGTTCTTAAAGCTGAGAAAGAGCACGGTTCAAAATCTGCTCTCTGCATGTTCCTGCTTACAGATAACTCAGTTTAAACCCATCAGCCAGATGAGAGTTTGCTAGCTAACACACAGCCTTGCCTCCCCTCATCTGCTCCTCCCACTTCAGCCACCCTGCATTACCTTCAAATATACGTCAAAGATCACCTGGTTTTGTCATCAGAATTTTTCTAGCTGTCTCCCTCTCCTCTAGGACCCTGGCACTATTTAATCATTTAATCTTTCCACAGTCAGGCTTTGATAGCGCCAGAAATGTGTTTAGTTACGTCTTGGATCATTTTTTCTCCCCTGTTTTTCACGAGACTTTCTGTGTTTCTGCCTCACAACTCTATCTCGCTGGAATTTAACCCAAAAGTATTTGTGTGCCTTAAAATTACTCAAATATATTTCCCACCACCATTAATAACAGTAAAAGAATCAACACCAAAGTTAGGGTACAGAAATTCAACTTTTGTAAGGATGAAAATCTCTTTGCATAGACAAAATTGTAAACGTGAAGTTGTTTTTTTTTTTTTTTAAAAATTACAGCTAAATAGAATTGCCAGTTCTATTAGAGAACCTAATTTTCCTTGCATTCGAGTGATCACCTCCTTGCTCCTTTTACAAGGGCAGGTGAAGGGTTTGCATAAATCTGATAGTTTTGAGCCTAATAAGTTCCTTTTCCAGGCAAAGCATGTGTTTCACAGAGGTACTTTTGCCTGCAGTTTTGGAAACGGCTTGCTGGGATTTCTTCAACACTGAATCCAGACGAAAAGATGGACAAGCCAACACTCTGGGTGAAAACTGTAGGACAGAGATGCTTTTTGAGACAAGCAATGAGCCTGCAGCTCCAACTGACACTGTTAGTGTACATCCAATATGTGTTCTGGAATAAACTCGCACTGGTAACTGTTTCAGTATCAGAATGGAGGTTTCACAGGAAAGCTCTGCACTGGAAGTATGCAAACCATATATAGCACAGAGGAATGTATAGCGTCTGCTCCTGTTTGGTAACCCCATTCCAACAAAATTGTTTCAAAACATTGTCCGTGACAGGATGACACATTAAAAATTCAATGAGGCAACCATTGCTTTATCTCTTCTTATTCCAAGGCCCAGAGGATTCTTTGGATACTACAGCTGGAGGCCTGACTGCTCAGCTCCTCAGCTCCTGCTCCTTTTTGGCAACTGCAGGAGTACATCCCATCTTGTACCAAAAATATTGTATGAGTAGAGAAATTGTATCTTACATCAGCAGTGCGTATTCTGAGACTGACCTCAGCTTCCTGTAACGAACTTTTAGATAAAAAGTAAAAGCAAAGAAAAAAGATTTTCCTCTGAAATCCTTACCCCCTTTTGTTTGTCAGCACTGGAACTATGCAAACATTATAAAAAGAGAATGAATATAAAATGTAAACCCAGCCATACCATCACAGCACATCACATCACAACAGAGAATTGTTAGGGAAGGTTGCAGTTAATATACCTCTTGTTCTACAACAGGCTGTGCTGGTTTTCCATCTACATACTACGGAGTTTCAGGGAGGGCAATTTCAAAGTTTTGTGGAAAAAAGCAACAGACAAATGTTAGTATTAACATACATACATGGAACATCAAATGTAGTCTTACTGCTGTAGAGATGCTGCTTAATGTATGGACAAGATATTACAAGGACTGTTACCTCTTCATTTTGTCTCAATCCAATATTTAATACTAAATTGGTTTGTTCATTCCCCACTCTCCAGAATTCTTGTTTAAGTTCTATTGTGATCAAAGGAACTTTGCTATTTTCAGGTTTCTGGGTGGTCCCTTTAGACTTACTTTGAGCTGGGCACATAACAGCTGTTTAACAGTTAGACCAATATGAAAACAACTGACATAGAATAACACACACAATCCTGTATGGATCCAGCTGAAATCATAAAGAGCTCTGGTAGAAACCAAGTGATAAAAATTCCACCGCAGCTGGGTCAGGGACACCGACGTGGTTTATTATTTTATCATTATTATTATTGCTGGAAGCAAAGGGAATTTGAGCTTTGAGCAAGGCAGAATAACTCCAGCATTAACATGTAGGTCTGGCCTTATCACAGCATAGCACGGAGACAAATTCAGATTTTTGATTTAAGACAAGAAAATAACTAAAAGTTACAACGAGAAAACCTTCCTCAGCTCTTCATGGAACAGAGTGTTAGCTCTGATTTGCCACATGTGTGTGTCCACCATCAAATGGATGCAGCACAAATTTCACGCATTCTATTTGGTCACTGTCATCTCCAGCAATTCAAGAAAAATATTTAAATATTGAAGAAAAATTTTAAAAAATTCAAGAACTGGAGCAATCATGTTACTGCTTTCTGGTTTAAATGGCATTGCTGGGTGGAGGTAACCTGGTATTAAGCCTAATCTGAGTACAGAAAGCAACAACAGTCTAAATCAGAATTACAAAAGTGCAGAAAGGTAACAGTGTACGTAATGACACAAAAAGACTCTGGACCACAGCGTAACAAGACTTTGCAAATTGGGAAGTTTTCTTCTGGAGTGGAATGCAAGTGTTTGAGGTGCTCCTGCTGCTTTAACTGAGGCAGCATCGCTGCCACCTTCAGCAGTGCCATTTGTGTCAGAAAGCCAAGGGAACGACACTTGCGGTTCCATGCAAACGCTAAAAAAGGAATCCTGGGTGGAAATACCCCGTCCCAACATTTAGCTACTTTCAGGATTAGCCGCCTTAACATTTTTAGTGATTTGAGAGTTAAAAAAAATTTTTTAAAAAACACCTATAAACATAACAATTCTGCAGTTCAACAAAATGACTTCTCATGATTTCTTGTATTTCACTTACATACTTTTGTTTCTCTCAGGGGAAAAAGCTGAATTTGAAGGTGTGTCCATATGGGTGTGTCAACCAGCTTGGCAGTGGGGTGGAAAAAGAACCTGAGCTGTTTTAGGGCTCTTTCCCCACACAGAGAGTAAGTGGTGGTTCAAGTTATTATATGTGAAACACAAAGAATATTTATACTTGATCTTTGTCTTTTAGTTGTGACATTAAACACCAGAAGCTGTGATTGCAAATAAACCAACCTTTTCCAGGCATTCACTCTGCAAGTCTTCCATACTACTTGACTTTTTTTTCTGTGGAACCCTTAAAAAAAGCGACAGGCAAAAAAGCAGCAGTTAATACAACACGGTTTGTTTGCGTGTCACCAGTGCCTCGTGCAACAGCTGTGTGGGTCACATCGTGTCTGCATAAAACACAGCTCCAGAATTAACAGATTCATTTGTTTTAATTACGTTTTCAGTCTGAATATCACGGCACTGGAAACTGCAGGAGATGAAGGCCCAGTGGGCAGCTTCAGCCTTGTATCTGTATTTTAGAAGCTCTTAACAAGCACAGCAATAACTCTCTGTGAGCAATCTGCAACATTTAGGGATTTCGGAAAGGGAAATTGTTTTACGTGTCGATGGAAGCTACTCATTCTTACCTGTTTGTGATTTCCAAAGATTCTTCCTGCGGAGAGGTTAAATTACTTGAAGGTACTGGAATGCTTCCACTTTAAATAGAAATAAATGTTATGGTTTTAAGGACTGTCTTCTGATAGACAAAAAAGCCAATTTATTTCTATAATTTAAACCTTAAACAACTAAGCACTGCAAGCCTCCATGACAAGCACAGCTCTCACAAGTGCTCAAAACTACAGCAAAGCCAAGAAGAGTCAAGACAAGATGCCAACAGCTAAACAGTCTGAATAATACAATTTAGCATAACCCACATGAAGCACAAGAAAGAAAGGTCTTGCCTGATTTCCATGGCTTTGTGTGGCACTGGAGGGAGCACAGCTGGTGACAATTCTCCTGCAGAGGCCTGGGTAAGATACAAGAGATTCAAGCCTGTAGCTCTGGTGCCTGATGCTGAATCTACTGTGCCCATACCAAGAAATGCAAAAATTCGGCCAGGGCTGAACCCTCATCTACGTTACTACAGAGAAACCAACAGCAAAGAATCATCTGTACAGCAGCCCCTGCTTCTGTAACATCTGTACCTCTGTTTTCAGTAATTCTCCTTGAGAGTTATTCAAAAGATTCCACTTTCTTAAAGTTGCCTCAAGTTCCTCTTCGCTGCCACCAGAGACAGAAGAGCCTGAAAGCATTAGAGAGAAGAAGTAGAAAGGGAGAGAAACAGGCAAAGAAAAAACTTTTAGGGCCATCTCAGACAGCCTAAATTCTTTGGCCTCTGAATTCCCCTCCAGTCTTTCCCTAACGCCTGCAGTTTCCCACTCTCTCTGCTCCCCACCCTTCCTTTGGGCTCTGACTTTCCCAGCAAGCTGATTTATATTATTGTATTATTTTACATTTACCACTTTCAGCTGTGCCCTGCTGTGAGCCCCTGAGCTGCTTCTCAGGCAGCTTCTGAACCCCCTGCAATTCACAGTTTGGGGCAAGCTGAGGCTGATACCCTGTTCTTACTCTCAGTCTGTCGCAGTACACACCCCAGCGTGGACCAGCTCAGTATATGCTCCAGGTCCTACCCAGGTTTGTGTTTGGGGTTTTTATTTGTTTTACTACACTGTGTTTTATTTACACTCTAGGGAGTATCTATGCCAGTATCTATACATTAACACCATCATGCTCTCTGCAGCATCAGCTCAATAATCCAGAGCATCATGGCTCGTTCCTTGCTCTTATTTAATGAACATTCAAAGAGATGTTTACTCTCATTCCCTATTTTTGTGGGTTAAATACATTTACTTTCATTCCGTATTTTTGTGTTAAACACATTTACTCTCATTCCCTATTTTTGTGTGTTAAACACATTTACTCTCATTCCCTATTTTTGTGTGTTAAACACATTTACTCTCATTCCCTATTTTTCTGTGTTAAATACATTTACTCCCATTCCCTATTTTTCTATGTTAAACACATTTACTCCCATTCCGTATTCTTGTGTGTTAAACACAAGTTTCTGTTCTGCCATGCAAGGCCTAAAAATATTGTTATTGCTTGTTAATGTGCTGATGTGCATGGAACAAAACTGCCCTTTCAGAAGGTCAAGCTTCCCAGATTTAATTCAGTGCTGAAAATCATGGTGGCAACTCAAAATGTGATTGTCCTAAAACCCACTCCAACTTCCTACAGTGTAGATGAGAAATATCACAAAGATTTTTCTTTCCCTCCACCCCAGATTTTGAAGTTAAATACAGAGTATTGTGTGCAGCAAAGCAATGTGGGCTTTCAGTTGTTCCCTCCAAACAAAATTTGTTCTAGTCAGCTGTCAGGATTTTCCTTAGTGGAAGGGAAGTGACTTCTCCTGGTATCATTTTATGCTGTAAAACGTGGCTGATGGCCACAGGTCACGATGGTCACAGGAAACCCCACATAAACTTAAAATGAGGAGATTATTCACAAGACATTTTACCATGAGCTGCCATCATTATGTCTTTGACCCTCCTGTACTGGCTTAGCAGCAGTGTCAGCTCCTCTATCCGACGGTCCTGTGGAAAACATTAAATAAGAGCACGTTGAAAACCCTTCCTTTTTGACTGCAGAAACGCTACATCTCTGTGATTTTCACAAAAACAGGCTCAGGTCTCTCACGTGCTTTGTAAGGAATGTTTCTTGGTTTTGTTTGCCGTTGCACACAATGTTTGCTGGACAATGAGAATACAGATGTAAGCAAACCAGAGGAGTTTGACATGAGGGCTTTTTTGAGAAATAAATGTTATGAACCACATGAATGTTCTCCAGAATTAATGCTGCCCTGTCTGGATTCCCCACTTAGGAAAAGAAGTTTTAGGGATGCGTGTTACTGTCTATTTGATCATATATGAGTGTGCCACCATACAGGAAAACCCCATGGCTTGATTTATTACCAGAAAATTTACAGCCTCCTGAATTGAATCCCCTTTCTCATTTAGTCCTTACAGAAAGTGTGTTATTGGGAACATTTCAGAGATCCAAACCCATAATTTCATTCTTAATACATAGAACAAGGATTGTTTTCTCACCTTTTCTTCATTTGCAGCCAATAATGTCTCCATTCCTATCTTCAACCGTTGAACTTCTTGGTCTAAAAATGTTTTAAAATGTTGTAAGAGGAATAAACTTGCTATATTTACTGTAAATAGATGTTTTGTGATACTCTCCCTATGTTCTTACTAATAATCAAAACCATGTCAGTGGCATGGCCAGTGCACTACTAAACTACATTTAATGTGGATTTTTTTCAGAGGCTGAACTATTAAAAACATTGCACAACACAAATATCCTGGTGTTGCTTACAAAAGACTACATAATACCATTTTAAACTATGAAAGCCAAGCAATGGAAAAGAAAAGAAACATTGAAGCTTATTTTGCAAAAGATGAGAGTATGTTTGCTGTTATATACTTAAGGAAATAATTTTAAGTACGACTGAAAATATATTCCTACTGAGAAAAAATGTTTGGCAGCTTATGAGAAACAATTAAAGTACATCCATGGACTTGTGAATGAAAAATAACAAAAACCTGGTTTGATACAAGAAATTCTGTAAAGTGTTATTGTTTACAGAAGTGTTTCAGTATGAATAGCTTGGTTAAAATCCACATCACGAGCTAATGGAGCATTTCCTCACACACAGCTCAGTGATAGAGGTTATCCAGGGATGTCACAGTCGAGTCAGTTAAAACACACTCTCTGAAAATGCACGAGGCTGTTAATCACGTCCTAACCCTGCTGAACCAAATCTCTCATTTTTCTCTACACCACAGTCCCAGCAAGCCCTCCTGACTAAAGCAGGTGTGATGGAGACAGAACCTGACACAGCTCATCTGCTGTGATGACCACTCCAGGGACTCATGCTTTGACCTTGAACCAGGCCCACCTGTCCACAAAAACCCATGAAAACAGATATGGCAGCAGGCACGAAGGGGGAGAGGGCAAAGAAAATCAAAATTGCTAAAGAGCATCTGTGAAAAAAGGTTTTACAACTGAATGTTGAACACACAATGTCATAGCTAAACTATTTGAAAAAGCTGTAATTAGTTTTTATTGCAGGGATTCTGGAAAGTGCACGCCTTGCAATGATTAAGTTTTAAAACATGTAAATGAACCTCACAGGCATTTTCTCACAGAAGAGACACAGGACATGCACAGGCACAGCCAAATCAAAAACTAAAGCCAGCAGGCAGTGGGCAAGCAATTGGAAGACTTTTTAAAAAAATCACAGTCCTACTAATTTCTCTTTATAAACATTAGACTTCAAAAAGGACTGGCGTCAAGGTAGATTTAAGCACACTAAAGTAAATTTTACTTACAATATTCATTAACATCATCAAGTATGTGAACATTTATTAAGACTTTTTTTTAAATTTTGAAATTTAATGCAGTGATTTAAAAAGAAAAAGCCTGAATCCTCCCCTCCAACGAGAAAGGCTTTCAATTAAAGATATCTTTCCAGATATTAAATGGGGTTTACATATGTGCAAATAAAAGGAGGTAAATGTTAAGTTTTGGCTCTGTTAACCTTGACAACGTCCCTCTGAAGTCCAACAATTTGATTTGTGAACCTCTGACCTTAATTTCTGAAGTGAAATTTTACTGAACAGGGCAAGGAGCTGTCTGCTTGCTGCAAGCAGTGAAAGCAGTGCCTCGTGTGTATTACAGTTAGACAGCCAAATCTAAACAAACATGGAATTATTGCTGCAGAACGCGCCTGAGTTACAATTGGTGTGAAAGGAACAGTGAGGTAAAGCCAAAAGGGAATTGCAAGGCTTACGTTTTTCTTTTAGCCTTCTCCTATAAACTTCCTCTACGATGGTAAGTGGTGAGAGTCAAATAAAGTATGTAGAAAAAGCACATATTAGATCAATCTTGCAATTTAATTAGGATATGCATTCTAGCATACTACAAGTACATCGACATTATTTTTCAACTTTGAGAAGACCACCTAAAATTCTGATAAATCAGTATTTTTTTTTTTTTGCAGAAGGACTGTTACTGTTTCCATTCAAACACAGTCTAAGTGCTTTCCTTAAGTGCAGCCCACAGATTCTGTACGCAGGGTTTGATCCTTCTGCCACTGGAATCAAAGACAGCTTCACCACACTTCTAGAAGCTGAACGCTGCTGAGCTCTAGATTTACTGTCATACCACTATCCTTTCCTTTGAAATACCATAAATTATTCGGGAATCTCACGGAAAACACAAAATTCCATTAGTAGAAGGGTTCCTCTACCAAGCACCTCTGTTAGACAAGCTGATTTTCTGGTTAGACATGCAGCTCTCTACATGCACAAGCTCTGCAGCTCGGTGAAACCAGCACAAGGAGATGTTAAGTCACTTCGTGGGAATGAACCACATTCTTGGGAAGCCCTGGGAAGGAGGAAGCACGTGGAAAGTCACATCTGAGCCAGGGCAGCCTTTGGAAGCCCCAGGTAACAGCCGCAGGAGCTGTTGGTGCAGCAAGGCTGACGCGCTGTGCTGAACAGCACACACATCCTCCTGCATGGATGGCTGCCGGTGCTGCAGGGGGAAAAGGTCCCTAATTCCATGTTCTCGTGGCCCAGCAACTGATGGGAGCCCCGGGGAGCCCATACTTCAGAGAACTGTGGCACCACTAAATCAGTATAAAGGCTAAACCTTGCTGGGTTTGCCATTGACCTGTGCCAACAGCGCAGGCTTAGACCAGAAACCTGCAGTACCAGAGAGCCCTAAAGCAGCCCAGGCTGGAAGGGACACTGAGAGTCCACCTGGTCCAAACTTTAATGGGACAGGGAGCCTCAATGAGACAGTCATGAAAAAGGGAAAAAATGACTCTCTTTCAGGATGTTTGGGCGTTGAAACGTTAGGCTTAGCTCCTACCGTGACCTTTCCTTTTTCCTTAAAAACCAGAAACTGTAAAGATTTTTCAAAGAAATTTTCAAAGGTATACACAAAAATTAAATTCCCATTGAACTATGAGTCTTTACAATTAAAAATAAAACACCAACAGAAAAAGTTTCAGGGCCTTGAAGATACTTATTTCAATGTGTGCTGCCTCTAGATCAGAATAGAATTTCACACGTTAAAGGCCTCTACTCTACCAGAACACAGAATTAATTGACATCACTCTTCCTCCCAAAATAAATTCTGTAGGTCATTCTTGTACCTCCTTGTATTCCTTTGAAATCCTGCACCAAGCTGCTACCAAAGCAAAGATAAAGTAGGGTTCTGGATTTTTAATTTTTTTCCCCCTCCTCCTACCTCTTTCTGCCACTTCAGTGTATGAGGAGGTCCTGGAGAGCTGACTTTGCAAGCGTTCTATCTCTGCATCTTTGAGAGCCAACTGCTCCTGGAGCTGGGCTATCTCAGCCTGAAAAAGAGCACAAAAAAGGCACAGTAACTCCACTAGAACAGCTATGCACATTCATGGTGTGTCATCCTATTCCTATTACACAAGCTCACTTTTCCCAATGCAATTAGCTCCTGGAGAAGACAGATGTAGAGAAAGGCAACATTTTCAAGGATTTATGTAGGTAAAGGAAAGTCTGGAAAGCTCTAAATGCTACAATGTTGGTCATAGAATAATAATAATGATTACTTTAGGGAACTCAAAAGTTTGCATGAAGACCACTAAAATATATCAAAGGATTTTTAAACAGATACTGGTTATTTTTAATCCTAGTTACTACTTAGTAGTATAACTGAGAATCTATTAATGCTGGTCCTTCTCAGCAGGATAACAAAACCATTTTTTCCTTAAAACAGCAAATAGGATAGAAGGAAGGCACTGCCTGGAAAAGAACCACATACATGCAACAAAATACCAGTGCTCATTTACATTTACTGCAAACTTAGGGCTGCCACTAGATTTGGATAGAAAACCCCACATGAAAGAGCTCAGCAAGACAGAGGGATAAGAATTCTGCAATTGTTCAGCTCGACACGCAGTGATTCTAATCTGGTTTTTTGTATTGATGAGAAAAACTGCTAACAGCACATTTCACTAAGTTAGCAGTTTGATAAGATTTTCTTCTGAGGTCTCAAAACCTCTGTGTGTCAACATTCTGCATTTGCCCTGCAAAAGCACACTAAGCCTCCTTGCAGACAAAGGACAAAAAAAAAAAAAAAAAAAATCATCAGTGTGACCAGTTTCTCAAAATACTAAAATAAGCAGGAAAGATGCAAAACACCAACACTAAATAGGGAAAAACACAGATTAATAAACACACAAACTTATTTTCACCAGGAAGCAAGCGGTTGAATTGCAGGACAATGTTATGGCTCTGCCTCAAATTCCACGTGGAATAGAAGAATCTGCCTTGTTGCATCTCTGACGGGCTCCTACACTTCCCACTGACTAATATGCTTTTTATATCCAGCCATGGAGATATTCCAACTTCTCATCTAAGAAGCTGGAACAACAGGAAGACAAAAGCTTGCAGACCTCTTAATACCAGATCTGGATTTGTCTTCCCTGGTCTACTTGATCTCAGAGCTCTTTTAAATACCCTCTTTTCCCTTCATGTCTAATTCCTGTCATCTCTATGATTATTTTTCTGCTTCCTTTCTCTTTCCCTTGTACTTTTCTTCCTTTCCAGTCCTGCATCTTCTCTCCCTCAGTGGGTTTTATGATTCTTCTTTCCTATTTTCCTTCTGCTCCTACATTTTCCATAATTTCTATCTGTCTTGGCAGCTGGCCACACACTGCTTGAGAAAATATTTTCCCAAAGACTGTTCATCTCCACCACGTCAGAGAAAACATTTCCACGGATTGAAGAACTATTATCTTAATAGGAAAAAAGGCATGACAGCAACATTCTGTTATTCATCCAGGAATTCTCAAAAGAAAGAAATGCTAATACAAATAATAGCTGTTTGTCATGTCTGGATCCAGCTATCAAGCATTAAATAGAAAATTCAGTTTAATAATTTGAAATGTTTCTCCAAGATCCAACCACAGCTCAAGAATCAGTCATTCATGTCAACAGGGATTATTACACAAATGAAAGGAGACGTGATTACAGCACAACAAGGAAAAATCGTATGGTGCTGTTTAACCTAGTGGAAAAGGGCTAAAAATTCAAACTAGAAACAGCAGTGAGAATGTTCCACTAGAAAAATTAATTACTGGGGAAAATGATTAAGTGTTTCACATGTCGAGCTTCTCCAGATTATGATCCAACAGCTTCGCAGGATTTAAGGTCAACAGAAGTGTAAGGCAGCTGTGCACTTTGATATACACAAAAAGTCAAAGCAGATGATCTAATGGTGTATTTTGGGCTTAATGTCTATGAAAACAAATTCCATAGTAAGCAAACACCCAACAAACTTTGCATGTCTCTTCAGGCCGGAAAGTATATGCCACAGAGGCTTGTCACCATCACACAAATCAAGGCCAGGAAGCCTTCAAAGAGGCCTTTACTCTGAGCAGATCTTTGCAAGTCAAAATGCCTTTTGTGGCTTCCCAAAATAAGAACTGCAAGAAGCAGCAGACTGAAAAGTGCACGGAGGGAGCAAAAGGCACAAAGAAAGCTACAACACCTTCAAACCAAAATATTTGTTCCAAAGATGGTTAAAGAAAACTTGAGTTCATAGCTACCCTGACACAAGGTAAATGTCAGAACAGTAAATGTTGATGAGAATTGGAGCTTATCCCTTCCCAGCTGACAGGAGCCTGTTGCTGGAAAATGCCAAGTATTCCGCTTACTTTAGTTGCTTTCAATTTCCACTCGTATTGATTTCTTTCATTTTCCAGTTCTTCCACTTTAATTTTGAGGTGTCTGAGTTCCTGTAACAAGCCCTGCAGAGGAAGAACAGAAGTTAAAGTTTTTCTGGCAGGTACCAGTTTTTCATAGTCCTGGATTACAGATCATGCATGAACCACACAATGTTGAACACTGAACCGCCACACTAAAAAGCTGTGCCTTAAATCACCCTTCTCCCATTCCTTATGGAATTGTATCTTGGTCATTCTAAAGGACAATATTATCAAACCCTTGATGGAGCTCTGACAAGACAAAATGTCTTAAAATGAACTGAGGAAAGGAAAAGTTTGGAGGAGTGACCCAATTTTGGAATCCTGTGCAGCACATACATTAAGCACCACACTAAGATCTCGGATTACATTAAGATTTATTTTGAATGACCCCCAGATTTGACTCTCAGATTACATTAAGATTTATTTTGAATGACCCCCAGATTTGACTCTCAGATTACATTAAGATTTATTTTGAATGACCCCCAGATTTGACTCTCAGATTACATTAAGATTTATTTTGAATGACCCCCAGATTTGACTCTCAGATTATTTCTCCAATCTACAGTTCGTAGTTCTAATAGTCCATTAAGCAGTTCTGCACAAACACAAGCCCAGAAACAGCAGCAATACTGTCAAAGTAGGTGTAACACACAGAACAGTTATTTTTATAATATAAACCTATGAGAGAAATTACTGAAAAACTCCCTCACAATACAAGCAGATTACTTATGAGTTCTGGGCATGCAAATTTTAACCAAAGAGAAGTGCCAACAACCTGATTTGAAAGCAAGTATTAAAATGGCCTTTTCTAGGCATAGCAGTATCAGTCCACCTTCAGTGAAATGAAGCCATTTATGTAAAGTAGCTTTTGTTTTGCCATGTGACACATTTTTGATCAAATACAACCAGGATCTGTTATGTAAATTCAGGTACCTGCTAATGTCAAGGAATAAACAAAACCGTGTTGAATTTGCTAGTTTAAAAGTACAAGCAGATTATTTTTGCTATGGCTCCTTTCATTAGAAAAAGAAAGGGTGCATGTCAGACAGTCTTAGCTGAAATTATTTCATACCTGTGTTAAGCTTTTAAGATATCCAGGGATCAATAACCTGTGTTCAGAGGACTGGTTAGGCCACACCATCAAGCACAGCTGGGGTGGCATCATCATGAGGAAGAGTAGCAAACTACCAAACACATGCCAGCATGCTGCAAATCAGACAAATCTCAACCCCAAAATCCAAAAAACCCACACCACACCAGCAGTACAGGCTTGCAAGTGAAATGGAAACCGTGAAAAATCTGAAAGGGGTGATTGGGATTTACAGATTTCTGTGCTTTGCTAGACAGCCATCGATAGTGATCAAATTTGTCCCATTAATTGGGGTGGAGTGTCTGGGGTGGGATTTTTTTCTTTCTGGTCATTTTTTACGGCACTCTCACTCTTTGCTAATGAAAGCCACAAGGATTAATGCCAAAACATTCCCAGCGTAGCTCTGGTTAGTGGAATTTAGCTTCTGCAAGAGAGAGAAGAGGCAACACAGAGGCTTCTGCCCAGGGGTACTTCTCGTACTTCACACCGAGAACAGTTCTTCTGGCCCACAGCCTCTACTGATCTTGCACCAGATTGAGGACCATTAGGGGTCAAGTCTGGTTTCCTATCTTGAGACTTTCTTTCTTGGATTCTACTATTAATTTCCAGCTGCAGTCTACACATCTGCTCCTGTAGGTCACTGATCAGGTTCACTACTGACTGAAAACATGGGAGGAAAGGGGAAAAAAAAAGACAAAAAAAATAGACAGGTGAGAAAAAAAAAACCGATGCAAAGAATATATTTTTACAGTTGCAGCACAAAGAACTTCATGAAGCACATCAAAGGCAAACTTAAAAGAGACAGATTATGTGTTTCCTTCCTGATAAAGTAGATGTAAATGAGTATAAACCTGGAATATTGCACAAAGCCACAGCTTACATGGAACAGAATCTACATTCCAGACTAATTCACGATTCTGACTCTGAAGTTAAGATCAGAAACTTTTTTTGGAAAGTTTTACAGTCATGTGAGGGAAAATTTGGAGCATATTTTAATATGCTGGCCCAGAGGTACATTTCTGCTGAAATGGAACTTGATTGCATTCATTTGCACTTCCAAATCATCCAGTAGGAAGAAACTGCAAAGTGCTCAGCTGGGGCCATAGCCTACTCTTCGATAATTTAGACACAGAATTTAGTATCAAAGTAATTCTGTTTCCAGGTCTAGCACGGGGCAGAAAAACAACTCCATTACCTCTCTTGCTATTTGGGCAGCGTCTTGATATGGAGGAGGAGTTAAGCAACAGATGCAGGAGAAACCAGGAGGATAACACAGAAGAAAAAGTAATTCTTTCAAGGTGCACCATTTTGCTGACCAGCTTCTTGGACTTGTGTGTATCGTTGATATGCACACAAAAATCCAGCTTAGAAAGCAAACCGAAGTCAAGCATGGAAATCTGCACATGTACATTAACAACATTAGTTCTGTGGCTTCTCAGTCTTCTCAAGTAGAATAAATTTGACGAGCTTAATCCATTTTCCAAAGGAGAGAAAAAGATTTCAGTGGACAGAACAACAGATGACATGGCAAATCTTTTTTTTCATTAGAGTTGCCGACAATCCTCTGTAACCTCAACTCTGCAGTAAATCAAGAGTCTCAGAGCTAGGGAACAGCTACTGCAAGGACAGGACAGTAACAGCATCCACAGCCACCTTTAAACACTCACAAAGGTTCACCTGACTCATATGTACACTTTGTACAAAGAGTTTCACACATCTGAGTATTTTCTAGCTCACTGCGGTTAAGATGAAATTCAGAAAAGCCATTAAATACATTTTACTTCATACACATTATGCTCAGTCAGGATCACAATGTCTGGTGCTCATCCTCTTTCCTCCAGCGAACCTTTGATGGCCCCAAATGAGGATTGGGTTTGTTTTTTCCCCATCCTCTCCACAGTGAGGTGCCTCACGGAGCAGCCCCAGCTGGGGATCGGAACTGTCAGGACGCACACACATCCATCTCTCTCGCTTTCTCTTGAGCACCAATATATTAGTACACTGGCATGCTGGCCGGGTGAGACGGCAGCAGCTTGTCCAGGAGTGCCCAACACAAAGGTAGAACACCCCAGGGCACCTCGGTGCCTCACTAGCCAGCCTCCCAGCCCAGGCGGTGGAGGGCATGGAGCCCAGCGTGCCTGGGGCTTGTGGATAGCCCAGGTGTGACCAGAAACAAATGAGCAGAGGTGGCTCCTTCAGCCGGTGTTCCAAGGGTTTATTGTAGGAGCTCCCTCAAAGGGGACCGGAAATGAAGAGAACAAGACAAGAGACTGAGGGGCTTTTTAAAGGGATACAGGGAAGGGGGCGGGATGGCATAGCAGGGACCTATAGGAAGAGGGGAAATGTGGGACAGGTCTGGTTACCTTTCCTTAGGAGATACAAGGGGTGTCTGTCAACTGTCAGTCAGGCAGACCGAGCCCCCCTCAGATCCTAGGAATTCAACGGCAGAAGCCATCCTCCCAGAAGGGGTATTATTCTTTGGAACCAGCCCACCAAACCTCTGTTTCTGGGCTCTGTGGCCCCCTGGTTATTCTTGTGTCTGGTTCATTCACCACAACACGCCAAGGCTTGGTCTGTGCTCCCCTTTGGCAGGAGCTCTGTTAACCCACACGAGGCGCTGGAGAAGGGCTGCTCCAACGGGATGCACGCCTTTCTGAGCGCAAACCGGCAGCTGCTCCAGCGGTGCAGCCCAGAACCACTTCTACAGCTGCCTCGCCATTCTCTCTTTTGCCTTGTCATTAAAAAAGGGGAAAGGGAAGCACTCCGCACCCACAGGCTCCCCACAGGGCCAACCTGGCAGGATAGAAACGGCACAAATCCTTATCCCAGTGCAACTGCAGCTTGGGCCTTCACAACTATTGCTAGTTTTGAGGAAGAACAGGCCTTTCTGGGGTTCTTGCACGGCATGAACGCTTTCCAACGCTGACTACAATGCCCTGATTCGGACGAGACAGGGCACCAGACCCCGCAGCGGGAGTCGGCGGCTCACCGACTCGCTCAGGCTCCTCTGGGATTGCAAGGAGCTTCGCACCACGTATTTGATTCAGGAGTTACTAGAGCTGCAAAATACTTGCCAGCAGCTTACAGGCAAACCCACAGGCTTATCCCATGCCACAAAATGAAGAAGTAGGACAGAAGAAGAGCTGAAAAGGACAATTGCTGCTGCAGTCTCCTGAGAGGGACAGAAAGTCTCTTTTGTCCACGTTCAGGTAGAGCAGACATCTGGGCAGCCATAAATCTTTTGATAATGCTTCTTGCTCGTACCTCACTACATTAAGAAAAACACATTTTCAAAATTTCTGAGGCTTCTCAGGTAAGAGGAAGGCTACATAACCCCCTCAGGTGAGACTCCAGAAACCTTTCCAACATTACTGCATCAAAAGTTCGATGTTATTCCCCAGGAAAGGAATTAAAATGACAAAGCCAGGAGTGAGATAGTCCATTTACAAGCAGCTATTCTCCTGGCCCCTCTGTAATATATATAAATAAATGGCACTTTATATTTAGTATGTGCTTTTGAAGAGCCAGAGACAAGTGGCATTCAGTGTGAAATCAATACCTTTGAGAGGAGGTTAGAGATGCCTGATAAACTCTTTGCTGCTAACTAAAACCAAACCTAAATGACAGCTGCACAAGATAAAGTTGAAACCAATCTCACACATTAGAACTCGTTCATATTTAGAAGGATATCTTAATTTGCTTTCTTTCCTCCCAACCCAAGCAGAAAAACAATTCTATAGATGAATTCTAAGTGACTGGGAACAGCTGCTGTGAAATAAGCCAACACAAAATTAGAATAGAGAGAAAACATGGTTGAGCTGAATGCTCCTGCAATGCCACATTCAATTTTAAACTTTTTATAGACCATTATTATACTTAGAAATAACAGAGTCAGCCATGAAGTATCATTAACAAGCTGTTTAAAATGGTTTAACTACTGGATGCCAAAAACAAGAGCAAACTACAGGTACACTGTTTGTTTTTGTCAAAGCAGCTTCTTCATTAGAAAGATGCAGTTGGACAGTGGAGGCAAAGAGTTCAGGAAAACACTCCAAGTATTACCAAATTTAAGCAGCTGTAGTCTAATAATGTAAAGAAAATTAATAAATTTCATTCTGATGTTTGAAATTGTGCCCGTATTGAAAAATTTGTATAATTTGCAGCAAAAGGAGCAGAGATAGAGTTAAAGCATTAGAATTCAACTAAGCATCCAATTTGATTGAAAGCAACTCCTGTTTGTCCTGATAAATTGGATTAATGCTTATTCAGGAGAGTCTGAAATACACAAATAGCTCAATGGGCAAACCAAAAACGCTGTTTATTTCCCACAGCTTTCCTTACAACACCCATTTTCCTTGCTTTGTACACTCAGGTTTGCGACTTTCAACACACCAGAAACCTAATCACATCTTGGGGCAGTGAATAATTCAGCACGCACTCAACACGACGATTCTCAACTTTTCCATCAGATTAGAATCCTTTTCCATCTCAGCAGGAACGTGTCCTATCACTTAGCAATGCCACAAAGGCATCCAGGCCATCAAAGCTGAGCTTTTCCACCCAAGGGAGCCCACACCTCACTGCAGCAGCAGCAGCAGCACTTCGCAGCTCACAGCCTCACCCTCACCACAAGAGCAGACCTCCCGGGCACTCAAAAGTCATGTCAATAAAAAGGCACCCAAAATCTTCGCTGCTTTCCAGGAGCCAGGCTGGCTGTGCATGCCCTGCAGTAATTTAGGCATCTCATCCTGGTATTCCCCATGTCATGGGAAGCACTGGGAGCAGGCTGCCATCTGTAGCCATCAGGTGCTGCTCAGACCTGTTCAGATTTTCGGGTAGTTTGAGAGTGCTCAGGCCTTCTGCACGCAAGGCACTGGCAATCATGCCTGAAAGAGCAGGAGAAGGGCCACAGGTGGTCAAAACAGCAGCTGGTGCCTCTCTGGCTTGCAAGCCCTGCCAGAAATTGCTCTCCTTATGTTATCTTTGCATCTCTAAAGAAAACTTCAGAGAATAAACAAGTTGAAAGCAAACACACCCCAAATGAACTGCGTCACTGCAGGCAAAGTACCGATGCAGAGTTATCACATATTCCACTGGCAGAGTTGTGGAGAGCAAACAGTTCCTAATGCTGCCTGGATTTCAAATTCTCCTAAGTCAATATGGAACAAAGTTTGGTGTTTTTTTTTTTTTTTTTAGTCAGCAATGTGTAAATCTCAGACCCAGTAATCCTTCCTTTCCAGGCAGTCCTGTCCTGCTAGCTGTTCCCCTTACAGGACCACTGAGTAGGGCAACACATGGCAATTTGTATGAATTTCTCTCTTCCATGATTGCTTTCCTTCCCAGCTCCCACCTGCTGCTCACCACCACGATGTGGATGTCGCTCAGGTGGATTCCCTGTTTCATACTCTCTTTCTTAATCAATGCAGCAAAACCCAAAGCTCTTTTGATGTCCAGAACTCTCCACATCTGAAGGGGAGCTAGGGCTGGAACTGCCTCCAGCCCATGACATTTTTTGGTGCTATTTATTTTGTAGCCAAAAGGGGAAAGACACATCTGAGGCAAATGCCCTCCCAAGTGCCACAAATACCTTAAAATCCCCAACCTCAGTGCTTGTGGCACCCCTGACACTACTGAGCTAACAGTGTTTTCTGCCACATAAATGAGGGAAGAGCCCTGGGAGGCCTGGCATGGCCATGTCACTCCAGCTCCTGGGGAAAGGAAAGGGTTAAGTGAACACCCAGTGTAATAAATGCTTCTGGAAGGGACTCTGCCTTGATTAAAGCCAAACAGCAACCTCTGAAGTATAATGAGAGAGAGGAAAAGAAACCGCATCCCAAAAATGCATAATCATACTCCTCGCTGAACTCACAGGATCACTGATACGGGCTGTGCTGCAAGCATGGAAAATCCTACTCCGTGCTGATTTCAGCCCAAAAGCTCAGGTGTGTGACAACACACCATAGACGTGTGATGGAAAAAAATTAAAACAAGCTAATGGAAGAAAACTCACCTCAGCTTTGTTCTGTTTCTCTTCATATTCGCTCTGCTCTTTTTCCATACCAACCAGCTTAATCTTCAGGTCTGAAACTTCAGCCATCAGATCTAATTTCTGAGTCTCCAGTGATGTGCGACTTAGCAGCTCCTGAAAGCAAAGCAGAATATTTTCCCCAGTTATTGATGCGAGCACTGACAGACTGCCATGTGTTTTACTGGCAGGCCCATATTAAACCCTCAGTTTGAACCATGTCTTTCTCAAGGGCTGCAGTTATTTTCATTTAAATGTTCTGTGTTAATCACCAAACCACCCTGTCCCGCTCCTTATTTCAAGCAAATGTGTGGCAAAGTTAATCCGTGGGCTAGACATGAAATCAAAAACAATACTAAGGCTGAACAGACACAAACCTACATTATGGCACGTTACAAAATAGCTGGCGTCCTCCTAAAACACTCATCAGGCAAAGCCATGTTTCAGGATCACATTGCAGACCTTCTTGTCAGGTATTGCTGTTCAATAAAGGACGTGTTGCAGAATGAGCACCTTTACCAAAAGTGAGTGCCAGAGGCAAGCAGCACCTCTGCAGCCACAAGGCTTACACCTTGTAGCACCTGGTGGCTTTGGAAGGCTGCACGGCGTGGAGGGAAGTGCAGCGAATGAAATGTCCTCACTGAGGCCTAGAAGGCAATGCCTAAAGTGAGGAACGGCGTAAAGGACAAACAACTGGTTGTGACTTTGTGCCGGTTTGGACACAAATTCGGGAGGAAACAACCCGAGAGGGGCGTTTTTTTTTTTTTCTTTTGCCTGCTAGGCAAGCAGGTCTCAGTAGCACTTCTCTCACAGGTTCGGGAAAAATAATTTTTTGAGTGAAAGTGAAAAAAATTATTTATTTAATAAAACAGAGTTTTTTGTTGTTACGGGAAAAAGGATATTGAAACCCCCTCCCCTGTCCTTTAAAAGAGGACTATGGATTTTAGAGTTTTTTCTGTAGGTAAAACTTGTAGTTTTGAGCTGGGCCGGGCCGGGCCAGGCAGGGTCCGACGATCCCCCTTGGAGGGTCCTGCCGAGCAGGGCCGGAGATGATAGCAGGTCTCAGATGAAAAGCAAGCTAAAAACAGTATAAAAAGGAAAAGAAGCCGCTGAGGCAGATCACAGTCCCTTCTCCGCTGAAAGCCGAAGAGACTAGAGAGCAAAAATCTTTTAACTAACTAAATGTTGTTAGAATCGGGAGAGAAAAGAATGCAAAACATTTTAGTTGGAAGGTTAAGCTGGCCGCTTTGAAGAGTTTTCTCGGCTTCTTTTTCTTTCTTTTGTAATTTAAAGGTACACTAGAAATCAAGCAGGCGATGGGGAATACAGTATGGTTATAGAATCACTCTAAGACAGACTTTGGCTTGCGTGCCCCAAGATTGTTTTCCAGACTGCAGAGTAGGCGTGCCTCGGATGGAGTCGTAGCAGTGTGCTTGGAGAACGGTCAATGTTCATGCCTTCACTGAATCTTTCATTCTTCAGGAAAGCCAAGGCAAGAAGCCACCCAAAATCTACCAGATCATATCACATCTATCAAATGCCTCTGTCACCTCTCTTTTCAAAAAGAAAAAATACCAATCAAGAGTTTAAGCATTACTGAAAAATTGATACTCCGCTTTCCAAGAGCCTAATTGATTTTTTAGAAGAGAATGGAGGTTTCCAAATGGTTAAAATACTTTATGGTAATTCATAAATCCCATTAGTGTGTTGATCATATGAATCACACTGAGGAATCACAGCAGATTGTGCTTTGAATTGCATGGCAGTGATTTAACTGAAGCTGCCACAGTTAACCTGGATCTATGCTGATGTTACTGAGGGATCAGAAATCGCCACGGCCATCACCCTTTCTCATCTCTTCCTCTTCCCCAAACTGTACAGTCTGTTTTTGACCATGGCTTGGAGCCAAAGAAGCCAAAAACGTTATTTCAAAGATTACAGAGTTAAAGTTTATTTCAAAATCTGCTCTACGTGTAAGTTATTTTAGTCTGGTGGGGACTATTGCACAAATTAAAAATAGTACTAAATTTGCATCTGTATTGCCACACCAATTATCTAAGCCACCCACTATTCCCAAAGCCATGCCCATTCCTGCTGACATTGGCAATGATATTTGTGTATGGATGGGAAAATAAACAGAAATATATCCTCATGGTTTTGGCGTTTTTCTTTTTTTTTTCTCTTCTCCGTATGAAATAAATCAAGCACTAATCAGGAAAAGGTATTGCACTGACTTCTTGTATTGAGAAACTCTAAGAGGCAGGCACCTAATGAAATCCCTGGAGGAGCTGCTTTCTACACAGGTGATTACAAATCACAATTATAATTACAAATAACTTGTGTGTCTTCCAGAAAAACACTGATTTGCAGGAGTTTCAGAGGCACATCCCAGTCCAGGCTGGAACAGGCTCTGCACAGCTGTTAAGATAGCAGACTGCTGCACGTTAAGACAGAGTTAAAAATGAGAGCTTTGATATGAAATAAGGCCACTGAACATCAGAAAGATGAGCAGGATGAGGCAAATCTGCCTCCACGGACAGACTCTATTCACTCTTGAACTAAAACAACATTTAGAATTTTTTTTGGACACTGACATGGCGTTCCATGATATGGGAGGAAGATTTCTTAATAAGGCAAGGAGCCACAGCATCCCTCCAGGGATTTTAAACAAAAGATCTATCCTTTGAGTGCACCATCTGGCACCACTCCTTGTTTTTCCTATAGACCCCTGAATTACCCTTAGTTATGCAGTGGAGAGCAATCCTCACTCGCTCTTCTCATTCCCAGTTCAGGAGCTGCCTGTGAACACGGAGGCACTACCTGCTCCAAGTGAGCATGAAGGCAGCTGTTTGGGTTTGTTTTGTTTTGAACCAACTCAAACAGAATTTTACAATGTGCTCTGAAGCTGGGGAATCAGATTCTCAGCTAGGGTAAACCGGCATAAACCTCGTGACTTAAAATAGGCAAAACAGCTAACTAGCCCTAGTTTGTTTTCAATGGAGCTCCACTGATTTAAAACAGCTGACAATTCCTCTTGCATCCAGAAAACCTAACTTTTGCTTTGAAAGCAAGTGCCATTAAAAGTAAATGTCTCCTCTTGAAACGGGAACATCTGGAAGCAATTATTTTCATCTTCAAGCAGATGCTCACAGTGAACAGCTCATTAAGAACGTGAACCATTTTGTTGCAGAGAAATTATAGTGTATTTCAGCTGGATGATGCAACTTGAATTCAGCCAGAATAAATATGCAATTGTAAGAAAAGAAAACACAAATTTACGTTATTGGTTTTAAAGCAAAGAAAAGATAATATAAGACAGGCAAAATGGTAATTTAGGCTGTAGCAGCTTTAGAAGGCTCTTAAAGTGGTGAAAAATAGAGCAGATATATCTTAGGGAGTCTTCTTTAGAAACAAGATATTTGTTTTTAATTTTAAAGTGTACTATACATTGTACTATGTAAGTGTAATTTACCTTCTTAAAGTTCTTTCTTTAAACTCAGCTTTTAACTTTAAAAGTTAAGGAGGCATGCAGAAGCGAGGATATCCGTGTACCAGGCAGATCAAAGAATAGCAAACTATTTCCAAACACAACACTTCTTAAAATTCACACTGTACAATTCTAAAATACTTAATCAACATTTCCAATATTCCCAATGAAGCTGTAGGACATGCTGTATGTCTTACTTTCACATTTAGTTGTCTTGGAAATACATAATTCTTATAAAACAGTTTATAAAGGGTAACATGACAAAAAATAGCTTGAAAAGAGGACACTACAAGTTTTTAGGCTCTCAGCTGCAAGCACAGAAGATTCCAGGATATTTAGCTCTCCACAAAACAGGAGAAACAATCATGCCCTACACTGATTGAGAAACCATAAGTAAGATTTTAGTCAAGTGAGGAGGGGGGGAAAAAAAAAACCCCAAAGATCCCATTTTGCACTTGTGCACCATACAAAATACAACATTTGAAGAATTCCTTACTTTTCACCCTTATTAAAAGCCTTGGGAGAGACAGACAGACCACGCTACCTACCTGGGAAGTAAAATCCAGCCAGAACCACCCCTACTGAGGGCTGCACTTCTCCAGTGCTGTGTGTCAGCTGTGGCAGAAATAAGATATTTGCTTAGCTGGAAACACAGCTGAGAGCAATGTACATGTGTAATCACCATGAAGTGGTGCAAGTCAGTAGCAGGCAGGGAATGACAGCCCTCCAATTCATCATTTGCCCATTATATGGTTAAGGCAGGGAGAGGACAGAGCTTCCCATAGCCCTGCCAGCTTGCACAGCCCTTGGATCCGCCTGAGGAGCGGATTCCTGCCCACGTTAACTGCAAAACAGCAAAACAGTGGAATGCTCACCTGGAGAGATAAAGCTGCACAGCTTGAGAGCACGCTCTGGAAACCTCGCAGCTCAACCAGAGCAGCACAGAGCACACTTCAAAATCTGAAACACTAAGCCAGCTGCTGGCAAGAAGCTCCTGCATGCTATAAACAAGTGCTGAAATTCATCTAAGATCAGATAACTCAGGCAACTGAAAGTCGAAGGAATGGTCTTTGCCAGCCAGCAAAGCTCCTGAGAGGCAAACAGATACACACCAGATTTATATCCTGCAACCAAGACAGGATGCTGGCTGCCCTGAGCATGGGACAGCTGCAAAACCAGAGCAGGTACACTCTGAACAGCGCTGGATCCAGGTTCCTGCTCCCATACAGCTCCTCCCTGCATTCTATTAATCCACTGCTTTTTGGAAGGTTCTCCACTGTGCCTCACACAGGGCACACCTTCCTCCAGCCCTGGCAGCCAGGCAGAAGTGGGCCACAAACTGACACGCCAACAGAAATCCACTCCTGTTTCCACCCAACCATTGCCGGTTTTAGGCGTGTTTTTTGAAGACACAAGGAATCCTAAAGCCAAGTCCATTGTAATTTGCAAGAGAATTGACTTGATTGAAGACACCGTGGTGTTCACACAACACAACCATCCAACAAGAGGCCCCTGGATGACGTCAGGAATTATTTGGAAGGCACAAAGACGTGATCAGACCACATCTAGGATTTGGTTCAGGTCAGGTACAGGAAACACACTGCCACCCAGACCAGCATTTTCATTGGCACAGCAAACTGCTCTCCCTTTATGCCAGAGAGCTTCAATGGAAATTACTGTCGGGTAAATACATAAAATTATATAACTCTGGAATAACAAACAGGTAACAAACTAGAATTACTCATGATAATTACCAACAAATGCGTGTAAAAGAACCGTGGAGGTGAAATCTGCATGCGCAGAAAGTTCACTTTTCGGATGGACACGACACAGCTGTCAAGCCTGACAGCACAGATTCCATAGCACTGATGTGTTTACATTAGGCATGGCTGGTACTCTCTGTTATGGGACAGTTTAGGCAACTTTACAGGGCAAAAATAACTTCTGCTGCCCAATTCTACAGCACGTTGATAGGAGGTTCCCCCAAGGCCCTCTCTCCTCTCAAAAAAAATACTTCTTTCTTAAAATTGACTGGAAGAAGGTACTTAGTAATGCCACAAAATAACTTACACACACACACACAGACACACATCATTGCTCTCTAAAATTTGCTGTAACTTTACAATTTAAAGCAGTTGATATACTGGAAATGGACTGTCACAGCATAAATTGTTTTCCTAGGATAACTGTAGGAAGTTTTTATAGTTTTACTTCTAGACATCTCCATCACAATGTGCTAAGGGGAAAGGCAGGTAGCTATTCACACAGGCCAGCTTTTCCATGTCCTCTACACATTCAGGAGCAAGACAGACACCCCACTGGAAGGTATTTCCATGAGATTAAACTTGTGCCTTGCTCCCAGTCATGTTCCAGAAAATCTTCTGTTACCATTTACTATGAAGGATGACCTTGTTTCTTGGCCCAAACCTGAATTATACTTCAGGACTGAATTAAAGTTTTGCCATTGACTTTCATGAGTTTTGAAAAGACCTGCTTTGGTTTTTTTTGAAGGAAGAAAACGCAGGCACCTTCAAGGTGGAAAAACGCTTTTCTTCATTACAGTCTGTGGTGGAAAAAGAGTCCTTACAAAAGGAAAATGTTGGGTTTGACACTGCAAGCACCACATTAGCTGTAACTGTGCACATCTCTGTGCCTCTCACACAGGATCCTGTCATTTCTCAAATGCTGCTGAGCTGTGTTTTCCTTGGCTGGGATTCCGTAAACATGAGGTCAAAGCACATCTCCCCCTTGCCCTTATGCCACACCTTGACCTTTCCTGTGAGCTGTTTGAGCCAGCCATCAGAAAAACAGCCCTTTCCTTCCAAACCCCAGGTGAGTTTTCTCCCAGTCATTGAGGAGGAGGCTTGCTGAGCATGACAGTCTCAAATCAGCTGCAGAAGCACCACGGTCAGGAAGAGGGAGAAGGATGAAAGGAGAATGAGGCCCTCTCCTCTGTTGCTGCTACTCCACATTTAAGATGCCCACCTAAAATGCTGAACAGCCACTTTATGTTATTTGTATAAATTTTATTTCAGTTGCTGTTTCAGAAGTGGTTCCATGATCACTTTGCAGCAGGGTTCAAAACAACTGTGCATAAATCATAAGCCAGAAAGATTTTTTTTGCCAGTAACCCCACCCTGACAAAGCAGACAAGTCTCTGCTAGCACATATTCAGAAAAAACCACTTTGCAGAGTAGCATTAGATACCCTTTCTGCTGTAGAACTACCAGATACCATCATAAAGTTATCTTAAAATTTATGATTCCTTTTTGGAAGCGTTTTTTACACAGAATTACTTATGAGTCACTCTTCTTATAGTCCTTGCAATTAAAAAGACAGGGCTTTATCTTTATTGTTCCATTTTCCACTTTGAGGAAGCAGTTGACTTAAGTTCACAAAGGCAAAAATCAGTGGAGTTCAATACATTGTAAATAAGGAAGCAGAACCATGAAAGAAACCTGAATTTACACTACACCCCCTCCCAGGAGGGTAACAGAAGTCATTGTGAAAAGCAGGACACCAGCAGCTGCTGGCTGAGAAGATCTGAACCCAGCTCTCTCCAAAATCTGACTGATCCATCTATTGAAGCCCCCGAGGCCACACATGCACTCTACTTTTGACAAATTATCTGCAGAAAAGTCCCCTGGCCCCATATCTTACATGAATGCCAGAATCACCACATGACAAGGTCATTCTCTTCTGCCCAAATCTCAGCTCATCCCCCACAGAGGATAATCTTTTCAACAAGATGAATTGAGGAGAGAACCTTCAAAATAAATGATATTAAATAGGATCCTCTGCTGAGACAATAAATGTACAGCTTCTCTGACTGCTGAGAGATCTAACTTGGGTTTCTCGTATCTCACTGTCTACTGGGAGAAACAACAACTACAGCTGCTTAAAGTTATCCCAAAATTTAGATTTAAGGTTTATTTCAGCCGTATCTGGAGATTCTCTGACTTCTTTAGCTTTGGCACAGCCTTTTGTAGCTTATCACTTTAGGATCAGCTTTGTAAGCAATTAGTGCACGTGCCTAACGCCAGACGAGCAGTGCAAACCTTTTCACTGAAACAGCAATGTTCATGCAACGTTATATTCTATTTTCAGATGCCTCAATGTTCTGGTAAATAAGGCTTTAAGTCCACAGTTTCCTCAGAAAACTATCTGGGCAAAAAATTTCAAGTCAGAGAAAGAATAAACAGTTTTAGCAGAAGTCACAGAACGACTATCCAGCTTTAGACTGGAACAGGAAGCTTCTGCCCTCTGTTGTGAATGCCTTCCCAGAGTCTGAAAACACATTTTCACAACTTAAATAATCACCCTTCTTTGAATCTCACTTCAGATCTCACTTGAAAACTACAGGCACTCACTGTCTGCATTTTAAAAGACATTCCCTTAGAATACAACCGCTCCCAGCTGAAAGCATTTTGGGCTGTGTGAGTTTTTTTTCAACAACCTTTGAGAATTATAATTTAAAATGTTTAGGATACAATTTTATCTTATAGAAACTGCTGCTGTTTACATACACATGCACAAGGATCCTTATCAAAATTTAAAGCTATGATCAGTTCATAGAAAGGCTTGCATATCTCACATGGACTAAAATAGCAAATTTATAACACAAAATTTTGTGCAGGGAGAAGAACTAAGCTTATCGAGAACAATATCTATCCTAAAAATTTCTGATGTAGGTTTTTGAGGCTTATTTACAGTTTCAAATCTATTTCTTTATCTATGTACTGCATTAACAGTGGATGAGCTGCATCTGTAACACCAGAAAATTGCACAGGGAAAGAACTTTTGCATCAACACACCTGCAAGTTCTGCAGTAACACATGAAATGTAAGGTATTTAATTTATAATTTGCTCTGCTCCCTCAAGACAGAACATCAATGAGCAAAAATTAAATCACACAGCCTGAAACTGTTGATTGAAATAAACGGGAAAAAAAAGTCTTTATATACGAATTTTCTCATATAAAAATAAGGGGAAAGCGCCTAAGTTAAGCGAAAATAGTTATAGACCAGAACCTGACACAGTAATTCATTTCAACTTGCTACTTGTTCAGCTTCAAAGCCATAGGAAAACAGAAGGCATTTAAATAAAACTTCTTAATTCTATAATTCCTACATATATTAGATACATTTAACCTGTCTAACCAGTTACTCAGCCATGTCCAAATAAGCACAGTTCAAATAAGACACAATAGTTTCATTTTACATGCTGCCACGTACAGCATTATGCAACCAGCCAGTAAAACTTTTCTGCAACAGGAAAACAAAGAAATATTTATTGGGGTTGGGGGGGGTGTAAAGCAGAAGGAGAACAATAAAAGAGGCATTTTTTTTCTCCCTGTTTTATCCTGTTGCCAAAGGCAGTCACACATGCAGACAGGCTGACAGCGTGTGTTCACCCCTCCTGGAGAAGGCTGTGCAGGAAGCTCTGCAATCCAGATTTTTACCTGTTGGAGCATTTCTTCCGTAGCATTCAGCTTCAACTGATGCCCCTCAAGACAGATTTCTAAGTCCCGGATTTTCTCTCCTTGAGCTTCCACCTGGTCTGTGAGAACACTCACCTGTAATTTGAGAGGAGAAGCACAGTGCTACTGAACTGACTGTAAATAAGTTCCAATTACCTTATGCATATAACATCCAAATGCACGTTTTAACAAGAAGTTCCCTTTTAAAGCCCTCAGTGCTTTAATATTCTCGTGCACTGCAGCAACCTGCTCTACCAAGACAGTTTTGCAGTCTTACCTCTATTTTGCTCCAACCCCGCCCTCTCATCTCCCCTCCCCTGCAACTGTTTTGTTTTGATATAAAAAAGAAAGGGCATTTCAAGAAGAGATGGAATGCTGCTATAGGTAGCCTGGATCCCTTCCCACAAAAAGTCTGGAAAACTGGAAAGAAGCAAACAAGAGGAGAGGATACTGGGAATATTTTATGTGGTTTTGCAGCAGGCTTTGCCGTTTCAGGTTCTGTTGGCATTTCACTCCCTGAAGCAGGTAAGTAGGAAAACTGTTCATTCAACCGATTATTTACTTCTTACAAGAACAAACCCCCACCTTACCTATCAATAAAGAGTTCTGAAGCTGTGAAGAAGGCAATGAGTAAAAGGCAAGTTTTAGCTGTGGCAAAGTTCTATTCCAACAAAAATTCCCAGGCTTTGGCAAGCCAAAACATGAAAGCAAAAGATGAACCCCAGGAAAAGAAACAATAAGCAATCCTGGTAGAGAACTGTGGGAATGGTGGTACAGAGCAGTGAGTGTTTAACAAAAAAAGCCCAGCAGCTGAACTCACAGCTTGCAAAGCAGAAAAAACTGCACCCAGGATGACATTAGAAAGACATGGAAAAAACCCCAGTGATAATTCTTACATTAAGAGGAACACACACTCTGTATATGCATTTTGACTATTTATTTATATAAAAGCCTTGATTATTCTAGGAAAATATTATCTAAACCAACTAACCAAAGAAGCCTAAGGTACTTAAACTCCATTTTGAAGGAAACACATTAACAAAAACTTTTATATGCTCTCACATCCAACCGTGCAACACCTTTGTCTATAAGAAAAAAGAAAAGTACAGTTAAGTGGAAGTGAAACTTTTAAGATACATCCGCTACACAGCATGCCTAAAACCCAATGAAGAATTGAGTTCAAGGAAGCTGGAGAGGGAGCAACTCAGTGATCTGCATTCGTTTACCTGCAAGCATAACGACAAGCATGCCTGGGAAAGAATCACAGAAAAAAGAAAGAAAAAGAAAATTTAATTTTTTTTTCCGTTAAAGTAGTTGGCTGTAGCTTAGAGTATGGCTGGACTCAGGACGAGAGGTGATAGGAAGGAGTGGTGGAGACAGATGGGAGGGGGACACATCCAAGCTGGGGCAGAAGAAGAATTCCCTGCAAGGAAATCTGTTGATTGTCCACTTTGTTTTGCTCCCATTAAATGAGGGATGATACACAAAAACCCCACGTGAGGTCAGAAGGCAAGAAGAAACAAACCGAATTCTCTCCTTCAGCGTGATGCAAGTTTCAGAGAAAGAAAACCAGCTTTATTCAGAGCACCATTGCAACCTGGAAGGAAAACTCTATGTTGAATGCCACCTGCAAAGGAATTTAGTAAAAGCTCAGCAGCTCTTGACGCATGTGTTGGGTGATCCAGCAGCTGGGCTGAGAGGCACATCAGCCACTTTGAGCTCATATTTTCCCCTCTGTCCAGGACCACATCTGCCAGACTCTTCAAGGAATCCATAGGCTGCACCCAGAACGTAATCCCAGTTTATGCTACTCTGGCAATTCCATCCTGCTGTAGGAGTGCAACCCCTGCAAGACTCAGCCTGTAGGTAATGTATTTTCTGAGAAGGCGAGGTATATTGAACACTTCGCTAAAAATCACGTGTCAGAAAGGTTTACAAGTCCAAGGCAAGGCTGCAGTGCTCCCAGCCTCATACTCCCTGCAGGTTACAGCTATGGGCTGGCCACGGGCACAATTCAGCATGAGCCATGGAACAGAGGTGCCCTGTTCCCATCCCTTTCTCACCCCTCCTGCCCGAGGTCACGCCCAGCAGCCACCTTTGTGCCAGCAGAGCCCCTCAGGCCACGTAACCTCAGCACGGGCGTGCCTGTGCACCTGTGTTTGACTGCCTGGGCACAAGAACTGCTGTAAACCAGGTCCTAAACCCAGCCCCACCTTGGCACCTTTGCTGTTGTTGTTGTTCACCTTGCAGACTGAGGTTTTTGTCTATCTCATTTGCCTGGGGTTTCTGCAGTCCTGCAGCAATGCTGTGCGGTGGGAAAGGAAAATGCATAAATATTGACTAAGCCTTTGGGCTTTGTGCAGGCGTAGAAGTGATGGGAGTAAAATGCAGGAGAGAGACATATTCTAGTTCTGATGTCACTCTATTCCTTCTAAGAAAAAACTCTAAAACACATCACGAAACCCCCTTCTTTGTGCATTTGGCTGGCTGCATTCCCGGGTACCTGATGGTGCGGATGAAGAAACAGTTACTGAACATCTGCAGGACCAAGAAAGGAAAAGCACATCCTGAGCAGCAGCCTGGCGCAGTCTGCAGGGACTCGCCATCACTGGCCCTGCTGGAGCCACCAAAGCTGATGCACAGGTCACGGGACTGCACAGATTCGTGAGGAGCAGAAGAGACCCTCACAGCCAAAGGCACAGTGCCACCCTCACCTGTGGCCTCCTGATTGTCTCCCCACGCAGGAGTTGCTCACGCGTGCAGGACGTGAATGTGCAGCGTGAAAAGTTGTTTGCTGCTACTTGCAGAATCAGGTTTTTAACGTTAACAACCACTTCATTGATAAAGAACGTCCTAATAAATATCAGCTGTAAAGGGAATTTGTAGTGCACACCTGAATTCCAACTGGCAGTTTGTTTTTTCAGTCAGGTGTTTTTTTTCTTTTTTCTAACTTTGGGAATAGCAATTTAGTTTAACAGTAATGAAAAAAAAAAAAAATCCAACCAAGCCAAAGCTTGTGTCTCAAAACATTTATTGTTTATTTAACAACAGCAGTGAGGCTTCTGTTCAGTAAATGAACACAAGTGTGAGCAGAAAATACAGGATAAGACATGTTTACAGAAACTCGTGACTGAAAGCAAGGAGAACACCTACCCAACACACTTCAGTTTTGTTTGATATAAATATATATGCACTTGAAAGCATGAAGGGAAAGCATATGCAAAAATATATATTTAAATAACCTCCAGTTTCAGTTTTTAAAAGGCATGGAATATCAAGTTTAGTACTAGCGAAAACACACAGAAAAAAATATTTTAAGTTGTGCAACACGAGTTTTCTGCAGGAGGAGAACTTACATGGGACACAGGATCTGCTTGAAAAAACTTGGTAAACTCAGAAACAGGAGACCCGGAAGAGCTTAGGCATGTGTTTTACTGTCAAATTTTCTCTCTCCCTGTTTCCCTCCCCCTTAAGCTTTTTGATGATGTAAAGAATTTTGGTACAGCATATAAACAGGAAAAATCCCGCTTCTGTCTACCTGCCAGGCTTCTGGTTCATTAAAAATGGTGGCACAAAACGGAGAATGAGAACCACCATCCCCGCGGTGTCCTGGGACAGAATTGTTTTTAATCCCTCTGTCATCCCCCACCCTTTACTGCTGTTACACTCCCCTCCTCTGCCAGGTTACCCCCACCACGCAATCATTTAGAAGGATTATACAGATTATAAATTAATTCCTGGCTAAATATCAGCTACATTTGGCCACCTGGTAACATTTGTTTAACAGAAAATACTCTGCCACTTCAGCTTTTATGCACTGAATGTCAGCCATGCAGACAATATTCTTCTCTCTTTTAGACATACCTGCAGGATGAGTGACTCTTTATCACCTTCTAATCGTGCCAACCTTTCCTGATAAGTCTCATTATTGGATGAATGATGGTTCACCTGTGACTGGGAGGAAAAAAAAGGTGCTGTGAGAATTTTTACAGTTAAAGTTTCAAGCAATAGATAATGAAAGTTTTGTATATTAAGCAGCTTTTACAAGACAAAAAATGTGAAAAAATGTACGTATAGTCCAGAATTGTTTATTTCATATGCATGAAACCTTTGGAATGTACCTTTTTTTAGCTGGATTTTGAATGCTCTCTCATTTCCAACAATCAGGAGTGATAAAGGAATAGACTGATATTTTCTAGAAAATTATAATTTCAATGAAAAATACCATCTTACCAAAACAAAAGCAATTTAATTTGAAACGTCTCCACAGTCTTTTGCCAAAGTCAATGAATCTTGTGTTTACTTTCAAGTGGTAAAAATTGCTATAGGCGTATTATTCCTAGAAATTACTGAAAGAAAATTAGAAGTTTCTTGTTAGCAATTAAAAATTTATCTAAATGATCAAATTCTTATTGGGAGCTACTCTAGCCACCCAGTCACTTATGGATTTCTGAACTGCTCTAGGGAGCAAAACCTTCTAAAACACGGCCTGTCCTTAACTATTACGCATTTCCTATGAATTTTAATATTTTGTATAGAAACATCGCAATTGAAAAAAAAAAATCCGCAGATTTATTTAAGTTTAGAAGAGTCTTGTAGGTTCATCCTGCACGCTGAAACACTGTGGGAATGGAGCTGCTTGCTGAGAGCATCAGAAGCAACCTGAGCCCCCAGAGGCTGATTTCCCAGCTCCGCTGCAGGCGCTGCATTTCACGGGGACGAAACGCTCAGCCTCACACAGGAATCCATGACTGCTCATTTATAGTTACTTGAACAATGGCACCAAGAGAATTAAAATCCTCCTCCTCCCCTACAGCTCTTTCTTTTTCAACTGAACATTTGTGAACCGATCTTTTTTTAAAAAAATTAAACACTTTTATGGCTTCTGGAGCTATACGGAGGTCTACAGGCCCAAAGGTAAAACAGATGGTGAAGCTAAACATGGCGCTATTTAACTCAAATCAAGAAATCAAATTTTTATCCGATCAAAAGACACTTTTCAAGCCATAATATGCTGAACTAGATATGTGTGACACTAGATATGAGTGTGGCACCTTCATAAGATGAGAGAAGCCGAGCGCTCTTGCGTCTGATTATTTTGAAGGAAATTGAGAGAATCACAACGGCACCTTGAAAGATGTCTGAAGAGATCATCTGGTTCACTACTCTATCTTAGGGCCAATGATTATTTGCAATATTCTTGTTTTGTCTTCCTCTAAAGACCTCTAGACATGGATTACATAGCTTCTCCATCTACTTCTTTCCTACCCATCATTAGAGCATTTTTCTTAAGGCCTAATCTGAATAATCTCTTCAATTTCGTGGTTCTTATCATACCACCATAAATTAAAAAACAGATCCTTTCATTCACTTCAGAGATTTTTTTACATATTTGAAGGTTATCTCAACATTTCTAATTGGCAAGTCCCTCCTTGTGTTGTGAAAGGAAATATGAGTTTTTCTGTCTTTTCTCCATAGGTTAATTTTTCAAGGTTTTTTTTTGTTACTTTCTTTTGGTTCTTCTTCACCAATTATTTCCCAACTGCTTTTGAAATTAAGTGCTGAAGAGGAGGCACAGGACTCCAACTGAAACTGGCTGGAGTGGTAAAACTTTTTCACAGACACTCGGGACATATTTCTTTCCATATTGACCATACAGTAAAATTCATATATTTTCAGCCTAGGACTCATAACTTCCAGATCCTTTTAAAATGCTTTTATTTACCTGCCAGCCTGTTCTTCATTCTGCTTTTACTCTTTGTTTCTGCTTAAATGCATAACTTTGAGCAAGTCTGCACTGACTTGCATTCTATTATTTATACTCTTTTCCTATGCGTCTGGCTCTTATGTTCTAATCATGTGCTTTAGCATAGCTGCAAGGCCCTTAACTAGAATCACCTATAAATTCAATAATCTTGGTCTTTTTTCCCTGTTTATGGGGTCAACAGGAACACTGAGTACAGAATGTGCAGGAGCTCCCTCCACGCCTCACTTCCCAGCATTCATCACCAAAAGAAGAACGCGCTAACTCTACTCAGAATAAACTTTTGTCACGAGATTTTTGACCAGTTCCTAATAAGTCCAACTGAGGTTCAAGACCTCACAGAAACCGCTCTAAATATGCAGGTGTGAGGTCAGCCAGAAAGGCCTCAGATAAGCACAGGAAAAGTACCGTAGACAGAAAAATGACCTGCTAAATAAAAGTGTCTGATTGACATACAGCAGTTGCTTAAGACTTGGTAATTCTTTGTGGCATGTATAAAGACAAGATAAAACAATGTAACGTGAACCAAGGCCATCTGTGGATGGCTGGAGCGTATTCTGCAGCTGTGAGAGCCAGGACTGAGAGGAAGCTGAGCAAGATGTCCCCTGTATCAGCAGCAACTGAATGCAGGACTTGTAGCACAAAAGAAAGAAGAGTACAGACGATTCCAGTTGCTCTAAGAGCTTACAAACAAAGAATAAACACCAATCATGTGGTTACACAGGTCTAAAAGGCTGAATCTACAAGATTTCCTATAAAGCTGTTATTTCAGAAGATCCAGCACTGAAGACCAAAAATTGTTACCTGAGCTCGACAACTTATAAGCCAACTATGTTAACTATGTCTCCTACAATTAAAGAATGAGAGAAATTGCATAAAACATGTGAAAATGTTCATGATAAAACATGATAACAAAGTTGAAGGAAAGATATGCTAAGGCAAGGTAGCTAAAAATATGTCGATGGCAGTACCACTGCAGATAAAAAATCAGCTGCATGCCATAAAGGAATTTTGCCTACAGGAATCATAGAATCCTTAAAGCTGGAAAAGAGTTTTAAGATCGTCGAGTCCAACCAGCACCACCACCATTTTTGCCATTAAACCATGTCCTCGAGTACCGTATCTACACTTTTTTTTGGAACTCTTCCAGGGATGGTGTCTCTACCATTTCCCTGGAAAACATGTTCCCATGTTTTACAACCCCTTCTGTGAAGAAATGATTTGTGATATCCAGTCTAAACCTCTCATGGTGCAACTTGGGGCCAATTTCTCTTGTCATCTCGCTAGGTGCCTATGAGGAGAGGATGATCCCCACGTGCCTCCACCCTACTTTCAGGCAGTTCTAGGGAGTGATAAGGTCTGTTCTTTGCTCCAGGCTAAACACCCCCAGTTTCCTCAGCAACTTTTCATAGGACTTGCTTTCTGGAACCCCTCCCAGCTCCATTTCCCTTCTCTGGACTCGCTCCAGCCCCTCAATTCCTGAACTGNTGAGGGGCCCAGAACTGGACACAGCCCTCGAGGTGTGGCCTCACCAGTGCCTGGTACAGGGGGACGGTCCCTGCCCCGGTCCTGCTGGCCCCACTATTGCTGATCCAGGCCAGGTGCCGCTGCCCACCTGGGCACTCCCTGGCTCAGGCTCAGCTGCTGCTGGCCAGCACCCCCAGGTCCTTTTCCACCGGGCCCTTTGCAGCCACTCTTCCCCCAGCCTGTAGCAAAGCACGGGGCTGTCGTGACCCAAGGACAGGACCTGGTGCTTGGCCCTGTTGAACCTCACAACACTGGCCTCGGCCCATCCCTCCAGCCTGTCCGGATCCCTCCGCAGAGCCTTCCTGCCGCCCAGCAGGTCAAGACTCCCGCCCAACTTAGTGTCATCCACAAACTTACTGAGGGAGCCCTCAGCCCTCGTGACCAGATCATCAATAAAGATACTAACCAGGACAGGGAACCCCACTGGTGATGGTCTCCAGCTGGATGTGGCAGCAGGCACCAGCACTCTCTGGGCCAGGACACCCAGCCCGGTTGTAGCCACTGACGAGTGCACCTGTCCAGGCCATGGGAAGCCAGGAGCTGCAGAGCAATTTCTTGGAGCAGCTGTGTTACAGTCTCCTCAGTGATTTCAGATATAGTTTACTCCCCTCAGATGGCAAAAGATATTGACATAAAAAGTTTCCTGGAACAATTCTAAATCAGCTGTTTCTCCCAGTTCTAGAGAAAGAAAAGAAATAGCTTTCCATAATTTTTTTTTTCAAAAAACATTCCATCACCTTCTTTAGCTTCTTCATTTTTATTTTCCAAATCATTCTTTGGAATATGCTCACTGATTTAATATGAACATAATATTTATAGCTTCTGGAAAGTTCTAAGTGTCTAGTAGTATCATTTGCATGATCCAGTCAATTACCGAGTCCTTTCCCAAGAAAAGGGCTTAAGTTTTCCTTCTTATGTAACACACACAAAAAAAATCAGACTTTGGAGAACAATTCAATAGCTTTGATTTAAAATGGGGATAATCACCAAAAGTATAAAAGGATACGGCCAGAAATGTTGGTCAGTTGATGTTCTCCTCGTGCTTGCCTTTTCAGCACCAAGAATCTCCCACACAGCTAATTTTAATCCAAACCCCACCAACTTCTGAAGCTGGTCAGCAAGCTGTTACTCAGAAATTTGTCACGAACGCCACGGATCTCACCCTGGGCTGTGGAGCGGGGAGCAGCTGGGAAAAGAAACCTGGCAGTCAGCTGAAGTGGTGATCTGTAAGCCTTTTCAACAAGTCACCTGCCTCTCTGAGGAGACAGATTGTGTCATAACCCTCCTCTCTTCTTTAGCCCCATGAATCACCTTCTCATATTATCCACTGATAATTCACTTGGCAATGATAATACCTGCATTAACGGGGAAGATTAGGGACACGCTTGATATATTGCCTTTTGCTGTAGTTCAGAAGCTAGAAAGGAGTCCAGCCACTCAGCTCTACCACAAACTACCGCTCAGACTGCAGTATTACATTTCAACACAAGAAAATGTGGACTGTAGACTCTTCCCAGCCTACTTGGAGTTGACAATATTTGGAAGTGTATGGTCTTTCCACCTCTGCAGTACTCTTTTTGGTCAGTAGAACTATGGTCTGAGTCACAAGGAGCTGTATTATGAAGCGATGAGTGAGCAGCTTGCACAGTAAACATTTTTATTTGCATCTGACTATGGATGCAATACAAATTTAATCTCATGGCATGTTAGTGCTACCTCAGATACACACCCATCTCAACATACGTGCATTCCCTCAGTTACCTGAGAGGAGAAGGAGAAGGCTGGAACATGATTTCTGGATCTTTAATTCTTGCCTTTCATCTGAAGGCAATTAGTACATCAACAGCTGGATTTTTTATTTGCCATTGTTACTGGTTGGTTAATTGAAAGTGGCAGTCACTTGGAAAAAGCTGACAGTGCATAGTCTGAAACTCAGCAAAGACAGAGCTAGGTAAATTTTGGTAGTCCTTGAAACAAAAGTATTGTAAACAAATACTTTTATTTTATCTGGATAATTTTTCTGAAAACTAATGCTTATTTTTTTTCCTCCAGACAGTTATATGTCTTAAAAGAAAATATACTTACAGAAGTCATAAGATTCACCTTCAATATCTTGACCTTAATGGCTATATCATGGGTTTGATCACTCCACCTCTTGCTGATCACCTGTTTGATCAGCTATCTTTCTGGTACAGGTTAAGAATCTTCCCCAGAAGAAAAAAAAGGCATAAAACAAACGTGCACCAATTTCAGGCCAGCCATCAGCTCTGTACCACACTGTATGCAATGAATATTAGCATTTATATTAATCATTCTGGGCTATAACGACATGTCCACCTACCAAAACGTGGCTTGTGCCATTTTTAATTGGAATGGTGTCTTCCAATTAAGGGCGAGTGGAAAGCTAAGAATAAAGCATCAGGATGACACAAAATCGTATGTGAAACCTCCAACTCTCAAATCCCTTGAGAGAACCAAAGAATGTTTGCTAAAAATGAGACACTTTCAGGCAGTGGGGATATCTCGGGTCCCTTGGTTTGCAACAGAGACTTTTAACAGATCCACACTCAGGCCCTGTGAAGGAACCCAGTACTAATTATCTGCACAACACTTCCCCCAAACTGCCCAGCACTACTTTAGGAGAGCTGTGCCGCTGCCCAAGCTGTGAATTTAAAAGCAGACTGTATAGCCACAAGGAATTTTCCCCATCCTCCTTCCCTGGCTCTGTCCCCACGCTCTCAGGTTTTGCTGCCCTCTTTGTCCATCCCTCTGGCCATTCTTGGCCCAGCATTTCCACGGGTCAGGTTAACAGCAGTAAAGTCCAATGGAAAGAACTGAAGTGTGTTGACACGTTATTTCGGTTTGATCTAAACGTTCCTTTTCCCCCTGCTGCTGTTGGAAGATGCTACTGTTCACATTGTGTTACAGGACTTCTGCTTAAAGCCAGACCCTCCGTTCTCAGCATCTGAAAACAGCAGCTGTGTCTGTTGTTTTGCCTGCCTGGATCTCGTGATTTTTGTTTTTGTTTGCTGCCCTAACCCAGTCCAAGCCACAGATACCACACAAATCCAGCCTAGCCAACCCCTGCAACATCAAAACCCATCTGGGTCCCTGAAGTGATTTCTGCTAATGATGAAATTTGAGCCAGCTCTGGCGTACTTCACCAAGGCTTTATGGAAGTCTGTTGCAGTTATTCTCTGTTAAATGCCATGTGTTACTCTGAAAGCAACTCATAATTTTATTATCAGGCAAGGAGCAACAGTTTATGATTGCAGGAACTGAAATCTTTACGTGCTGTAAGTCAGTTCCAGATGTGAGACACTGGGATTCTTGGATGGAAGAACTGAACAAGCGACTCGGATTGTTGCAACTTTTTTGTTTTCTATATCACTTGTCAAAGGAATTTGGGAGCAAACTGCTTAAGTTCTCCCCGGAACAATGCAAGATCGCTTTCAGTCCTCCTCCCTCCCCCCGCATGTGCTCACCCCTTTAAAGATCTTGCGAGGAAAAGCAGCAGTATCGATATTCTCCTTTATGTGCCTGACGTGCGACAGCAGAGGAGCGTTATTTATTCCTCTAAAATCTCGTGCTACATTTGAACACCGCATCCTTTCTGAATACAGTCCACCAGCTGACAGCAGCACACCTCACTGAGCTTTTTGTTAGCAAACCTGTCCTTACAGAAATGAAATTTGCACCAGGAAGCAGGAGTGGCAGACACGCCGGATCCGTAACCTCATTTAAATAGCAAATTAATACGTGACCTCAAAATACAGTTTTTTAAAAGAGGTAATTAGCGTTAACTGCACTGAGCACAGGTTAAACTAATAGTATAATGTTACCAGCAGCTACTTCCTGCTGCCTCTTCACTATCCACTCACTTCCCATTTAATCCCTTCCACAGACACACTCCAGAAATGTGAAAGTTTCCAGAATCCGATGCAAATATTTGGTAAATTAACTTCAGGATTCTCAAGATCTTATCAAATACAGACACGTCATTAATATTTTACACTTACTCAAGAAACTACCTGAAATAAAAGTTCCTAATCCCATTTCACATTAGGATTGACAGATATTTTATGTTTATATGGCTAGTAAAACTGAAGAGTGTATGTGCATATGTATTCATGTGTGTATACATATACGCAGGCAAGAATTTGCAGGAAAAGCACACACAGGTTAAGACAGATTTTAAAAGAATAAAGAGAAGATGTGCTTCTTTCGTGACACACAATTAAATCCACACTCTAATTTAAAAAACAGCCTAGCCTGAGAGATCTATTCACATTCCATTCACGGATTTTTCTAACACTGAAAAATAAATACTTAGAACATTAAAAAACAAAATGTAAAAGCTGAAAAAAACAAAGTGATTTATTTAAGGTGATGAGAGAACTGCATAAACCTACTTTTTTTTTTTTTTTGGAAAAGGAAGACAAAAACAATCTCATGCAGTTAATCTATGTCTAGGCAGTTCGTCAACAAAATTAACACTGCTGCCTTTTAAAAAAACCCCATCTTTTCAGCAGAGTAACAAGCAGAGAAGAAAACCACCACCATTTTTACCCGAGACAAAGGCATCCCGAAAGGTCTCATACAGTTACCCCGATGAAGAACCACTTAAGTGAAGAGCTAGTGCAGAAAACTTTCCCCTTTGAAGCCCAGCGTGGTAAACGACACCCTCTCCTTTCTTTTGCTGTACGTTACCATGCAGGATTTGTTGTGTTGCACTGCAATCCCCGGAAGGCACAAGCACTTGCCAGAATCTATTGCCATTTGCTCAAAGTTTGATCCTAGAGTTTCATTTTTAAAGACAAAGACAGCTGATTTTCTCCCCCCTCCCTAAGCCGCCTCCTCCTACAGCAAGACGCGTCTTTAATTCACTTCTCATGAAGAAACTCACACCATTTAAAGTCTGAGGCACTGAATGAGTTTCCTTCCGCAAAGCAGGGAGTTCTGACTAAGGTTCTGCTAAATGTGCGTTTAGAAAGAGAAAACAAAACCCAGGAAATCACTTACCCTCTTCAGCCACGTGAAGTGCTTGTAAATATCAATCTCACCATCCATGCTTTGGGCCCATCTCAGCAGTCACATTCCCAGGGTTAAAAGGAACTTTTGGAAGCAAGCGCTCTGCTTTGTTCTACAGGATGTAGCTGTGATTTCTTCCCCTTTCAACCCTCGACTTCTAAAATCTGCAATGCCTGGTCATATTTTAAGCTGAATCCCCTGCCCCTATCCCACAGTCTTATCCCAAAGGCTTCTCACAGATGTATATATAACACGCAACTGTATAAACTGCAGGCTCCCCCCCAGACATCTGTTTTTTTTAAACAGCAGATTAGTTAGCAGCAAGAACAATGCAGCCCTAAAAACATTAAAAATATAACTTGCTAAACGATCTTTAAAAAAGGATCTCTCAAGAACAGCATAAATCTGAAGAAACTGGTCCCCTTTAATGCCAAATAACAAGCTAAAAATTATTAAGCTGTCACTGAGAAACTATTTTCAAGTAATGCATTCTCTGGCTTTCTGTTTCAAGAGTGGCTGGAACTCATTACCAAAGACCCCCTATTTCCTGTCTCTGTTCTACTCCCTGTTTATCGTAACACTACTCAGCCTTCTCAATTTATTTCAGGCTCAGACTAAACCTAAAAATAAGTTCTGCTCTTTGAATTACTTGCCTGTCCTCTCAAAAGACATTATAAAAGGGGAGGAATTCAAGGACAATCCTGTGAATAAGATAATGATCCCATAAATACTGCTATTGCCAAAGAGGCGATTTTCCATCCTAACAGAAGATGATGATACCCTTCCAAGCTATTTGTGTGTTCCTGCTGAAGCTGAAATCTCACAGCATAGCAACTTTTCAGACTTGCAACACCAAGATAAACTCATGTGCAACGCAATGCTCTGGCAAGAAGGGAAGCTCAAAGCGTTGCCTGTTATTGCGGTGTCCTCTAGTGCCTCCACAGAGTAGCTATCCACAGCTTCGAATTTTTCCCAATAAACTCCAGTTTCCAGTGTTGTTTGTCCCCCTAGCTCAAAGTGGCTTTGGCTTTAAACCAGGCAGCTGATTGTTACACACACAAAGACAACTGCTTGGGCAACGCCTCATCAGACCCAAGGGCAGCCGTCCCCACGGAATCTTTGTGATCATCCCAGAACATTTACTTGTCTCCTCGCTGCCTTCAGATCCTACAGCCAAACTGACCCCTGGGTTTAAGGAGCAGTAAACCTGCAGTTTGGAAGAGCCAGTGTCAAAGCTGCCCGTGGTACCGAAGGCATCCACAAAGGGCTCGAAGTCTGAAGCTGTATAAAGCCCTGGAAAGCCCTTCTTACAGGGACCTGCCTCACTTAGGCATCTACCCACATTCCAGACTGGGGAAGTCACAGAGACGCGACAAAATTTCTTCAAGGGGATGTGGGTTTTTAATATTTCAGCCATTCTTGGTCCTTTCCACCCGATGGAGCTCTTTTCAGAGCCTCCCACAACACAAAATAAGAGGAAAGGATATAAACCTAGACTTTCAGTTCCCTTCATATATTTATTATCTGCTCTTACTGAAAGTCACATGACAAGAAAAATGAGACCATTTTCAGCAAGTCAGTGCCCCAAGTCTTCTAAAGGTGCTGGGATACCTAAAACCACCAGTAAATGTGAGGAGAAAAGACCTGTCCATTTCCAAAAGCAATGCTACAAGACAGATCTGAAGGCAATTTGAGTTGCCCTATGCATAGAATACACTTATTTTATGCTGTCTGAAAGTGGATGAGAGCAGTTATTTCTTGAATAGCTCACACTATCTGGAAAAATATCTTAATATATCATCAAAAGTGTATAAAAATAAAAAGAATACTTAATTCTTTTTTGTGCGTGACAGTCTCTGTCACAGCTGACAAGCTGGAGACTGAATAGGGGTTCTCTTGACATTGAACATGAATGCTCAACAATTTAAAGCACTTTTTCCCCCAGAAACCTCGTTATTTAATTATGGAGATTAACAAAAACTTCAAACTTTATCTCGCAGCACTGCATATCTCATAGTACCACCAGTATGGTGCCTTAAGTTCCACATTTCACGCATTTCAAAACACAGGCTCTAAGACCCACATTTCAGTCTTATTAAGGGAAGAAGGAAATACCTCTCTTAAAACACTCCACCACACTTTATCAGCTAATGATCATGGTTTTAATTTTAAAAACTACAGAAAAACGATGTTACTAAACTTCCTAGTGCCTCAGTGTAGCATCTGCATTTAAGGTAGTATCCATTTCTCCTTTTAAAAGTGTTAAAAATGACAACATACCTTACTTCTGCCTTGTCACTTGTGCTGGATTTCATGCAAAGGATTTCTGTTAGTCATTCTTCCTGATTAAAAGGTGAGTGTCCGAATTTTCTGCATCTTATCAGCCAGAATGTTGACAGCATGCATTCCAGACAGTCACGTGCTCCCTGGGTGCCTGTCACCTGCATACTGACCTTTACATCCTGCTTGAGCTTTGGCCCGAAGCTTTCCGAAACTAACTGAATGCAAATCAGTCGCCCCAGATTTGCTTAGAATGCTTTTCCATTTCGCAGGGAAAGCGGGTTAGCTTCTCTGGGCAGCGCCAAAACAGGGAAAATACGTTGCAACCCCAGGATTGCTTCATTGCTTCGTGCAGGTACCACTGTATATTTTCCTTATTTTCAGGGAATCCATATCTGTGTGCAGCTCTTCACTGAGCACCAGTTTCTGGTGCAGTGGAGAACTAAAAAAACAAAGAAGCAAAAGCCCCTCCACTGCCCCTGCAGAGCCACCACCCTCAAGTGTTACCCCAGAGAGAGAGACTGATCCGGCTTCTGCTCTCTTCCCCCATCAAATTGTTTATTTTCTGCAGTGCTGTCTCCAAAAATAAGAGGACACACACATTATGGCAATACAAATGCAATGTAGGGCACTGAAATATTTCAAGCTAGCAAAGTTTATATACTCCATAAGCTGTATGATAGCCCATTAGAATTTCTTTGCCAATTCCATGCTTCCAAAGAAAACTGCTGACTACTGCCAGCCTTGATTGAACTAAAAACTCCGTTTGCAGAACACCAAAGGTGCCAGCCCAAGAACTTCTGTGCTGATACACAACCCACAAAACCCACTCAGCTAAGTGACCTATTACTTTTAGTCAGCATGTCAAATACTTCAAATGAGGCTTGAAATCTCTTTTAAATAGTAAACAAACACGCTGCAAGAACTCTGAAACTGAAAGTAACAATGCTTTAAATGTTCAGCTACACTTCTCATGTCTCTCCATTCCAGACTGTGAAGAGGCAAGAAACCATCCAGAAATCCTCTTAGAGCTGTGGAGGCAAAGGCACTGTCTGGTGTTTTCCCTCTTCTCCTAACACTGAGCTGAAGAAGCACAGAGCTGTTTGCTTTTCCACCACTTTTCCCCCTCTTTCTCTCACTCAGCTGAGGTCCTGTGGACACTATAAAATTATATTTATTAGTGTTGTTTTAGCAATTTTACTTTTATTCTGTTCTGTTTGTGATAAAATACAGGTTTTGGTGCAGCACAAATGCAAATGGTCAGTCATGTCCTTCTACTGCCCCTGGGAAATTAAAGGGCAGAGGAATAGGGATCAGAGCAGCTCTCCAGGGCCTGGAGCGTGGCACCTGTCTGCCTTTCCATCTATAACTTACAGATTGTTCTGGTTTCAAATCCCACCAGCCTCTGAAAACACAGAAGAACTCACACTTGCTCTCTTCGGCCAGGAAATGAAGTGACCAGGTTTGCATCCTCCCAGCCTCACCAGGGGAGCCCAGTGCAGATGGACGTGCTACAAAAATTTACCCATTCCCAAGAATTACTATCAACTTTTCCTACATCTTTTCCTCTGGGGATTTTTTTCCCCCCAATCCTAGTGTCTGGGCTGCTTTGGAAACAAAGGGATTAGGATCAGATTTTAAAAGGGAAAATTTTTTCAGCATGCCAGTTCACACGTGTCATTCTCATGGTGCAGAAAAATGTGAGCGCTTCAGACCGAAAAAAGAGAGAGAAAATATGAGAATACTTGTGTACAAAGAAACTCAGGCCATTTGTGCAGAAGACAATGGAGGCAGAAATTCCTTTTTCATGGCAAAAACGGCTTCAGGAATCTAGATGAAGTATTTCCAGCAAGAAAATTTGCCTTAGAGTCTTAATCATGACTAACTGATAATGCCTACGTGACAGAGAAAGAAGTTCTTGGAACAAAATGAAAAAAACACACTGCATTCTGTAGATGAGCACATTTGCTTTGCCCGTGATAATTTAAAAAAAATAAGCAATATCCTGGGAAACAGACAAGAAATAACATTTCGCAGATGCGCAAACAAATAATCCTTTCCCGGCACGAAACACGCTCCATCCCAATGGCTTAATTCTTTGATTAAAATCTGTATTTTGGAATTAAACAGACTCTGACGGCCGTTATTTCCACGTGGTGGTTAACCCTCACCCCTATTCCATATTGGTAATTCTTCCAGCAGGTGCTGGAAGCATCTCTGGAGCCGCTCCCACACCTCACATCCCCAGCGCTGCCGTGTTCTTTCCGGTCACTGCTCGAGCAACAGGCAGCTCCCTGTAGAGGAATGGCTCTCTGAGCAAGGCCATGCAGAGCTGGGCTACGTGCACAACCCAGGTTTCGGTAATTGTTGAGCAGTTTCTCAGAGAAAATGGATACTGGGAGCAGTTTCTCACGGGAGCTGCTCATTGGAATGTGCACAACCCAGGCCTCAGCAACCTTGATCATCCTGAATAAGCAAGAAAGAAGAAGCAAAGTCACTGGTAGGAAAGTAACAAGATGGGAAGACAGGATGGGAAAACAGGAGCATGTAACCACAAGAAAAGAATTAAGAAAAAGCATGATTGTTTAGCTATAGCCAATCCGTATTAATTACTATACACGTAATAATAGCTATTATCCAATCATAAGTTGCTAAGTGGCACATGAACAAGCTGACTAATGTATATAACCAGGCCTATAATAATCAAAATACGGAGTTCCACCAATAACTCTGTGAGTACGTGTGGTTCATCCCGGCAGCTCTCCACAGCTCCCTTCCCTTGGCTGGCATAAAGAATGTGCTGCTGGTTCTCAGCTGAAGTTACTGCCTGTTAATTCATCCATCCACAGACATTTGCACGTTCTTGGCAGTTTCAAACATTCCTCGCCATATGCTGAAATACTTTGTGCAGCCCAAGATCTACAAGAACTGCGACTTTTTTTTTGGCATGAAACTTCTTTAGACGAGAACGTAAGAAGCCAGAGTACTGTTTTCACATGATATCTAAAAAATATTTTCTACTGAACAGAGCATCAAAATCACTGTGAACGCCTCCCTCAGTTATATGCCAGAGTACACTAATATGTAAAGAAAATAATGAAAGATATCTATTTACATCCTACCACACAACACATTGCAATAAGTCAGGTTTAGTTTCCAGTCTCAAAGGTTTCAAACCACTGCTGAGACTACTAAACCTGCAGTAAATCAGTATATGAGACATTTGAAACAGGATATTTACCAAACATTTGTACACACACCAGTAACATTACCAGGTAACAGTTTGCCTCTCCTTGCTATGATGCACATCAGATTTTTCTCTTCTAAATTTCAGAATGGAAAAAAACAGTAAAAAAAAACCCAAACAGAATAAGCTGCAGATACACCTTTACAAGTCTTTATTTCTGGTAAGGAATATACAAATATTCTTTTTTTTTTTTTTCTTAAGCATTTCATTATTAAGGAAAATTAAACCCATTTTTTTCAACTTCTGGAAAAGAACAAGATGCCAGCATGTTGTACAATATCTCTAAAATAAGTATATTTTCTTTCCAGTTTTGAATAGTCACAAAAGCTGAAAGAATATTTAGTTGCATGTTATTAGCACAGTAATCCAAAAGAGAATGAAACAACTTTTTTGTGGAGACATTATTGCTATGTCTGTCACAACTAGCAAGATTTAGCAAATGTTGATAGGTCCACCTATCCAAATTCTGTGAAATCTGTTAACTACTTCAAAGTTGTGCCCTTCCCCTGTTATTCAAATAATGCCTTCAAATCAATACAGAACCTTTTAAAACTAAATTTTGCCTCCAGTTTCTTTACATAATCTCTACACCTTTTCTGTCAGCACCATTGTTCAAGGAAACAATTCTCTCTTACCAATCTCTCTGTTAATTACTTTACAGAACACATTTTCCAACGTTTCCTGTAGCTCCACTTGAAAAATACATTTATGCATTAATGTTTGTTAAATGAATACAGGGTATAACATTTAAATCAGTGAAATGTAAAGCAGCTGGAAATTCTAGTGATGGATCAGAAGGTGAGATGGAAAAGGGACTCTATGCATAACATCAGACACAAAAGGAAAGATGAACTGATGGGATATTCAGCCACTTAGTGCAAAGGAAGGCACCAAAGCCAACAGCTGAATGAGACTTGTGCAAAAGGAACTGAATAAATCGTACCTTTGAAGGATAACATGCAATTTCTGTATAAAATCACGGCTTCCTACAGAGTATTCCACTGACAGCATCAAGGCGTGGATAGGCCACACAGCTGAGGATTGCACCTGAGGGCAAACTTCACAGGTGTCAGCAGAGTACCCTGAAATCTGGGAAAACTTATGTAAAAGCACAGGCCCTGCTGCCACAGCAGGAATATCACCTGTCTTCCAGGAGTACTCGAAGCCTCAGGCCATAACACACAGCACTTCTGGCCACTGCAGCTTAAGGAGGCTCAGCTAAACATTACTGATCCTTACAACGCTGAAAGAAAATGCCATTTTCAGAAAGAGATCTAAATCAGTCCCATCCACTGCACAGCTGTTTCAAACTTCTATTAGTTCTTCATGCAGAGGAGGCTTTCCTACCTCTCCTGAGAGCTACTGCAGAGGTGATGGGGTTGATTCCCGGACAAAGCAACCACAGAACACTGGAAAAATTAGGCTTGGTTTAGAAAAGCTCTGTGCAGGCTTGGTACACCAGCAGTTCCAGTATCCCCAAGGCATTCTCTAGTATTCCTAAATGGCTGAACACACGAAAGGCACTTCTCTGCTGGTGCTGGTGTACTGTGAATAGCTCTGAAACACTTGGGGAACTCCGAGAGGACCAGATGTTGCAGTTCAGGGCTTCCCTGCACCATCAGTTCATTGCGAAGGAGCTGGAGCACTGCGGAGGACTGGGACACCCAACTTTCAACTCGGAGCCCTTCTCAGAAAACACAACCTGTCTCATGTTTCAAGCTGGCAAGAATAAACACAAATGCTTTCCTACGCTCTCCCAGGCCGGCTCTGCTGCTCCCTTTTCAATCTAACACATGTTAACATCACTTGGCAGTGGGCAGATCCAGCTATAAATAGCTCCAGCAGGGCTCCCAGCAGCTGAGCTCCACAGTCAGATCTACCAGCAGATAAATACACTGGCTTTGCTCAGAATACATTCCCTTCCCACTCAGCTGTTGCTGAAAAATGCTATTGATACTTTGATAAAAGCATGTTTTCAAGTACATGGAAGTGCCCCGAACTCAGTCATTTTCTGCCTCCCTTCTGGACGCATAACCCAGAAATGAATCTTGGACAAAAGTGAAATAGAGAGACCAGTGATTAGGTTTCAGCAGAGCACTTTAACACATGCTTAAAATAAAACTTTGAAGTGACTTCAAAACTCCGCAAGCTCCATCAAGTCAGAATTCTGACTTGGGCTTTACTCTTTTAATTCAAGTCTTTGTGAAGGTACTGGGGAAAAATATTCCTTGATTTTAACCCACAGTGGAAACAATCTCGTTTCAACATTAATTATGTGTGAATAGCAATCAAGACTTTGAGGAATTTATTCTGCTTCTGCTAACGAGTCTCTGGTTTTACCACTAAAGGATAGATCTTTAAAAGAAACAAAGCATGGCACACGTGGTAGAGGCAATTTTTAATAGAATGTGATTTGCCTTATGACATGTTCCTCTACTGTTTCTTCTCCTCTTCTCTCCTTTCCATTTCCTCAAATTGAGAATATTTAGGAGGATTTTCAGAGTCAAGCTTCCAAAAAACCTTCGCATATTCAGGAAAATACTAATGAGTTTTCAAGAATCGGCATTTTAAGGCTCAGCATATAAAGCTACATGATGGAGTGGTTTACTGTAAATATAGATGTTCCACTGGGAGGAAGACCATGTTTTGCAATCCTGAAAATGAGGCTTAAGGTCCATTGCAAGAACACAGGTGTTCCTCTTTACTCAGGAAAGGATTCCATAAAGGTGGATAGAATAAAACCCAGAATGAACAGCGTGGAAGCTCATTTAGAGTTATGAAACTGTAACTAAATACATTCTCTCGTAGCTCACAAAGCCAAATGCAGTCAATTGTCACTGCAGCAGTTAATTTTTAATGCTGAAATTACTATCTGCTTTGTGATAGGTCACGTGGTCACTGGCAATACTGAAATATTTAACAAGAAACATTGACACTATCCACAAATTTGTTTCTTATGAACTCTCCCTGATAATCCCCGGGTCTTTGTATTCTGTTTTTAATGCCAAAGAATTTACAATCATAAAGCCATGTAGAACACTTCAGACATTCTCTTCAAGGCAAATATTTTAAATACAATTCTTAAGTAGTTAAAAGTCTATAATTAATCATGTTTTCTTCTGTTTGAGGTTTGTCAAAAGATTTGTGCAACTACAGCAACTACAAAATCCTCATTCTATGCGACATAGGATCTTTCTAAATTCAGTGCTAACTTTGCCAAACCTGTTTCCTCTATCTCAAAGCAGGGACAGCTCAGTTACCGTGTCCAGTTATGCTGTAAACTCAGGAACCTGAACTGTTCATAGATCCCAGACCACAGAAACAAAAAAAAAGGCCTTTTCAAAAAGAACACCTTTAGTTCAACAGATGCTGTGCCTCAGTTTTAGAAGAAACACCAAATCACCAATGGCTCCATAAGAAAAAGGAATAAAGCAGTTGCTCTCAAAAGAGTTAGGAAGGTAGCGTCAGGTATGAAACATGATACCTAAAGTTTTCCTATTCTAGATATACCTAAACTTTCCCACATCTTTGGTATTCACACCTAGATCCGACAGACCAAAGAAAATACGAGTTACTACCAGCTAAAAAAATTTAATAATTAAATTGATCAGACCACCTCAGTGCTATTTCATGCCTGATAAATTCCACGGTTTGATGCTTTGGACCTGAAGGAAGGTGAGACCAGCTGTAGTATCTGTCATCACTACAGAAACTTCCTGGCTGATCAGTAAAAATCCCGTGTGCCTCAAAGCTAACCAAAGGCTAAACTCCACGGCCTTCCTTTATTTATTTGAACACCAGGTGTAGCTCAGCACATTAAGCGGCAATTCCCAAAGCTGCAAAGCTGCTCGAGTTATAAGGCCTAGGGGTGATTTTCTGCAGAAGGTGTTCTCCCCGTGCAGGTACAGCTGAGCTCTGGTTTGCAGATGTTGCTCCAATGAAAACAGCACAAAGAGGGCTCAGACGCTCCCTGTCCTCCAAGCTGCAATCCCAAACCCTGCTGTGTGGCAGACAGAGCAGGGACACCCACTCGGGGCCTCGGACAGCTTTCAGGGCTGCATTAGGGCACGAAGATTGCTAATGCAGAAGGAGCACACCAGACTGTAGTTGGGACTTTTATCCCATAATTTACTTAAACTCAAATGCTGGCAGTTAAATGCTGCTGTTTGATGCTATCCAGCAGAAACGAGCCTCGAGTCTTCCTTCTGACTTCCCTTTCCGTGGTTTCCCAGCAAAGCAACGCGGGGCAGAGGCAAAACACATCCAAATTATTTCCATTATTAGGCACATTGTTTGCATTCTTGATTAACAATGCCAGCTGAAATGACTTTTGACATCATTTTCAACCACACATTGAAGTGAAGGAGAATCATAAAATAACACAATTTTCTTGAAAGAAGTGTGATTTCAATCTGCTTAAAAGCTATCTGCTTTTAAAATAAACATGAAATGGCTTTTGGTATCTTTAGTTTCTAACGTGTGCCTAATCAGGATAAGTTGGGAATATTTTTCATGCCTATTTGAGTAAAATGTTAGAAACAAAGCGATTGCTGTAGTCTCTGAAGCTATTCAGTTACATGATAGAGCAGCTCTCCAGCTTCAAAGCAAGGTGTATGGACCCCAAAAATAAACAGAGGTGGAATTAATCATCCACAAAAGAAAATCACTCTCCATTTATAGCTATTATTTAACCCAGAGCAGCTCTAAACAATACAATCTCAAGGGAACCAGTTCACCATTCACTGTTTGCTGCATACAGCTCACATACAGTGTTTGTTGCAATTCAGTTACTGCTACTGATATTAAACATTGTTTTATGCAACGTTTCAGTTGAGTACAACGATTAAAATATACTCCTTATCTCTGTGCTCAGTTATTAGCCTGCACTTTAAACAGAATGCTTAGAAGAGACACTTTGGAGCACCTTCCAGTGGAGAATGTGCCACATCTGGCATTTTTTGTGTAATGATGTTTTACCTGAGGGTCCCCAGCGGCAACAACTGGGGACCCACAGTTTGGGGGTGCCTGTGTGAACCCACAGCAGGGNAAAGAAGTGTGATTTCAATCTGCTTAAAAGCTATCTGCTTTTAAAATAAACATGAAATGGCTTTTGGTATCTTTAGTTTCTAACGTGTGCCTAATCAGGATAAGTTGGGAATATTTTTCATGCCTATTTGAGTAAAATGTTAGAAACAAAGCGATTGCTGTAGTCTCTGAAGCTATTCAGTTACATGATAGAGCAGCTCTCCAGCTTCAAAGCAAGGTGTATGGACCCCAAAAATAAACAGAGGTGGAATTAATCATCCACAAAAGAAAATCACTCTCCATTTATAGCTATTATTTAACCCAGAGCAGCTCTAAACAATACAATCTCAAGGGAACCAGTTCACCATTCACTGTTTGCTGCATACAGCTCACATACAGTGTTTGTTGCAATTCAGTTACTGCTACTGATATTAAACATTGTTTTATGCAACGTTTCAGTTGAGTACAACGATTAAAATATACTCCTTATCTCTGTGCTCAGTTATTAGCCTGCACTTTAAACAGAATGCTTAGAAGAGACACTTTGGAGCACCTTCCAGTGGAGAATGTGCCACATCTGGCATTTTTTGTGTAATGATGTTTTACCTGAGGGTCCCCAGCTGCAACAACTGGGGACCCACACTTTGGGGGTGCCTGTGTGAACCCACAGCCACAGAAGGGGCTGATCCTGCTTGTAGCCAACA
>VWPU01013877.1:0-11933 GCA_013398955.1 Callaeas wilsoni | reverse complement strand
TACACTCTTTCTCAAGTGTCTAAATATCCTGTTGTGTTGCTGATGTTGATCCTGAATATAGAGTTCCCTCATCCTCTAGTTAATTAGGATTTTAATGAATCAGCAGATCCCTTTGGTCTCGGTGTGTTTAAACCATGGGAACTGAGTGGGTTTTTTTAATGATACTCCAGCATTTCATAGAGTAACGATCACCAAACTGCATTTGAGGCTTCCAGTGTGAATGGGTTCATTGAGATGCAGAGTTCTCATTCTTTAGAATTCACTACCTCAACTATTCTGACATATGACACACATTAAGTGTCATGTCTCATAGCTCCGGGCTGGAATGAAGGAAATTTCAGTATGGGACACAACTATGAAATACAGCTTCCATTTCATGGAAAGGAGCTGAATTTTATTGGATTTCTTCCATGGAAATTATACGCATGCCTGCGAATTATCTGCAGTTTAAAACAGTGTAAGAAAGGTCTTCAAATACATGAGATTGCCATTTGTTTTCAAGTAGCAGTCACAGAAACGATGCACTACCCTCCCTCGATGCAGAGCAGTACAAAACATTTTAAAACCAGTCATCTCTACGTGCTGCACCAGAGACACTCCACACCACATCTTCCCTGATGTCTTCCTTCTAAATTGCTTTGTCAAATGATTCCTACTCGTTGCAGATCCAATTTTACTGTGAACAGCTCTGAAAATGTATGTCTTTTATGCACTAAACCCATCGTTTAGCTATCATAAAGATTAGAAAAATCATTCAAATTTCTGCTGAGGCAGGAAGGCCAGTAAGAGCTGGCCTAAGGATATCTAAATTCAAAATCTAATACTGTAAATCCAAATTAAACGTTGCCTACACGTTTAGCTTTCAAAACTGGTACCAAATTCTCGTTCCCTTCTCTCACATGGGCCCAAACAGGATTTTCCAGCCACAGACCTGCACGCTGTGAAGAACGCCAAGGAGCCAGCAGCTGACAAGTCCCAACAAAAGCAGCCACCTTTCCAACAACATCAGGTTACAGTCAGCACACGGCAGCTACAGCAGGTAATAAACACCAAACCAAGGCTACAGGCGCCATTACAGAAAAGTCACACGCACTGACAAAGCCAAAAGAAAAAACATTAATCCAGGAAGCTTTCTGAGGCTGGGGAAGCAACAGGTGGGTTTTACTCGCGAGGAAACCACCCTGCCCTGGCACTGGCAGGTTTGGTGAAGGGAAGTGCAGTGTCAGGACCTGCTGCTTCTGTTCCTTTACATCCAGTGCATCTCTTCTTTTGGGGCCTGTCTGAAGCTCTGGGAAGCCTCGGGCTTTTCCAGCATTGGCAGCTGTTTATTCCCCATCTATCCCAATAGGAATGTCTCCCTTTCAGAATCAAAGGCTTTCCTTTATCTACCCCCACTGCCTGGTGTACAGGATGCTTTGAGATTCATGATACTGAGAGCAAAAGGAAATGCAGCAAGGAAAAGGACAGTGGGATCATCCAGCCTGAATCTGTCCCTTCAACAGACAATGCCACTCTCTTCTAAACGGACAGTTCGAAAGTTAAAAATTTCGTAAATAGTTATAAATTTTTTATCTCCAGCAAAGAGTGAACCAAAGCAAGCCAAACAAAAGAAAAACCCACAGAAAAGGCACCTTTTTTTGTACTTCAGTTTTACTATCTTTTCTCTCCCCAAGGACAAAATAAGGTCTTTTATCAACTTCTTACACTCCTATATCTGCATTGCTTTAGAAATCAGCACATAAAGCAGTGATATCCTCAGCTATTAATGCTCACCATCCCCTGCAGTTTTCTAAGCATGCTGATTTCAGTTATTATAAAAATAAGTATGAAAATACTCGACCCAACCCTGTTTGCAGACAAAATGGAAAAGCTCAAATAACAGCTCACCAGGTTCTCCTCGAACCACTCCCTCAGACACAGTGCCGTGGCCCCTGGGATTTGGTTTCGCAGTGCTTCTTTCTCCTGAGGGTCCTCCAGCATCTCCAGGGCCATCTTCAGATCCTCCAGGAGGTGCAAAATCTGAAATGTGCCCAGGTACACCGATGGAGCAGGTGACACAAGATCATAGCCCCCGTTAGCATACTCTGTGGCTGACTTTGTGCCTAAAGCAAACAAAATGAGGAGAGACAGCAATGTTATATAGTTGTTTTGCAGGTGGCAAATTAATAGGTTTTACAACCTATACTACAACGTTTGGACTTCAGACTCACAAGTTTCACTCTAGGCTGAAAACCTTCATCTCAGGCTTAGAAATACATGAATTAGTCTCTAGACAGATCATGAAATATGGAGAATTACATGCAAGAGGCGTGTACACGCATATCAAAATAGAATTTTGACCTAGAACACATCTGCGACGTCCGTTCAATTGTAAATCCCAAAACCTCATCCCAAAACACCTGTAATTTTCCACGGTTACCATGAGATGTCACTAACTTCTCAGCTACACGGCTGGGAGTCCCCACACAGCGCAGCGCTAAGCAATGTGAGAATGAGTGATGCTGCCCTTCGACAAGAAACTCGGATCAAAACGGATCGTGTTACCAGACCCAGAAAAATGCAAATGACCGTCAGCAGGCTCGGAACTCTCCCACGGAGCACACCACCACAAAATTTAGCTGTATAAAAGGCAAATGAAACTTTTCTAACTCTGTAAATTACAAAAAGCTCTCTAAATTGCACTGGCTCCCTCCTGCCAGTCCTCCAACACCACTATTATTTTTCTCCTAACTCACTGATGGAAGGATTATAAATAATAAAAATTCTTATATCTCCAAAATTTGTTTTCTTAGTACCCCGTGTGTTTCCAATGAGATGCACACTAAAATAAGCTCTCTTTTCTCAGTCCTGAATTTCAGACCTTGATTTCATTTAAATACCCCTCGGTGTCTTTAAGAACCAGTCAGGTAGAAAAATTCTATTTGCTCTACTTTTTAAAGTCTTTGTTTACAACTCATTGCCTCATGCACGTAATAGATTGTACACATCTTCATTCATGTTCTCTCTGGCATAAACAATGGCAATTCCCCCTCTTGTTTGACTTCCTGGAAGATTTTTTTAGGTTTTTGATCATTCACATTGTACTGGATCCACATAGCATATAGTACTCATTAGAAGACTGCATAATCGATGCACACAAGGGGATTTTAATACTCTCCTTACTATCATTCCTTCTATTCCTGCGTTTGACATAGTTTACATGTTAATTATGAAAGGAACAAAAAAAATCTTCCCGAGGACCTTTGAAAATTATCTGCTGAGTTTATTTTTCCCCCCGAGCAGATGTATCTAATGTGATGTACAAATGTGTAAGGAATTCAGATTTTCTCCTTGAAACGCACACTACCTCACTTTAATCAACTTCAGTTTGCCTGCTTTGGTCGTTTATTTACCATGACCTGGGCGTTGCAAACTATATTTGAACCCAGTGCTTCTTTTTACAGGTAGCCTGATACACAGCTCATGAATACTCCAACACTGTAGGTCCTAGGACACTGAAATGCCTTCTGCACCCAGAGTAGCTTTAACCAAACTCCTAACTGATCATCTAATACTAATATTATTCCCCACATCAACCAGTTTTTGAACTTCGTCTCTCAGCTTTTGAATGCTTAACTTTACTCACTCATTTTTTGAGAAAATTTAGATAATACTAACCAGGTTTTCTTCAACCGCTGTTTTAATGACCCATAGTATTCTGTCGGGTCTTTGCAAAAAATTGTGTGGCTTGAATTTTACCATAAAATCCATGTTGTTTTCTTCTTTGACTGTTTTATACAATGAAAAACCCTCCCTAGAAATTTTGCTAGGCTGTGTAGTGGGAATTTTTTTATTTTATTTTTTTTTGTAAAGCAACACTCAAATCTCACTACAGGAGCATTTCATATCACCTTAATCTCTTTTCAGACTCAGAATATTCTGTTTGATCCTGTTGACTTCCGCTGCTTATGAGTTTATTTTAATACCTCAAGTGCAAGATCTCATCTTAATTTCTGGCTAAGACCATGTCCAAGATAAAGTTTCTTCAATATCCGGTGCTCCAAAGGCTGCCACACGAGACAACCTCACCCTGTAAATCAACCTTGGCTTCCTGAATTACTTCCTTTTGGGGGCAGGATCAACTGACTGGTTTGCAGGACTTGTGTTCTCTAACCCCTAAATGATATTTTCTTATGTGTTTCTGTGCTCTCAGCTACTCAGACCAGCTTGTTTCTGTTTATGCATCTCCTAAGACAGATTAATATTAAACTCTAGCCACTAAAAGTAGATTTCCAAATTGTCTAAGGTCCATTTGGATCATATAACCAACCACATCTTTTCATTCAGCCAGAGTGGCTTATTACTTGCATTCTGAGATGCACACACAAACTGATATATGACACTGGCTTCTTAAGTAGCATTTATTCCTTGGTTATTGTGCCATTTCTCACTCTTTCTTTTGGAAAACTCTATGCCAATATTTTCTTTCTGCTTAGGAAGCACTTTTCACACTAGGAAAGCAGACAGGATTCAAAGCTATTTCATAATCAGCTTTGGTGGCTACCCCTTCAATGAACAGGCAATTTAAAATATCTGTGGAATGGGAAAAACTGAAAGCAGCATTCTGCTATAGATTTTTTCATGTTATCTGTATGCATATTTTTCATTTATAAACAAGAGGGGAAAAAAAACCAAACAAAATTCCACACAATCCAAAGGAAGCTCATAAACTTACAGGCATGCAACCAATACTTGAAGTGTGGGGGAAAAAAAAACCTCCAAGCTAAATACAATTTAAAACAATTGTTCAGGAGTTCAGTTAACTTAATTGCACTAGATAATTTATATAGTCAAATACACAGCTACATCACTGTAACTTGTTCACCAGTCCGACATCTTTGTTCACCAGTCCAAGAAACTCACTGTGTATCACCTCAATCCTTACATTATCGTGACTTCAACATTCCTGGCAACATCTACCTTCCACAGGAAAGAACCTCAGGTTCTGCAGGAAAATTCAGTGTCAGTGATATTCACACATTTCAGCGTGCCTTCATTTGATTTGCTTCTACCAAAACACCAAGGAAAACGACACAGACTGTCACCTTTAAGAAATTCAGTTCTATAAAGCATAAAAATTCTAAATTGCTGGAGCACAGGCAGAGCCAGCCAGGAATTATGTGATTTCCTGAGACTGGGCATGCTCCATGTGCATCCTTGAGTTATGCCAGGCTCTTCAACTGACAGAATTCTCTGCATCCTCACATTTTGCAAAATGCCAAATTACTTTGAAACTGGTTTGCTGTGAGTTGCTGACGCAGCACCTTTTATTCTCCTGGCTGCAATGGAAAATGGAGAACTCCTTTGAATGCAACAAAAAATGCACTTTGTACCAGGTACAGAAATGCAGAAACACAGAGCTCAACTCAGCATTTTGATTCAGAAAACTTCCTGATTTACTGCTAAAATTCAGATGAGCCACAGGCTTGCTTCTGTTATTTGCTTTCCATGTAGTTCCATATTAAGAAGGATCACATTGCTCACCAGCAGGACAAGAACACACCTTGGAAAACAGAAGTGTGTAGGAGTAAATAATTGCATTTCTTTGCATTGCTTTAAACCCTGACATCCTCGTGCTGCAAAGTACACCGAGTTTTAACACCAGACAGTCAGAATTTGGATGTTCTTGTAGATTAATGGAAATAAACAGAAAAAGAGATGCCACAGAGCAAAAAGAACACTACTTGTTGCCAGTATTCTCTACTATTAACAGTTCTTTATATGTGTGTAGTTTTATTATAGACGACTGAAGAGGGGAAGAATGCAGTTCAAGCATCAGAATTTTAGCAATACTCATGAAAAATGAGTGCAGTTCTGAACTCTTGCAAAATGACTCATTTTTTTTTCTTGAGCAAGTCACAGTCTTCCTGTACCTCACTTCTTTTTCCAGGGGTGAACAGGACACAGGGGAATCTTTTGTCATGATGTTTATATAATGCTCAACACCACGGTTTGCTAGTGTACTACTGGGACACAATTATTCATCATCAATGTTCACTTTAGAAGAGAAAGGGGAGAGAGGGGGAAAAAGGGGAGAGAGAGAAAGGGGAAAAAGGGGAGAGAGAGAAAGGGGAAAAAGGGGGGGGAGAGAAAGGGGAAAAAGGGGGGGGAGAGAAAGGGGAAAAAGGGGAGAGAGAGAGGGTTGAAATGAAGACATTCCAAGTAGCTCACTTCTGGCCTCCCCAAACAGTAAGTGAAGGAGGTTAAATGCAGCTGCACATTATATGTAGGCAGAAAGAATAAAATAAGTAATAAAACGAGCAAAACAACTTCTAAGTTACACATTTCTTACATCCTGACCGTGCAAGCATATTTTTCTCTCGGAGTTCCTTGCAATTAGCTGAGTGGCTTCAAAGAAACATTCCTTTTGGGCAAATACATAACCTATTCAGAAAACAGCACTCCCAGTAGCTTGCAAAAATAAGTTACTAAGCACGAGTAAAGAAAGAGGCAAAAGCCTTGCCAGTTTGAAAATCCCCTCTCCTCAGCTTATGTTGTGTACATCCACCCATCACAAAACTTCCATCTCTCTTAGCAGTGGATATTTTGTCCGATCTCTCACTTTCCCTTGCATTTTAACTTCTGATCCCCTGCATTCATCCTTTTCATCTCAAGTTTTTCACTCTCAAACTGGCTGAGTTTTATAAAAAACAATGCCCTGGTAATGCACAACTCAACCATCAGTGGTTAAAAAGAGGTTTTCCTAAGACTGCTGGCTCCTTTAGATAAGAAACCAGAAAAACCAACAAAAACCCCACAGCAAACCCCAGAAGCTACATCTGTGCTGGGTAAGGATGACTTTCTGTAGAGCTGAAATATTCAAGAGCAGCAATTTCGACACCTGACCAACAGTGGTTAGAATAAAGTTATAAACACACATTTCCTCTGGCCTTCCAGTCAATCATTACACTGCTAGAGAACACATTTTTACCTGAATTTTTACTCAGTGAGCATATAGGTTGTCCAAGTTCTTCCTCTCTCCTTCAAGACTACAAAGTGTAATTTTCTTTGAAGCACAGTTTTCTTTTTCTCATGAAGACAGCCTTGAAAATGTGAATTTCTGTAAACTAGCAGTAAGCTCAGGACAGGACATATTTCAGCCTCCTGCTTGCTAAGCCTCCTGCAGAATGAGCAAAGAGGGAGCTCACACAATCCTTCCTTCTCATACTGTAATGCAGAACACATCACAAATGGTGTGTTTTGAATCACAGCTCATATTAACTTCTCCTCAAATCTCTGCTTTTAGATCTTTAGCTACAGGGAAAAGTGACTATTAAGCTGGATTAGCAGGAAGCCCCAAGAAAAATTTCCAAGCCTAGAAACGCTAATGACCACATTCAGGTGAGAGCTTCGTGCAGCTCAGATGATTTTCAGCTGAGCTCTCCCTGCAATCACATGTGGAATCTTTGAGACAATCTTCCATAACTGTCTATAATTTCTTATGCAAATTATAGGTGTAACTACCCAGAATTTCTTTTCTACATGCTTCTAGACGCTGAGCTGTGGTGTGCAGCACTTTTAGGGCCTGCACACACAGCTACACCAAAAAGGTCTCTCCTATCCAGAAACACAAGCTAAGCAGCCTAGTGAAAAAAAGCAAGATGAATTATGCAGCTGTGATGGAGGTTTGAGCCTGAGTCTCCATTGCACAGGAAAAACAGGATCAACACATTTATTAAAGAATAAAAAATACCTGCAAGAATTCTCTCTTGTTTTTTTTTTTTTTTTTTAAATCACACATTAAAAAAGGAGTGTATTTAGGGCCAGTAAAACTAGTAGTCTAAGCAAAACAGTGTTTTAGTACAAAATCTGTAATTGTTTGCTATAAGGAGTGGTAAGAACATTCAGCTCGTGAAGAAATGAAGGAAACGTGTTTCATTAAGATTACACTGCTTTCATTTTTAAAAGACTCTCAAACCAATGTCCTTAGCTTAAAGTAAGAAGCGGACAAGACACAATTTTGAATTTAATGACAAGTGACTTCTTTAAATTTAAATCTTAGAAATATGTTCACTTGCCTGTTAAACAACTGACTCACTCATGTACTGAAAAACAGATCGCACCACACGAACTACAAAAGGACCTTTGTCTCTCACATTTTCTGTCCCGTGGGGTTTTGGCCATCATGGTCTAGCTGCCTTTCTTTGCCACATGTTGTATCTGCAGCTATTTACGTCTCTGTTTCCTCCCAATCCTCCCTCAAAGCCCAGTACAAACAGCGATGACGTATGGAGTTTATTTGGTACAAATGCAACGCATTACCGCGGCTGCGTAAGCTGGTGTAGGCGTCTAGGACGTGACAGTGTTTTTGCTGTTTTATAAAAAAAAAACCCCAAACCTGTCTCTTGTCAGAAATAAAGAACTTAAAGTAGCATATTTAAACTGCAAGTATTTTTGCATTTTGAATTAGTTTTAACTCCCGTTTTCAAGAAGACTTCTTATTTTGTTGTTTTGGTGGAAAGGTAGAAACATTTGCCAGGGAAGTCAAAGGCCAAATTGATCAGTAAATCAGTCTGACTTGGACCTTCGCAGGGCCAACTTTGCCTTGCAGAAAACAGTTTTAAACTCCTGCTTTTTTAGGTGATAATTAAGTATTAGTAGGAAAGATGTTCTCAGGGCTTTCAGCTCCGTAAGTTCCGTAGCAGTGCCCTGTTTGCAGAGGGAACCCGTCAGTCCTGCAAACAAGGTTGGGAGTCTCCCCTCTCCATCCCGTGCTCAGAGCCCCAGGAGCTGTGGGAAAGGGAGAGCACGGGCAGCGTGTTTGGGGACAGCTGTGGGGACCTCTTGCAAGGTTAAGCACTCAAAACTGAGGAAATTCCAAAGGTCAGGTTGCTCTGGCAACCCTGGGGAAGGAATCAGGAGCCAGTGCTGTGCATGCACAAATCAGCATACGAGTTGCCCTGATTTTCACATGCTTTTAAAACACAGATCAAAAATGCACCTGGACACTTATGCAAGGTCTTAACCTGAAGGCTACAGCACGTGTAAAAGCCTTAACAAATAGGTGGTTATAGTTACAAATGGCTGTAATGGTTATTCAAGTGTGTACACTTGTTTTAGGTGTCATTAACAAAATGAAAAGCAAGGCCACAGAGAGTTGACATGAAAAAGGGCGAACTGAGCAAACAGAAAGACAATGAACTGCTGTATTTTTAAATCTTTAAAATCTTTTAAATTGCTATAAATAGGTTATTGTTGACATCTGAGGAATTAACTAATCAGCTTTTCTGAAGTCGAGTATCTGAAGGTAAATGTCAGCACCTAAAACAAGTTTTAAGTGTCATAAAATAAACCCCCAAAAATTATAAACCATAAATATTTGTGTTAAGCTTTTATGTTTCCTCCTTTAATATCCTGGATGTTTAGAGGTCACACACAATTTTTTATCTTTCCCTTCCCCACAAACCCCCATCACTCTTGACATGTAATTTTCTGGAACTGTTATGACAGGAAGTTCTATATTTCTCTACCAAGGACCTAATTTCAAGTAATTTTCTATGTAATTTCCTTTTTCATATCACTATTGCTGTAAGATCTATGCATAAACACACTCTAGCTAATGGATAAAAAAGCCACTATAACTTCACAAATGCTCACCTTACTTAATGCATAGCATTAACAAGGTAAACAAGTGCTCTAGACAGATTATTTCTTTTGTTCAGAAAAAATAGTCTAAATCACTGTATGAAAAAGAACAGAAAATAACAAGGAAATGCACTAATCATAACTAAAGCACAGCCTTTTAACACAATTGTAATTTATTCAGAAAATGCAAGAAAACCACTGCAACTGCTGTTACCCAATTACACTGATCTTCAGTGAAGGAAATTGCTTTGTATTTGAATTGTTCTGCTTCTCTCATCATTATTTTAACTGCAGTCAGTTCAGTGCTCTGAAGTGAAATTCTACGAGGATTCCTATTAAAATTTTAAAAAGTTATACACCTTTGCTATTGAACTTGAAAGTCTTGTGAACCTTGAATAGGATCTAAGTGATAAAAATATAAAACCATCTGGAAGCATACAAATTGAAAAGAAAAAACAGAAGCTGTTTTCTAGCCACTCTACGCAAGTCACAAGTGTGCCCATCAGCTGCATGTCACCCAGCATAGACTCCAAACAAGACCCATCCACACACACAAAAATAGGATTAAGTGCTCTCTGTCTGGTCTGGACAATTTCAATCTCTGGGGAAGCAGAACGGAGGTGTCCATCCTCTTCAGTCAGAGTGCTGTGAGACTGAATGAATGCTGTGATGACATGTGGCTATTCAAGGGTAAAGGATGAGGTCACCAGGAAATGCTGTGATCTCCTTTTATTTATGTAGGAACTCAGTGAAAACTTTATTCCACAAAACTTAAAATCAATCCAAAGGAGTTCAAATGAGTGTCAGTATTTTTTTTGTCCACCCCTGCATTTAGAATCCAAGTTCTAATCACTTATTAGAGGTGATTTAGTAATCCCTACAAACAGGTCCTCCTTCAAATTCTGGCCAGTAGATCCCATGAGGAAACTATATTAAACCTGAACTAAAACCTTGCTCATCTCTTAAGTACAATTTCCTCCGGAAATTGTGGGGAGTGGTTGGGTTTCTAACACAGCAGCCAAAGCCATGAACTGAACACCAACATTCTGTCACCTCAGGAGATGGGAAACCAAACATGAATACTCCTTGGACAACTTCTTGTTCAACTTTTTAATTGTATTTTGGCTGGCACAGACCTTTCCCGTGAGAATTTTCCTTCTCTTCCTTCTGTGTTCTATAAACAAAGATAAACTTTGGATGTTATTAAAACAGTTCCTTGGGTTTGGACAGTTCAGGCCTGGCCAGTTAGGCCTAGGGGGAGGTTGTGAACTGGCCAAGCTGGGTGACCTTTCAAGAACCTATATAAGCTGGAAACAAATAATAAAGACCCCTTTTTTCTATGCTAGGCGAAGAGTAAGTCTTCATTTCTCAACAGTGGTTCACAGCAACATTGTATTTACTTTTTAATCTTTCTGTGCTAATACTGAAATATTAGTACAGACCCGTGTGATAACACATTTAACTTTCTCATTATTTTCCAGTGAGCAATAATTGCAGGAGCTCTGGTTAAAAGGAAACTCAGTAATTACACTGACAACTTGGTGAATCTGAAGAGACTCTGGAGCTGCAGCAGACTACATTGTGCTAGGATTTTTTAGACCTTACAATTAATGGTCACTAATTACAAAGGGAAATAATGGTTTTACAAACTGATGACTGAGAGAAGCATTTTGATATAAAATAAACGTAAAATAAAAACTGTATTAACTTATTATGACGTATTGCAAGGAAAAATAACCAAAGTCTACAGATATATGTATACAGTCCTATAAAGAAACTCATTTTAATAAATGAGTACAAGCTGAATAAAAGGAGAGGTAATGACTTGGTTAAAGCTCAGAGGGAAGCAATGCCAAAGCCACGCACCTTAAATGAAGAATGGCTAGACGGATCTGATATAGGGTGCTTTCTTTAGAGGAAGCCTCTGTTTGGAGTGCAAGTCATTCCAGCTAATGGATAAGTGATGTTCCTTGACAATCACATTAGCCCTTTTTGCTATTTTAGCCAAATAAGGCTAATCATTTAGCGTGCCTAATTTCTGTAGCTATGAGGGCGGGTTATCAGGACAGATGTACCGAAGCATAAAAGACTTGGGAACACTGACCTATCTGTCAAATTTGATCAGGCCCAGCAAAATTCAATTTGTTAATCTTGCCTTGCAATGCTCCCCCCATGCAGTCTAAGCACTAATATGCTTTGTGCTGTGCTGAGAAGGAGCACAGGCTACAGTGGGACTTCTTGGCTGGATTCATCAGAATCACGCACAAGAGATGCTCCAAGGGGTTACAAGGGATAGGGCTTTTAGAACT
>VWPU01013875.1:0-130756 GCA_013398955.1 Callaeas wilsoni | reverse complement strand
CCTGGTGGGGGTGGGAGGGTGGGTCCGACTGGAAATGGCATTTCGGTGAGACTCCTTTCCTGTGCTGAAATCCCAGCGGGCTGATCTCTGCTGAGCCCTGGCTTTCTCCCCTTTCTCCCCATCAGTGTGATGGTCCCGGCACCCCAGGGTGTAGATGCTGCTTTGGGCACCCAAATCTCTTCGCCAGCCCCTAAACCCAGGTTTTTCTGCCCTTCCCAGTGGGGGACGGCTGGCACCGTCCCCACCATCGCTTCTCCAGCATGGGCACGGCACAGCTCCATGCCCCAGGCAGGGATGTGCAGCACGTGTGTGAAGCTCCGAGCAGGGAACAGGGACATGCACTGGATAAGGCTCTGTGCGCTGGGAGGAACACTCCCCAGGCTGCAAAACGCTCACGTGTATCCCCAAAACTCAGCAAACCCAGCCCATCAGAAGTGATGGGAAAGCAAAACAGCCCCTGGGTGTCTCTCCGTGACCCTGCTCTGTGGACCTGGCCACCAGCTTGGGAAACTGGCCCGGAGGAGCAAGGACAAACCCTCCTCACTGGGATTTTCTCAATGGACGGGTATTTTTAGCTCTGGGCTCGTGGCTGCCCTCCCCGCCAGCTGTGTCGGGGTGAGCCGTCCCCGCGAGGCCTCCGCCAGCCGGGGGAAGGTCACCCCGTGACGGATCGCAGCACGTTCTGCCCAGGGCTCACACAGCGTCGCTTTGTGTTGCCTCCCAGCCGCCACCATCCATCACGGGATAACCTGACAGCCGGCAGCAGAGCCCTAATCCCCCCTCGGCTCCAAATTACCTGGGGTGCAGCCTCGGCCGCCGTGGGCACCCACGGGACTGGGAAAAGCTGCCACACTTGCCCGTCCCCCAGCAGATGCCTTTGTGAGGTGGGGTGAGCCATGATGGGACCCTCCCTGTAGCCCAGACACAGGGTCCCTTCATGATGGCTACTTGCCCAATGGGTTTCATTATCCTTGATTAATATCCACTGGGATGAGCCCGCTGGACCCACAGACCCCAGACCCCGTGTTCAGGGTGAGGATCATCCATGGCATGGAAGGGCTGAAGGAGCTGCAGTTGGTTATCCCTGCTTCCGCATCACTGGATGAGACCTGCACACGGAGCTGTAGCGAGTGCAGGTGCTGGGACTGCCACCCCAATGGGGTCCCTCTTCCCAGTGCCCACTCCATGCTGGCACTGAATGCCCTTTCCTCCCCATCTCTGTGAGCTGCTTTCTGTCTCCCCTGCCCACTCAGCCATGGGGACACAGTGGCCTCGGTGGCCTGTTGGGGCTGGCTTGTCCCACTTGTCCAGCTGGGGACATGTGGCCAGTACTGGCCATTTATGAACTGCCAAATGCTTGACCGCTCTGCTGTGCGGGTCAGCTCTGTGCTCGTAGAGCCCGTTATGTCACCACCATGTCGCTTACCCTCCAAACATGCAATTCCAAAAAGCCCATTTACACAGTGACTCGGGGTGGTCCTGACACCTCTCACCCAGGGATGCAGCTGCAGCTCAATTGTGGTCATGTCCACCAGTGCCACTGATAAAGGTCCCCATGAGTGACTCAAGCTGCTTGATGTGATGGTGTGCAGCAGATGTGAAGCCCTCAGGCTCAGGTTATCCACTCCTAAAGCCTTCACTCCTGCCATGGGCACCTCTGCACATCTGAGGGATGAATCCTGCGTCTTCCCAACCCTTTTAGTGCTTTTTCCTTAGGCAAGGGCCAAGCTGATGCTCTGATTTCTTTCCTTTTTGAGTATTTTGGAGTTTGACTGTGAGGAGCACAGGGGCTGTGCCGAGGGTTAACCTCAAGGCTGCAGGCCCTGCTTTCCTTAGTGCAGACTTTCATAGATGTTAAAATCATGGTGACAGCAAATCCGCAGGGCTAGGAGAGCAGGAATCGGGGTGAGGGGGTGTTGGAAAGCTCCTGGCCCCAAAGAAATCACCACAAGGAGAGAAGGGCATCATGGCAGGTTCCAACAAGGCCAGAAATCAACCCCAAGTGAGCAAAGGTGCTGATAGTGGGCACACGGAATGTGCCACAGCACAGTCTCTCTGAGGAGGGGGAATTTGGGGAAGGAAAATCCCAGCAGGGTTGGCCCTGCACTTTGCTGACATTCTTTCCACTGACCGATCCCTCAGCTGGAATCTGGCCTGAAGCAGGAATCGGAGGAGATGGGAGATGGTTTCTGATGTACCAGATGGAAAAAAAAATCCCCTCTGAATTAAAGACAAAGCTGGAGAGATGTGGCCAAGCCATTGGAGTCAGCAGGGAAGGGCTGGGGATGAGCTAAAATCCCCCTCATGCTGCTGCTGCTGGGTGTGCCTCAGTTTCCCTATAGGGAATGCATGAGCAATGTGTCTTTTCTGGGAGAGGTGTGCATCAGGATGGCATTGGGGCTTTGCTTATCCACAGGTACAGAGGCCAGCACAGGAGAGCAGGTGGGGTCAGGCAGTGCCAACTGGGAGAGGGTCGAGCCCAGCCTGGCTCTGCTGGAACCTGGAGACACGTGGGAGAAGGTATCCTTTGCATTTGGTGCATGGGAGAAGCCACGAACGTGGATTTTGTTACAAAAATGTGATAAGGGACTTGGCTGGGCGCCTTCAAGAAGCTCTAGGCAGAGGAAAGGTTGGGCTTGGCTCAGTCCTGCCTGCTCCTGCCTGCTCCACTCCGGCGGGAGAGGCAGCAGGCACAGCAGCTGGAACCGGGACTGGTGAGCATGGAGAAGGGTGTCCACAGGGACACGACTGGAGCCCAGGGTGCTTCCTGCACTGGGATATCCCTCCCAGGGCTGGATTCCGAGGCTTCCCCGATGCTTCAGCAGAAGTGGCATCAGTAACACGGACCGGGCAGGATGGGGCTGTGGGGAATATGGGGCAGAGTGGGATCGGGAGGTGGGAAGGGCTGGGAAGGGGAGGATGCTGTTGCTGGTGTTGGGTCTCACTGCAGGGAAGGCACAGATTTGGGATGCCGTGGGATCCAGGGGGGCAGCGTGAAGGGATGGGGGTGCCCTGGTCAGGCAAACTGGCCACGAGGCCACCACGGTTCCCCCAACCCAGCAGTAACTGAAGGGACCAGATGACGCAGGAATGCCGGGGGGGAGCTGGCAGCCGCTCGCCGTCCCCAGTGGCACCTCGGGGCTCACACAAAGCCCTTGTTCGGGTCCAGCCGAGCTGCCCCCCCGCCGTGCCAGGCCCCCCAGCCCCGCCGGGCTGGGCACTGAAATCCCCGTGGGGAGAGCACATGGAATCAGACGGACAAGTTTTGATGTGAGGCAGCAGCTTATGGTGGGCTCAGGTTTCCTTTGCGTTTTCTATATTTATCTCCGTGATTTAATGCCAGCACCGGGGTTTAAATGGCACCAAGCAGTTGGCGCGGGGAGAGGGAGCAGCCGTCCCCGAGCCGCGCGCACGTCCCCGAGCCGCCCATGGAGCTCTTCGAGACCAACCCGTACTTCTTCCCGGAGCAGAGATTCTACGATGGGGAAAACTTTCTGGGCTCCCGCTTGCAGGCCTACGAGCCCGCGGCGTTTCCCGAGCGCGCCGAGGCGGCCCTGTGTGCCGAGGGCACGGTGGCTCTGGAGGACAAGGAGGCGCTGGCCGAGCACTGCCCCGGGCAGTGCCTGCCCTGGGCCTGCAAGGTGTGCAAGAGGAAATCGGTGTCCATGGACCGGCGGCGCGCGGCCACGCTGCGGGAGAAGCGGCGGCTCAAGAAGGTGAACGAGGCGTTCGAGGCTCTGAAGCGCAGCACCCTCCTGAACCCCAACCAGCGGCTGCCTAAGGTGGAGATCCTGCGCAGCGCCATCCAGTACATCGAGCGGCTCCAGAGCCTGCTCAGCTCCCTCAACCAGCAGGAGCAGGACCAGCGGGACCTGCGCTTCCGGCCCGCCGCGCCCCAGCCCGCCGTGAGTGTCCCCGGCTGTCCCCCGCGTCCCCAGCCTGCGCCGGGAGCAGGGTACGGGGGGTGGTGCCCCGTGGGGTGATTGGTACGGGAGTGACGCTCTGTGAGGGGGATGCCATTTCCGAGTGACACTCCACGGGAGTAAAGCCATACGGGACTGATGCTCTGCGGGGACAATGCCCTATGGAGGTGACACTCTGCGGGTAGCAATGCTCTGTGGGCGTGACTTCCTATGGGGTGATACTCTGTGGGACGATGCTCTATAGAGGGATGCCATTTAGGGATGATGCTTTATGCAGGTGATGCCTGATGTGGGTGGGGTCATTTTGGGGTGCCATTCTACGGCGATGATGCTCTATGGGGACGATGCCCTGTGGACGTTATGCTCTATGGGGGACGACACTCTATGATGCCATATGGGAATGATGTTCTGTGGGGATGATGTCATTTTGGGGTGCCATTCTACACGGGTCATGCTCTGTGGAACGATGCTTTAAGGGGTTGATACCATTTCAGGGTGAAGGCCCTTTGGGGGTGATGCCATAGGAGAATGATTCTCTATGGGGACATTGCTCTGTGGGGGCGATGCCCGGTGGGGGTAACCCCAAGCAGAGGCGCTGCAGAAGCTCCGGGGCACTGGGTCCTGGGGGGGAAACAGGACCCCAGCTCTGGGGCAAGGCAGACGCTGCTGTTTTGGGACGCTAGTGGATGTGTGAGTGTGTCCAGCACGGGGGCATGGAGACAATGACCCAACCCTGCCGAGTGCTCACATCCCCGCGGGAAAGCGGCCGCTGCCACTCTGCCCCTGCACATGGGTGTACTGGGGCCGTGCATGTGAGTGACACGTGGGCCTGGGCTGTGGAGGGGTGGGAATGGTGAAAATGAAGTAAATAACATAGAACTAAACTAAATTAAAATATAATATAATATAACATGACATAACATAACATAACATAACATAACATAACATAACATAACATAACATAACATAATATAATATAATATTAGTATAATTGCTAATATACTAAATACAAACATAGAAATAAAAATATGAACTATTAAAATAAAATATAAAGCATAAACTATAAAATAAAATTAACATTCCCTGCTCACATCCAGGCAGAGAAAAAGATGAGAGGGGTGGCACAGGGACACCTCTGGTTTCTAGGACCGAAGGGGCCGATTTGGGCACTGGTTGAGGACACTCAGTAGTTGTATCCTGCCACCGCCCCAGAGAGCCAGGACCTGTCACATCACAAGATTTTGGTCATTTAACCAAGTTTTTGAGAGCTATTTTTGTCTGCCACATGGTTCCTGTGGATGCATGGGCATGTGCTTCCCTGCTGCTCTGAGGTTTGGATCTGGGAATGCACAGAGAGCTGAAACTACAGCTACAGGTGTAGGGAGAGATGACGGATACAGATGGAATAGATAGGTGTAGGGGTATGTATTGGTATAGGCATTGATGATATGGGTTCTATAGATACAGAGATCATATAGATAGAGATGAAATTGATATGGATATGATAGCTATAGAGATAGATACAAATTATAGAGATTGATTATATAGATATATATAGATAGTCTAGACCATGATAAAGATTATATAGATTAAATATGTAATATATAAATGACATACAGGTATATCTACAGATACACATTATGGAGATATAGATAATGTAGATATGGATGACATAGATACAGAAATAGGTAATGTAGATAAATGTATAAATATAACCTATATAGATATAGATATAGATATAGATATAGATATAGATATAGATATAGATAGCTACAGCTGTAGCTACAGCTACAGCTATAGATATGGAAGGACTTTATTCAGAGGCCCAGAAGAGAGAATCCTAGATCTCCTTCCAGACTAAGGGATTTAAGAGCCAAACCAGTAGGTACCCAGGTAGTCCAATTTAATGCTGAATAAAGGAACAAAAAAGTTTTTAGGCTCCATCCTACATATTTGTGGGACTTCCCAATATTCACTTTAATGCCAGAATCCACTTTGGATACCAGAATCAAAATTCCACTTCCCAGAATCCACTTGGATTTGCAAATGTGCCCAAAACTGTGCTGAGCTGTCCATTTGTCACTTCTGTTCTGAGTTGCCCCTTCTCCCAGGTGTAGCAAAAGCCAATATTTTGGAGAGAAAAAAAGATCGTATCTGTAAGAATTTCCTGTTTTAATGGGAAGTAAGTCCAAGTGTTAATTAATTATCCTGTGCTGCCATGAGCTTGTAGAGCCAAAGTGCCATTTCTAGTCTGCTACAAAGAGTTGGGTCCGTGGGGTTGCTCATATAAATCACATTTGGGGTTTTACCTGAGCTGACACCCACTCCCAGATAAAGACACACTCCAAAAAAAGTGAATTCTGAGCTTTGCTGAGTAATGCTCTCATTTTTCACGCTGTCAGCTCTTTTCTCCAAAATAACCACTCAGCCCCAAATCCACAAATCAAACTGCCAAAAGCTTTTCCCAATCCCCCCCCTCAGGATGGCCTGAGGGCATCCAGCCCGTGTGTCATTTTTTACGAACCTGATTAGGTGATTCTCAGCAAAACGCTGTTTTGCCCAAGGACATTTTTTCATCTCCAGCCCTTTCTCATAATCAGTGGGGAAAGAGACACCTTTTTACTTACAGTGAGCAGAGAGCCCCATCTCTCTGGGGCCAGTGTCCCAAAAAAAAGGAGGTTTTTCAGTCTTTATGGTTAAGGAGGCACCTGGCCCTGATGGGTCCTGGGGACCCCGCGTGCAGTTGGGTCCTCCAGGTGGGGAGGGACATGCCCCTCTGCACAGGGGTGTTGTGCTGTGGGATGGGCCCCCCGGGGGGGTTTTGGGGTGGCTGGTGGGGTTCGGCCGTGCTGGAGGAGGTGACACACGGTTGCTCTGGGCTCCTGCAGGCAGCCAGCGAGTGCGGGTCCGGCAGCTCCTCCTGCAGCCCCGAGTGGAGCAGCCAGCTGGAGTTCGGCACCAACCCTGCAGGTAACGCCCTCCTCGCCTCCCTGGGGCATCCCGCGGCCTCGCTGGGCTCTGCAGGGAGTGGGAACAGTGGGGACACCGCAGCCTCGGAGCAGAGCATCACTGAGCCAACCCTCGCCCCCGGGCAGGAGATGCTTGGAGCAAAGGACAGAAGGAACCTTGTCCTTCTCTTCCCATCCCACTGCTGCAGAGTGATGAGCTCAGAAATCCTCCAGCACCTCCTCGGCTCAATGCTCAGCAATTCAGGGTTCTCCCAGCCCTAATTTCACCAAAACATCAACCCTTGGGAGCTGAGAAATTGGGCTGCAGCAGCCTGGGGCCCTGGTGGCTTCATCCCCAGCAAGGGTTTCATCTGCTGCCATCCCTTGGCTTGGCTTTGCTGTCTGTGTTGCTGGGCATGGCTGGGCATGGCTGCCCCCACCCCCCTTCCCTCCCCACACGCCCTTGGCAGCTGCTGATCTTTTTTTCCATGCTTGCCATTATCCCCACCCCTGCCAAATCCACCTGTTATTTTCCCCAGAAGGCAGAAACTTAAATCTCATTTTCCAGAGATTTAAACCTATAAAGGGTGAAAAGGTTCCCCTCCCTGTTGCTCTCTCATCCTTCTCCAGGGTGGGGGCTGGCAGCAGGACTCTAGGTCACTCTGGCCATGTGAGGGATCATGGGGTCACAGAATCATAGAAAAGAATCAACAAATTGTTACGGGTGGAAAAGATCAAGTCCAACCCTCAGCCATGTTTACCATGAACTTACATCCTCCCGAGCAGAACCAGGAGCCATCTCCAGCACATAGTCCCCATTCCCAGCAGCGTCCTCATCCCTTGCTCCCACAGATCCCATTCCCAGCAGTGTCCTCACCCCTCTGTCTCCCCAGATCTCCTGGCCAATGAGGCAGCCGAGGAGCGCAACCTGCACTCGCTGTCTTCCATCGTGGAGAGCATTGCCGTGGAGGACGTGGCTGTGACGTTTCCGGAGGAGCGGGGTCAAAACTGAGCTGGTGCAAACCCTGGCAGCTCCTCGAGCTGGTAACGGGATGGGAATGAGAGGTCAGAAGGGTCCAGCCGCTGGAAATCACATCCACCCCTCCGGTGTCATGGGCTGCATGGCTGACACCACTCGGCTCCCTTCCCGCTCCTTGCGGAATGCTCCTGTCTGGAAGAAGAACAGGCAGAGGTGGGATGGGGCAGCGCCGCAGTGGCCGCGGGTCCTGGAGGGACTTCCTGGGGCCAGGCCCTGCTCCGCTGCCCGGCCAGGGACGGGTGGGTTTGGGGCCAATGTGTGTGCTGGGTTCGCTTTGCTGAGTTTTCCAGATGCTCCTTGACCAAGGTCTCTCTCTGGCCGGTGTCCAGTGGTGCCGACCCGGAGCCCGCCTGTCTTTTCTACTGAACGCTGTGTGCAGTTGCCATTTAGGGTTTTTTTAATTATTATTTTTGCTAACTTATTTGGATTCTTTTTTAAATAAAGGCATTCTTGTTTGGACAGCTTGGGGTTTCCTTTACTGTTGTTCTGCCCTGTGTAGGTCTCCCCAGTTTCACAACCCCAAAATCCAGTTTGGAGATTTTCATATCAGTAAACCCAGCTGGATCTCAGCACAGTCGCTCAGCTGGGAACTGGATGTGCCACACTTCAATCAGCCCTACACAGACCAGTGATTTCACTGGTGTTTAACTGGGGTTCAGCCCTGTGCCTCAAAGATCTTGAGGGAGCTAAAGATTAATGATATTTTTAATTTGGGCTCTACAAAGAAGGCTCGAAGCCAGCACTGTTTTAAAATCCTGTTTATTGGAACACACATACATCCTTTCCTGACCCGATCCAGGGTTTGGAGTCCATGCAGTACCAATAATATGATGAAAGAAATAGGGCATCAATATAAAGGGCTCACTGACTCTTCAAATTAAAAAAATATTTAATACTGTATTAGGCAAATAATACACCGAAAAGACGTCGTGACTGTAGAGTCTCTCAGATATTGCACTTCCAGACAGCACATGATAAGTATAAGGTCATTCCATCCATCAATAAATATCACATCAGAAATAGGGGCCACACAAGGCAAACGTGGCATGAGGAGACAAAGAGATCCTACCCTACGGGGAAGAAATGGGAAGAGTTAAGAGCCTCCTGAATTGACCCCTGCCAGGAGACAGGAGGGGAGAGCGTCTCCTCTGCACCCAGAGGGGAAGGGTGGGCATGTCCTGGGGGTGGAGGGGGATCCCGTTGTCTCCCTGGGCACCCAAGGAGGGTCCCCTCTCCCATGGGTGCTGGGCACCATCCCCGTGAGCCGTGTGGGGCGGTCCCAGGCGCAGCCCCCCTGAACAGGGCACCTGACAGCACCAAAATCAGCACCTTGCCCACCCAGCCTTGGGCAGACACCACCCTCCTCACCTCACACTGGGCCCCCTTCGTCCCACCCAGCACCAGCCCTGGCACTTTCCCGCCCCCCCCGGGGGTCAGCTCCTTGCCCAGCCACCCTGGAGGGAGGATTTTCACGAGCCTGAATCTTCCTTCCTTGGCTTCAAGTCCTGTGGGCAGCAGCATCCCTGATGCCCAGGGCTCAGGTGAGTCAGTGCAGCCCTGTGGCAGATTGGCAACATGAACCAGGCAGGAGAGAGGATTCCAAACATTGCAGACACTTTGGGAGTGTCTGTGCTGCTCCCCAGATTGCACCATGCCAGGACGGCATCCGGAGCACATCCACGGCCTGGCCAGCACAGGGAGAAGTGGGGGACAGGCCACGGCGGGAGCCACAGGAGCCGGGGGAAGCAGGGGGCGCAGGAGCAGGAGGGACAGATCCTGTCGGTCCACAGCAGTGACAGTCTGTGGATCTGAGTCGAGGAACAGGCACAGGCTGGGCTCTCGTCCTGGAAGGCAGCCAGCACGTGGCGTACGGACATGGGGATTTGCTGAGGAGCAAAGCAGGAAAGGCCCCGTGAGGATGCTGGCTCAGCTCCACCTGTGCACCCACCAGCCAACAAACCCAGATGGAATCAGCATTGGACCCTCCTGGCACAGGGCAAACGTGGCCCAGGGCACAACAGGATCCCAGGAGCCTCCCTGGAGTGCTTGACTATCCTTCCCTCACCCAAGTGGGACCCTCACGGAATGGCATCCTGGGGTCCCCAGTGGAGTCATCTGTCCAAGACTGGACAAACCAGTCCTGAGAGATGCTGAGCATCCCTCCTGCATCATCTCTGCGAGCCTCGGGCAGCAGCAGCTCCCCCATCACTGAGGTCTCCCTGGCCCTCCATGGCCAGACAGACCTTGGCGAGGGCAGCCCCCCTGCCTGGGTGCTGCTAGGGCTCCTGCTCTGCCCTCGGTCCCCAGCCAGCTCCAGGGCCTTGGTTCCCCTCGCACTCACCCAGGGCCTGGCTCCCATCTCACTGACCCTCAGCACGAGTACGTCCGGACCGTGGAGGTCTCCAGCCTTGGGGACCCAGAGGCACCGACTGGAAGGAAACCAAAGAGCAAAGCAATTAGTGACTGCTCCAATTAGCCCTCAGCTCCCCCAAATCCTGTGTTTGAGCAGCATCTGTGCACTGCAGCCACGTGAAGATGCGGGTCAGAGGAAGAGGCTCATTTGGCCAACTCCGATGCTCCTGAGGCTCCAGGGTATTTGGGAAATTGCCATTTGCCATCCCTGCTCCTGGGCAGTGAGCACCCTGCTCCCTGTCTGGGCGGGATTCTGTCTCAGGTTTCACTGTCCTCAGCCAGGTGGGAACTGCAGCTTCTGGGAATGGGGTGGAAAAGGTCAAACAGAAGCTTGACCCAAACTGCTGGATGGAAAACTGGGACATTTGAGCAAAACTGGAGGCAGGAGAAGAGCTAAGGCTGAGGTTTGGAGTTAAAAGGTGAATGCACAGCTTTCTAATTCTTGTTCCCACTCTCATTTCTGAGCCTGCTGAAGCCAGCTTTGCTCCAGTGGGGATGCAGCAGCTGCCTTGGGAGAGTGGGACCAGGGTGCCCAGTCTAGGGGGCAAATCGGGGTGACATGGCTGGAGCTTCTGACTCCCTACAGCATTGGAAGGGACCAAGACACCTTGAAGAGAGGAGTTGTGTGGTGGGGGCAGATCCTGGGACATAAAACAGGACAGCCAGCAGCATGCGCAGTCAGGGTGCCCCAGCAGGTCCTGCCAGCCCTGGGAGAGCTCAGGCAAATGGAGACAGTTAATACATCCCTTTGGGGATGGTTTCCAAAAGCCAGAATGGACAAAACTGGGCCAAACTGGGCTCCTGCATCCTGGCAGCCCCTGGGTGACATATCCCACTTCATGCCCCAATCCTGGCCCCTCCCTTGTCCTCATAGTTCATAACCAAGAAATTACTAACAGGTCTGAAATAACTCTCCCAGAAAAAACATTTCCAGCAGGCCACAGCTCCAGGATCACACGGATTGAGCATCTTGGGTGACCAGCAAACCTCTCTCAACTCCCTCTCACTTCTCCTCTTCCTTCCTTTCTCCCTTCCCCTTCCCTTCCTCTTCCCCTTCCCCTTCCCCTTCCCCTCCTCCTCCTCCTCCTCCTCCTCCTCCTCCCTCTTCCCTCCTATCCCTCTCCTCTCCTCTCCTGGTGGCACATTCTTCTCCACATTCCCTCTGAGCAGGGGTGGGAGAGGACCCTCTGGAGAAGGGCTGACCCACCTTCCGGGGGCATTTTCTTGGCCGGAGCAGCTGGAGGGGGCAGTGGCACAAGGCTGGTGACACGGAAGCCGGCAGGGAGGGTCTCAGCAGAGCCGCTGAGGAGGTTGATGCTGTGCACGTCCCGCGGGCGGAAGCGCTTGCGCCAGGACGGCGTCCGACGGAAGGTCTTGTCATCGCCCTGCAGGGAACAGCTTGTGACAGGCCTGGGGTCAGTGCCAGCAGCACCTTCTGCCCCCGTGAGACACCAGCTAACAAGGGTGTGCCTGTCCTTGGTGACCAGCTCTAGCAAAGTGTGGGATCAAACCGGGCCAAGGACACAGGACATGTTGCTGGGATCCCATGGCATTGGCTTCATCCTTTCCAGCTCATCTCTCTCCTCTACAGCCTGCCTGCAAAGACGCCTTGGAGACATCAACACGAAAGTCCCAGTAAAAACTCCAAGGGATGGCAGGCTCATGGCAGAGGGGCTCCAGCCCTTGGAGCACCTCCTCTGGACTGGCTCCAGCAGCTCCATGTCCTTCCTGTGCTGGAACCCCAGGGCTGGAGGCAGCTCTGCAGGTGGGGTCTCAGCTGAGCGGGGCTCAGGGCCAGAATCCCCCCTGCCCTGCTGCCCACGCTGGGGGATCAGCCCCGCACACGGTGGGGGGGTTCTGGGCTGCCAGAGCACGTGGCCAGGGCACGTTGAGCTTCTCATCCACCAACACCCCCATGTCCTTCCCCAGTCACAAGGGACATGGAGAGGTTTGGCACTCACATCATCCAGCCTTCGGTCCGTGCCCAAGGCGAGCAGGTTGTTGAACTCCCTCTCCAGCACTTGTCGAGCCTGCAATTAACCAAAAAATTATGATCCCCCATCAATGGGGAATGTGCTTCCAGCCCAAAGTTCCATCTTAGGAAAGCCTGAGTGTGACAAAAAGAGTCCCCGTGCCATAGAAGAGCTCTGCTTTGAAAGGCAGAGCTGAGTTCGTGACACTGGTGGGGTCACACCAGAGCCACATCCCACACTGGCCGCTCTCCTCCAAAATCTCCTAAGGATGCTGCTCCTACCTGGGTGTTCTGGGTGGGGATCTGCAGCACAAGGGCCAGGCTGTTGTGGTCAAAGTTCTCATCAAGGGCCAGCAGGGCCCCGTGCACGCCGCTCTCCACCAGGTTGTTCCCGTACTCGCGCAGCCCGATGGACTGGATCCAGTGAATGACCTGGTCATTGGTCCACACTAACACATCTGCACGACAGCAAGGACACAGCTCAGGGCCACCTCACACCACACTCGTGGCTCTGAGGGGATCTGGGGATGTCCTGAGGACCTTTCCCTTTGCCCCAGGCTGATCCTGGGACTCTCCTTCCCAAGCCAGCAGCAAAACCAGGAGCTCAAGTGCCACAAACAGCTCAGCTCAATTTACCAAGCTCAAAGCTGAAATAACAGGCAGAAGACAACTGTGAAAATTAATCCTAAGAACCCACGGCTGCTGGTGTAATTAGGGGCATTATCAATAATGAGATGTAATCTAAGCAGCAGCCAGATGTGCAGGGACTCTCAGGACAGCGACAAGGAAGGGGAAGCTGAGCAAGCTGGGGATGTCCTGAGTAGTGAAATGGGCAGAGAAGATCATGGCATGCTCAGGCTGCATCTTTGCTTTCTCCTCCTCCCTCCTCATGCCTGCCTGGGATCAGCTGATAAAGGCACTTGGAGCAGCAGGAAGGTCCCCTAGGAGAGCAGCCCTGTGGGCTCAGAAAAAATGGGTTAAAAAGAAAGGATAGAAGAGAGACCAGGCCTGGGTATCTCCTGGGAAGATTCTCTTCTGTTCTGGAGCTGGACAGGGGGTGCTGACCTTTGATTTCGTGCTGGGTCTCCTCTCGCCTCCTCTCGAGCTCTTTGCGGTCGTAGTTGAGCCTCTTGAGGCACATGATGCCGTACTGGAGGCTGGTGCTGCAAGGACACGAGGAGACACGACGGGTCACCCAACCCCCCAGGGTACATGGCTGGGAGGGACCCAGGTAGGGACCCCCCTCTCTGCGTGCTCCCCACATGCCCAAAGGACGCTTCAGGCCAGGGGTGGGTCAGGACAGACATAACCCAAAGCTGGAAAACATGGAATGTCGCTCCGTTCCATGGCAATTCCCTACTCCATCAGTTTGAGCCTGTTCCAGCTACCTGGGAGCGCACAGATCCAAACAACCCTCGCACTTGGTGGCTGGAGAGGGAAGGGGGAACTAGCCCATGAGGGCTGCTCCAGGCTGAAGGGCTCACCCCTTGGAGGTGACCCTGGCAGACCCATGGGTCAGGGTGGGCAGTGGAACCCCATGGCAGGGTTGGATCCTGGTGTTGGAGCCATGGCTGGGATGGCACAAGCCTTCCCCCACCGGGCTGCTGGCTGACAGCAGTGGAGCACCATGTGAGATGAGCCTGAAGTTTTGCCCATGTTTTGCTTCACAGCCAGGGGAAGGCCTGGTCCTCTGCCATTCTGCAGCAGGGAGTGAAGTGAAGGAGAACTTCTGCCCGTAAGAGCTGCCCCAGCTCAGGGCGGTGAGTGCAGCCTGGAAGAGCCATCCAGGGCTGCCCAAGACAGGGAAGAATCCCTCAAATCTCCCCCTCTTCTGCTCCATGTGCATGCTGGGGAGCTCCAAGGGCTCACCGGTGGAAGCTGTCCACCATCTTCAGGTGCACCCGCAGGTCCTTCTTGGTGAGGTGGTCCAGCATCCGCGCGTCCACCAGGCATTCCATGAAGTAGCTGCGGTACTGGGGCAGACCCAGGCTGGGCAGCCACTCGTTCCCAATCCACTCGTGGTTCATGTCCCCATAGGCCAGTGTCTGCAGAGAAGCACATGGAGAAGCTGGGGAGAACCCAGGGCTTGGTGGAGCTGCAGAATCCCAGGAGATCAGTGACAGCCCAGGAGGGTCACTGTCCTGAGGCTAAACCCAGGCCAGAGGAGTCAGCCCTGGGCGGTACTGAAGGAGCTGGAGGGAACAGTCCTGCTGGCCATGGTCTGTGTCCTACTTATGTCCTCCCAGGAGACAAAGTAGTAGCCAAAAATAATGGCAAGGGATAACTGGACTTTATGAACTGCTGCCTCTGCAAAAAGCACATTCATTGAAAGACGAAACAACCGAGAAATAGGTTCCAGTGTATTCCCAACTGATTTTTAAGAATCTCTGTTTTAAGAATCTCTATTTTATGACTTCAAAGCCAAAAAAAAAAAAAAAGGTCAGTTTTGGGAAAAAACCTCACCCATTCACTTCCACTGCAAACTGATTTTGGGTCCAAAAATGAACTAAAATCCACCAAAAGGAAAGTAAAACATTTCAGAGGGATAAAACCAGAAGAGATGGATCCAAGTAGGACTCTTTCCTTACACCTTTTTGGTTCATAAAAATTATCTGCATGGACTTGGGGCTACAAAATAGGTGAAAAGTAAATGTGCAGCTGGAATCCTGCCCCCCATGCAAGGTGGTCACACGAGTGGGGGTTCTTAACACAGGCTCTGGATCTCACAGAGCAGGTCCCAGGAAAAGCCACTGCCCGGAGCAGAGAAGGGCCCAGGAGGACACTGTGTACCTGAGAGATGGCCCAGAGGAGCAGCCATGGGGTGCAGGTAAAGCCTCCCAGGCCTCAGTGAACACCAATGCCCCAAACATCCCCTGGGATGTCCAGCTCCATCCCCCCCCCGACCACCCCATGCACCGCCCACGGCCAAGGGTGGCCCAGGGACCTCACCTGTGCCCAGCTGCCTTCCTCTGTGTCCTAAGTGTGACACATGCAGCATGTCAACAGAAAGGACAGTGAAGTCAGTACCTGGTGGCCCTGCACAGGGCCTGCCACATGCACGGAGCATGGGACGCCTCAGCACAGAGGGACACGGAGGGGACAGGGCTCACTCTTATGGCTTGGGGACCTCAGCCTTGTCCCCAGGGTGCTGAGGACACCTCAAACCCCCTGGGGTTCATGCTGGGCCTGGTTCCCACCACATCTCTAACCAAGAATACAGGATAGAGAAGAAGAAGGAGAAGGAGAAGGAGAAGGAGAAGGAGAAGGAGAAGGAGAAGGAGAAGGAGAAGGAGAAGGAGAAGGAGAAGGAGAAGGAGAAGGAGAAGGAGAAGGAGAAGGAGAAGGAGAAGGAGAAGGAGAAGGGCGGAGGAGGATATAGGATGAGGCTTGGGCTGGAGATGGCACCAACTCTGAGGCTCGTTCATCTTCCCTGGGAAACATGGAGAATTCTTGGGTACCCCCAGGTCAGATGAACGAAAGGGAATTAAGCTTCAGTACACGTGTCACAACCCCCAGGGAGCTGCTCAAGCCAATTTGCCAATTTTGTAGCTATTTCCTCCTTTCCTCCAGGAAAATTGTGCTGGTTTTCCTCAGTCTCACAGAACCTGCCAAGGGACAGTGGCACATCCCTGCTACTCAAGAAAAGCTTCAATAAAATGCCTATTTCAGAGAACCCCAAACTTGTTTGGATTGGAAGGGACCTTAGAGCTCATCCCATTCCACCCCTGCCGTGGGCAGGGACACCTTCCACTATCCCAGGGTGCCCCAAGCCGCATCCAACCTGGCCATGGACACACAATTCCCACACAAATCTAAAATGCTGCTCTGCTCTGAGACACAGACAGGGGGTGATCAGGTTACAGAGAAGGGAATGTGGCTCCATCTCTCCAAAGGAACCAGAGCACATCCCTGCAAGGGACCCCAAGCTGTCAGCCAGTGGCAGGGACACACAGTGGGAACAACATTTGGGTGTGTTGAGATCAGTGGGCGATTAGGCCATGACTTGGGTGCAGAATGACTTGGGGATCTCATGTGTCTTGAGATCACTCCTGGGTTTTGTCTTTAACTCCCAAACAACAGCCAGGCTGCTCTGGAAACACAGTGAAATGCACAGGGGAAAATAAATCTGATGGGGTTTAAGCTACTTTTAGAAATTGCTGGGAAATTAAAGGTTGAAAGAGGGTTTCTAAAGAGCTGTAGGGTGCCGGCCAAGAGCTGACATGTGAGGGATCTCCTTCCCTCTGGGTTAACACACCTGGAGCTGCTCAGACCCTCACACCCCAGGGGCTCCCCCCAACACCCTGAGGGCTGCCCAGCCTCACCGTCTTGGTGGAAGTTGCCATGTTCTCCATCTCCTCATGGGTGACCCAGACATTTCCAGAGGACTGCAGGGAAAAGAGCAGAGGAGTCAGAGCAAACCACCACAGAAACATGGCTTCAGTTCACAGCCACCATGGAGTCGTGGAATCACACAATTATTAAGGCTGGAAAAGACCTTTATTATCATCAAGTCCAACCCTCAACCCAGCACCACCATCGTGTTCAGCACTAAACCATGTCCTCAAGTGCAACATCCTCTCATTTTTTGAAAGCTTCCAGAGATGGTGACCCCACTACTGCCCTGGGCAGTTGTGCCAGGGCCTGACCACCCTTTCCAGGAAGAAATTTCCCCCAATATCTAACCTGAACCTCCCCTGGCACAGCTTGAAGCTGTTTCCTCTTATCCTGTCCCTCATTTCTTGGGAGCAGAGCCTGACCTCCTCGGCTGCCCCCTCCTGTCAGGGAGCTGTGGAGAGCCAGAGGGTCCCCCCGAGCCTCCTTTTCTCCAGGCTGAGCCCCCCAGCTCCCTCAGCTGCTCCTTGTGCTCCAGACCCTGCCCCAGCTCTGTTCCCTTCCCTGGACCCACTCCAGCCCCTCCAGGTCTCTCCTGTCATGAGGCGCCCAGAACTCCCCCAGAATTCCAGGTGTGACCCCAGCAGTGCCAGCACAGGCGATGAGGAGTGCCCTGGGCCTGCTGCCACCACAGTGCTGGGACAGCCCAAGTGCCCTTGGCCTTTTTGCCCATCTGAGCCTACTTGGGCTCACCTTAGCTCATGTCCAGCCTCTGTCAGCACCAGCCATGCTGGAACCAAGCTCAGCTCAGGCTGCTGGAGGATCAGACCACACTGTGCTTGGAGCTGTCCTGAGGACACCCCACAACCTTGAAGCTCAACCCCACTACCTGAGGGAACCCTGGGCTGTCCATGCAGCCACAGAGCGCAGAGCAAGAACCTTCATTCATCTCCCTTCCCACTTAATTGTGATGCTCAAGGAGCTTGCAGGCCTGTTCCCATCAGCTGCGACCCCAGACACAGCCATCTGAGGGGGACATAGCAGCCTTCCTTCTGCCAGCTGCAAGCCTACAGATGTGTCTTGGCATTACCTGGCCACCATTAACCCCTCGAGGCCTTTGGGGACCAGCAAAAGACACAATCCCTCCATCCTACCAAGGGCAGGGATCTGCAGTTGCTCTGAGTTGCCCCAGGAATTTCAGATGGAAAAGGCTTGTGTTGAAACGATTAGGAATGAGGCTGTGTTGTAACCGAGATGGCCCTGTACATCAGGAACGTTTGGATTTCTGCTCTTTGGATGGAGTTTTATCCTCTCCAGGGCAGCCAGGCCCTAAGCTCTGTTCTTTGCAGGGTTGGCCTCTTGCTGACAACCCCATGTGAGGGGCAGGAGCCTTGAAACTGGAAAGAGCTTCATGCTTCCAGCTGGGAATGACCTTTGTGCTTGTGGGGGATGAATGTCTGGTGGTTTGACCAGTCCATGAGAGGACATCACCCCCTCCATGGCCACATTTGCCACAGTGGCCTCAAGGGAAAGGAAGGAAAGGAGGGCAAGGAGCACATTGTCTGGTCCATGGATGGTCTGGGGGCATGCAGGGAGCACTCACCGTGCGGGACGTGGGCGGTGCCGAGGGGCTGGTGAGGGACACCATCTCCTGGATGGCCAGGCGCAGCTTCAGGCGGTGCAGGGCATTGCTGATGCCGATCTCCCGCTGGATCTCAGTGTCCGACAGGGCCGACATGATGGCCCCACTCTTGACGTTGGCCCGGCACGCGGCCACGTACCACGCTGGCATCCCCACCCAGAGCTGGGGACAGGGACAGCAGTGACTGCCTGGCACTGCCACCCTGGCTCTCGTGCCAGGGGCAAGGCCACCCACTCTAGAGCCCAATATCGAAGCTGAATGTCCACATGGGATTCTGGGTTTGGTAGTACCTTGCAGAGCTGGCCTGTGAGTGGCCCAGCATCCCTGTGCCTGATGGGCACAGCACAGAGAAGGAGCACCCACGGAGCATTTCATAGAATCATTAAGGTTGAAAAAGCCCTCTAAGATCAGTTCCAACCATTCCTCCAGCACTGCTACATTCACCACTAACCCATATCCCCAAGTACCGCATCCACAAATCTTTCAAACGCTTCCAGCCATGGCTGGGCTGTTGTGCCAGGGCCTGACCACCTTTTCCAGGAAGAACTTTTCCCCAGTCTCCAATTTGAACCTCCCCTGTCTCAGCTTGAGGCTGTTTCCTCTTGTCCTGTCCCTGTTCCCTGGGAGCAGAGCCCAACCCCTCTGGCTGCCCCCTCCTGTCAGGGAGCTGTGGAGAGCCAGAAGGTCCCCCCTGAGCCTCCTTTTCTCCAGGCTGAGCCCCTCTCCCAGCTCCCTCAGCCACTCCTCATCAGACTTGTGCTCGAACCCAAAGCTCTACTCAAACCACAACTCCACAGGCTCTGTGAGGGATCCAGGGAACTCCTTTGCTCTCCCAGGATTTGCAGCCCCCAGCCATGTGCATGGACCAAGCATGGTGGGACATGGTGGCACACACAGACCCGTGGGGACGGCATGGGGACAATCCACAGGCACGCTCTGCCTCACCTCCAGCCAGGACACAACGGTGGGGCCATCCCAGTGGGCAAAGGGCAATCCTTTCCTCCGAGCCTCTTCCAGAAGTTCGTGCCTGGCAGGAACAGAGGCAGAAGAGTGATTTATGGGGGGCTTGTGGGGAAGGGAGAGTTCTTGGAAGGGAACAGACCCCGGACAGTAGGAAGCAGCTGGAGACAAAGCAGTGAAGGAAGTAACAAGGCCCAAGGGAGGGTGAAGATGGGAAGATTTCCCACCAATTCCTAGTCCCGTGCCATGGCTTCCCAGCAGATCAGTTTCTTTCTGGGGTAGGGAAGGAAGTTCACTCACTTCTTCCGCAGACGCCGATCCTTCTCAGCCTGAGCCCCCAGCTTGCCCAGTCCCAGGGGGTCCTGGATGCCCCCCTCCACATCAGTCAGCAGCACTGTTAGGCAAGCAAGACACCCTCAGGTCAGCGTGATGTCCCCAGGTCAGTGTGACCGCCCCCAGGGCAATGTGGACATTGTCACTGTCCCCACGCCAGGGAGATGCACAGTGACAGCACAGGAGGTGACAGTGCCCCTTTGCAACCCACCCCCATAGCCCCCCTGCATCCCTGGGAAGCCCAAGCAGATCTCTTCCTGCATCCCTCCTATTTCCAAATCCCAGAATCCCAAAGTCACAGAACAGTCCCTTCTGGAAGGGACCCAGAAAGATCATTGAGTCCAACAATGTTCAACATGGAAGCAGTAAAGGATTTAGGAGTGAAAAAGCAGCTCCTACCAAAGGGCTCTGCAAAATCGAGAAGGTCCCATGGGGAGGGAAGTAGATTTGGGGACATTAAAGATGAGATACAGTGACAGGGGTTCACTGTCCACACCCCAGCTCTGACAGAGCATTAAGGTGACACCATGCTCAGGCCAGAGAGGCTAAGGGGAGAAAACACCAAGCTCCAACTTCCCTGAAGCTGCAATGGCCCCAACATCCCCAAACCAGCAGGTGTGTCCCTGCCCTCTCTGTCATCCCAACAGCACCCCAATGGCAGACAGAGCCAGAAGGTGTGGAGAGCCTGGCATGGACAGGGACAGGGCTGCTCACGGACCCTGCCCTGTGGCCCCTTCTCTGCTCAGCTGGATCAAGCGACCCTTCTCTTTCTTCCCAAACAGGCGCCCAATGGAGGATTTGATCCCCTTCCTCTTGGAGCCCTTGTGCAAGGAGTCCTGGCTGCTGCTGGGATTGCTGGCCTGGTCCTCCAGTGAGCTGGGGATGGAGGAGGGAGAGGAAGAGCAAAGCCTTTAGTTTATTCTTGAGCAGGGCACAAGCCACGGCAAACCCCAGCCGACCCCACATCTCACATGTGCCCCAGGTATATCCTCAAACCAAAAGAGATCCCAAGGGTCTCCACATACCTCTTGCCATCCTCCTGACTCAGGGCAGGGTGGCCCAGCTTCTCGAGCCGCAGTGTCCTGGGTGAAGATGGCGGGGACGTCTCACACTTGATGGTGGTTTTGTCCTCTCGGCTCTCGTCCCGAGCTGCGGGCGACTGAACAAGTGGAGAGGCTGTGAGGGTGGGAGGCCAGAGCCCAGCTCCATCCTTGCCCTGCTGCCTGCCTCTCTCTTGCTCCGTGGAGGCATGGCCAAAAGAGCCACCAGAGCCCTGGGGCTTTGCCATGCTCCAGGAATGGCGTGAATGAGCGCTCTGGCAATGGTTCCAGATGCCCAAGCGGATGGGGAGGATGTGGCAGTATGGCTGAGATCCTGGGAACGGGGAGGTGAGAGGATGCAGCCCCATGGTCCAGGTAAGGGTGTGGGGACAGAAGCTGCTGGCCCTCATCAGAGGGCTCTGAGGAGCACAGATGAGAATGTCCCAAGGACACCTTGTTGCCAGAGGGGACACAATGTTTGAGGACCCAGTGGCTTTCTGAACCTCCCCATGTCCTGCCAGACCCCCCAGGCTGCCGGCGGGAACATGTCCAAGCACCTTTTGGGATCCCCATGATCCTCCTGCTGAATCCCTGGGGTCCCCAGCTCCATCCCGCGCCTGCTGCACCCTGACCTGGTGTGGACAAAGCCAGGAGCAGGCTGGAAAAAGGGCTTGGACAAAAACCAACGGGATGGGAGCCACTCACTAGCAGTTTCCTCCGGTGCTTCCTCAAGTCGCTGGGCTGATTGCAAGGGGGAAAGCGAGAGAGACACAGAAAGGGGGGCAGTTAATGGAGCACCCCCCCAGAGCAGTCCCGGGGCCAGGCTGCCAGGCTGGAGACAGCCAACATGGGCACCCCATTATCCCACATCCCCACAGGCCCGTGTGGACACCAGGCATCTCTCCCACCTCACAGCTGGACCCCCGCCAGCCCCAGCCCCTCCCGGCTCCTCACCAACGTCATGATCCCCATGCGGTCCAGGTCCTGCGCAGCACTGCGGGAGCTGAGCTTGGGCGTGGAGCGGCCGCTGAGCGGCGGGGACGAGCTGGCCAGGGACAGGGCCGTCAGCGAGGTGGGGATGGAGGCCCTCTTGCACAGCTGGGTGAGGTTCAGGCCCTCCATGCTGCCGCTCGTGACCCGTGTCTCCAGCTCCTCTGCACGGAGCTCCGTGGACTCCTTCTCCTCCTGGATCATCCTGAGGGAGCAGTGGGGCTCAGGGCTCCTGGCTCCCCCCTTCCCAGGGACACAGGACCTCTATCCTGGGGATATGCACCTTGGTGCTGCGCCTCAACCCCCGATCTCCAGGAATGGCAACAAGATCCATCAGGACCCATAAAAACCAGAGCTGAGACACACCCCAATTCCTTTTAATGTTCATGGAGGACTTTTTATAAAATAATGATCGTTTGAAATAATGACCCTGTGAGTCAGCACTGGTGCAGCTGAGCGACAGGGAGACATGGCAGGAAGGACCAAGCCCTGTGGCTCGATGTCCTGGAGCCACTTCCCTGGCTGAAGACACACTAAGGCCCCGGTTTTAAGCCAGCAGAGCCTCCTGGCCATTTGTTATCCCCTGGAGCCATTTCAGCACAAGGCAGTGGTGGGTTTTGGCCATGGTCATACCTGATCTCCTCGTTGATGGCATCCAGCTGCTCCTGAAGCATCATTGCCAATGTCTGGGCATCTGAGTGCCCACTAGGAGAAAGCACATCCATGGAGCTGAACAGTGTCTCGCGGTCATCCTCGTCCACATCAGAGATGTCGGGGTCGCTGTCAAAGGCGTGAGGCCCCGTGGCCAGGACCCCACCCGCTTGGGCCTGCTCCCAGTCCTGGGGGAAGAAGGGACACTGTCCTACACAGCATTCCCATGTCTCCAAAAGCCAAACTAGTGACTTTCAAGCAGGAATTCCATCTCAGTGTGACCCCAACTGGAAACCTTTCTGATGTTCCCTCATCAATGCACCAGGGGAAGGAAACTGGCCCATGTCTCCAGATCTGACCCTAATCCCAGGATGCAGGGCAGGAGCAGACCCCAACACTGGGGTGCACAGGCATTACCTTGGCTGGCTCCTCTCTCCGGGCACTGAATCGTCCCTTCTGTGGCCGGGGCAGCCCCGGGGCTGCTCCGAAGGGCTCGGCCGGCGCGTGGACCACAGCTCCCAGTGGGAAGCGCAGGTCAGTGGCACTGCCCATGTGGGACCTGGGAAGAAAGAGGCCTGTGGGGGACATTGCTCTGTGCAGGACACCCTCACCCTCAGGCTGCTCCCCTTGCAGCCCAAGCTGCTTGGGACAGAGGAGGAGGAGCAGGAGGAGGAGGAAACCACTGTGGGATGCCCATCCCAGCAATGTTTGCCTGCTCGGCATGAAAGGATGCAAAACCAGGCTCTGGAAAAAGGTGCCCCATTCCCTCACAGTGGATCTGGAAATGCACTCACAGAATCATTGAATCACAGAATATCCTGAGCTGGAAGGGACCCACAACAATCAAGTTCAGCTCCTGGCCCTGCACAGACACCCCAACAATCCCACCCTGGGCCTGAGCATTCTCCAAACACTCCTGGAGCTCTGGCAGCCTTGGGGCTGTGCCCATTCCCTGGGGAGCCTGTTCAGTGCCCCAGCATCCTCTGAAGGAAGAACCTTTCCCTGATATCCAACCTAGACCTGCCCTGACACAGCTCCAGCCCCTCCCTGAGTCCTGTCCCTGGTCACAGAGACCAGAACTCGGAGCTGCCCCTTCTGAGGAATCTGCAGCCTCTGGTGAGCTCTGACCTCAGGAGACTCCGACTTTTCCAGACTGTTGGAAGCTCAGCCCCAGACCTTCCCCTGCTACTCCCTCCCCCTTCTCTGTGCACCCATCAGGGCACCCAGTCAGTTCTGCCCTAAACCCCCTGCACTGCGGGGCTGCTGTGGAGCCAGGGCTGAACAGCCCCCTCCTGCCCTTCCCTCTCCAGACCAGCTTGAATCTCTCAACAGAACTTGTGTCTTCTCCATCCGCATGTACCCAGCAGGAGCCAGCCAGGGAGCTCTTCTCTTTTTTATGTTTATTCCAACATTTTCATGAGAAAATACCCTGATGAGGGTCGGGCTCTTCTCCCAGGCAGTGAGTGACAGGATGAGGGGAAATGGCCTCAAGGGGAGGTTCAGGTTGGATACTGGGAAAAACTTCTTAATGGAAAGGGTGGTCAGGCCTCCACACAGGCTGCCCAGGGCTAAGGTGGAGTTCCCATCCCTGGAAGTGTTCAAAAAATGGTAGACGTGGCACTCAGTGACATGATTTAGAGGGAGTGTTGGTATTTGGATGAAGGTTGGGCTCAACGACTTTGGAGGACTTTTCCAACCTTAATGAATCTGTGATTTCGATGAATAAAATTCTACTTGAAACATCTTCCAGGTGTGAGGACATGAGCATTGTTGGGATTTCCCAGTAGGAACCAGCTGAGACTTCTTCCCCATCCTCATCCCTGCTAGGGCTGGTGCTTGGGACCAGGACCTGGTGAGTCCCATACCAGGCAGAGCAAGGCAGCAGCTGGACATGAGGACACTTTGAGCCACTTGTGGTGCTCATTCCATGTCTCCACTTTGTTCCTCTTGGCCCTGAAGACTCAACCATGGAGCTGAGCAAGGAACCTTCCTGGGGCACAGGGTGATTACTCTCCACACACAGTGCCACTGGAGACACAAGGTTTGTTTAGTATAAGGTGAATTTAAGATGATAAAAGCAACAGTCCAAGGCAGATCGTGGGTTTCCACCATGGTGGGCCTGGTTTGCAGCGCAAATACCGGTCTGGAGATAAAACCAGCACCACGAGCAGCATGGCTGGGCCAGCCTGGTGTGTCAGACAAAGGTACAACCCAAGCTCCAGGGATTTCAGAGCTGCTGACAAGTTGCTCCCAAGCTAAAACCAGATAAAAACACCTTAGACAAAAGCTGACGTTTCATCTGGGGGATCATTCTGCAGCTCAAGATTTCTGCCTATTTTTCCTCTGAGAAATATAAAAAATCATAAAATTGTCCATCCTGCTTTTACAGACCCATGCAAAGAAGTCCCACACATGCTCCAGACACTGCTCCAGCACTCAGCTCTCCTTTATTTTCACGGGCTCTTCCTCACCCTCCCCATTTCTTCTCTCCATGACAGACATGGGGTCTCCAGGCCTTCTCCTCTCTGCTGACAGATCCAAAGCTGGTTACACCAGGTCCTCTCCATCTTTTCCAGCCTTGCTGAGAGGGGAATTTTCTTCACTGGTTGCTCCCATTGACCCCTTGCTGCCTTGAACCCACACTGGAAGTGCTCAGGGCAGGGTATGGTGTCCCAGGTGGCTGCAGCAGCACAACAGGGTTGTGCTGTCACTCTCCTTTTCCACCCTTGTCTTCCTGAAGCAGCTCTGGGTATCCCAGTCAGTGCCGGAGGCTGAGACCCAATGGACTCACCTCTGCTCCCGGGGCCCTGGGCTGGGATGTCCCCATGTACCAGCTGACTTTAAATGAAACGGTGTGGGAGGACCATTGCATTAGGGAAAGAGGGGCTTGCCTGCAACAGCTCCAAAGCAATTCCTCCTTCTGGACCAGCCCATGCCCTCTACTCCACAGGGAAAAAGTCCTCTGGTGAATATCCAGCTTTCAGAGCAAAATAAGTCCTAAGCCCCTTCTGCAGAAAAAGAAACAATACCCAGTGGTTTCTCACCCTTAGAAGAGCAAATCTGAGGCCATTCAGTTGGGCCGGGCTATTCTCAAGAGTCTATGTCCCACCCCAGGACAGATCCATGGTGGGACAGCATGGCTGGAGCTGACCTTGCTGTGAGGACCCTGCAGTCCAGCACTGGAGCTTGGGGGCACCTAGAAACACCCAATGCCAACAGCACTTTAGGGTCCCCAAAGCAAACTGCCCCCAAAGACAGGGGTGCAGGGGTTTGCCCTGGCACTTACCTGGTGTGCACACTCTCCACAAACGTCCCACTCCTGGTCTTGAGCTGATCCACCTCTAGCCTCAGCTTGTCGATCTCGTCGGACAAACGCCGCTGTTTGGGGGGATGAGACAGGCAGGGGCTGGGTTTGCTCTGGAGAGCTGCCAGGTTTGGGGTAATCCACGTCCTTGGCTATTGTCATGTTTACATTTCCTTTACAGAATCCTACCCCAGGTTTAAAGCATCTTGGACACATCAGTAAAGAAATAGCTCATGCACGCACAGGGAATGAGGGTGGTGGGGAAGGAGGATCAGGAGAAACAAACACAGGTGCTCAAGGAATGCTGCTTTGGGAGACAAAGGAAAACTTGGATGCTCTGGTTCTGCTCCAGACTGCACGTGTGTGTTCCCTTGGCAAGGGATCAGCAGTGAGGGACCCCCCCAGCCAAACTTGCTGCTGGCCCTGTCCCTCCTGCTCCCAGCCCCATCCCCATGGGGAAGCTGTGCCTGCACCCAGTCCTGGGAGATGCCGGGAGGAGGTTGCAGATGGACTGGGAGGGAGGAGAGAAGGGATCTCCCGGGCACAGCAGGATGCTGTCTCAGTCTGGGAGACAAACAGGCTGAGCCAGGGTGGGCATAGTGCCAGCAGTGTCATGTGAGTCCCCGAGCTCTGCCCTGCCCAGACCTGAGCAGCCACGGCTGGGAAGCACAAGGAATAAGCACACATCCTCCCTGCAGGCAAGGGGAAAAGCAGCCCCCTTGACCCCCAAACCATGCATGAGACATGCAGCACATCCTAAAAGCTCCCATTGCTCCAAAAAGCTGCGTCCCTCCAGCTTTCCAGCAAGGCCACTAGGGGTTCATGCAGATGCTACAGAGATGCTTTATCTGAGAGCAGGGTGTGAAGGCCTACGGGGCCTCTGCAAGACAGGCACAGGGCAGATCTCCCCTCAGCCTGAGAAAGACTCAGGGGCCAAGGGGACATGGCTGCCTGAGCCCTCCTCTACACATGGGTGAAGTCACCCTGGCCTCGCCACTGTCCCCAGTGGGCTCAGGGATGGATGAGTGTGACAGAAACACGGAGATGGGACCCAATATGCCTGGTAGGGAACCAACCCAGGGCTCTCCGGGAAGGGGGGTGGCAGCTTCCATCCACCTACTGCATAGGTGAGTGTGTGGCCTCCTGCTGCCAGGTGCTCTGGGATCCCAGCTCCTCCCAAACTGGGGCATTTTACAAGAAGCAAGTGCCCCTAGCTGGGGGTTGGGAGTGAAGCAATGCCATCACTGGGGCAGGTCCCTGCAGCCACATTTACCTTGTCATGCTGATGCTCCTCTATCTGCTTTTGGGTATTTTCCAGCTCTTGTAACAATGTATTCTTTAAGAAAAACCAAAGAAAATAAAAGGGAACAAAAACAGGAAAGAAAAAAAGAGACTGTTTAGGAAACGGCCATGCGGCCTCCCAGGAATGGTCAGTGTGGAATCCCTGTGTGGTGAACACCTGGAAAAGGCTCCCTGAGCTATTCCTCACCTGCCTGTGCACAGTTCTCCTCTGCAAAGCTCCTGCCTCTCAAGCAGGGTAGCCACAGATCAACTCCTGTCCCACTCCGAGGCCAGGCATGGCCACGGAGGGTGATGAGGGATTTGATGGACAGGGCTTGAAGAAGCCCAGGAAGTATGTCTGAGAGGAGAACAACTCCTCATGCAGCTGGATCAAGGGGAAAAATGTCCCTTACATCTAAGTTAGGGAGTAGGCAGGAGGGAAGGGAGATGTGCTTATAGAATCCCAGTATCACGGTATTGTTAAGATTGGAAAAGTGCTCTAAGATTGAGCCCAACCATTTCCCCCAGCACTGCTGTGGTCATAGCAAAACCATGACCCAAAGTGTCACATCCATGTTTCTGGAACACTTCCAGGGATGGTGACTCCACTACTATCCAGGGCAGTCTATTCCAATGCTATAATTCTTCCCTTGAAAATTTTTTTCCTAATATCTAATCTAAACCTCCCCTGGAGAGTTTGTAACTGCCTGAACCAGTGCTCATTTTTGGAAAGTGCTGGCAGCCAAACAGGATCATTTTTGTGCATGAAAGACCTGAAGAAACTCTCAGGGTGGGCCAGTGCTGGCACCAGACTGGGGAGCAGGCAATGCCCTTCACAAGATGTCACCACTCTGGTCCCTGTTGCTTGCTGGGGTGGGATTTGGACTCATTCCCGCAGGTTAGGTCCTGCTCTTTATCCAGACAAATCTCCTGAACAACTGGACACGCTGGCACAGCCACATTTGGTTGGGGACAGGAAGAGCAGAGCAGGGCGGGGGACAGAGCCAGCCCTGGAGGCATCGGCTGGGGGATGCATCTGTGTGCTCCAACTTGCTGTGGGCAGGAGCCCCGAGAGAGCTGAATCCCCAAGACCTGACCTCCCACTGGCACTGCGGGTGGATCCTTGCTTGGAGCCAGCTGCTCCCAGTTAATTCCATTCACACGGAGGCAGTCACAGCTCCAGCTGGCTCCTCCAAGGAAACCCAGTTCCCCAGGAGTCAGGTGGGAACTGCTCATGGATACTGTCCTGGCTTGGAGAAGGGATATCAGTCTGGACCTCGGGGCAGGAAGGTTTTAAGGCAGCATATGGAGGGATGGGCACTGGGACAGGATGAACACTGCATTTTTTCCTGCAAAATGCATTCGGGATTTGCTTTGACGGTTGGGCACAGGTGGCATTGGGGCTGCATCGGCAGAGACACAGGGGAGGCGAGGGAAAGGAGTAGGACAAATCCTGCTGCTGTGGGAGGTGGTGGGGAGGGGGTCTCCCTGGGTGGGGTGACTGGAGCAGTTCCCTGTGCTCCACCAGCCCCAGCACAGCCGTGTCCTGCATGTTACCATTTCTTCAGCCCTGCACAGGCACTTCCGGTCCTGGGCCATGGCTGGACAAGGCATAGAGGGGCTGCAGACCCCTCAAGCCCCAGAGGACCCCTGCCCCAGGCACTACCTTCTCCTCCAAAGCTGCCATCCTCTCCTTGAGGTGCAGCTGCAGCCGCTCGTTGGACTCGCTCAGCAGCCGATCCACGGTGTCTGAGAGCCGCTTGTTGTGCTCCTCGTTCATCTTCTCCCGCTGGCGGGCCTGGGACAGACACAGTGACATCTCTGTCACATCCAGAGGGGCTCAGTGCTCTCCTGCCATCCTGTGCCTGCTGCGGTGTCAGAGCTGGCCCACCAGGCCCAGCTTTTGGGGACAAATCCACCTCTTACAGCACTGGTTGGACCCTCCATGGCAGCTCTGCCACTCTCTGCCACCTCCCAGTCAGGGATGAACAGGAGACAACAGGATTTAGGGAGATCATGCCTACCTGCCCCTCAAGAAAGCTTCTCCTGTGTATCTGCCAGGAGCATCCACACTGGGGGCACTTTCCAGACCCCAATGGATACTGAACCTCTGGATTTTCAAACATTTGTCTTAGGGCAAAACATCCGGGGTTTTCCCTAGGGGCACATCTGTAATGTCACCCGGGGGACCTGAGAAATGGGCATCACAACCTCCTGCATGGACAGCCCAGCCCCTGGCTGAGAAGCACAGAAGGGACTGTGCAGCCCAGGGCACAGCAGACCAGCTTCCCTGCCCTTTTCATCCTGCTGATCCAGGCTCAGGGGAAAGCTGCTGGAGCCTCCCTTTCCACCCTACATTTGGGCTCCCAGCTTGCCCCAGGGGGTGATGCAGGGAGAGGAGTGGGTGTGGAACATTAACAGCAAGTCTTGGATGCCTGAGAGAGGGGAAATCACAGCAGAGAGTGCCATGAGCTGCTGTGTGGCTCAAGTTTAAGTGATCCTGGATGGGAAAGGATTAACCAGGCTGTTCTCCCATCCTGGTCCTGAACAGCAATCCAGGTGTGCCCAGGTACCCAGACAAGGATCAGGACTAACCCTGGCCAGCTCCTGGTTCTTCTCCTCCAGCTGAGTCTCCAGCTGCCGGAGGTGCTCCTCGATGCTCCCGTGCCTCTCTTCTGCCTGGGAAAAGCAGAGCAGCCTTCTCGGATGATGCTCCCCAAAGCTGTGAGGGCCCTGCTGCATCCCGGTGTCCATCTCTGCATCTGAGTCCTTCCTGGGATGCAGGGCTCTCTCCCACTTCCTGCATCCCTGCCAGGGCTTCCTATGAGCTCAAACCAGCCCTGCTGGCATGGTGACAGGAGCTGGAGGTGCTCTGTGAGGGACTAAACACCATTCTAGAACCCAGGAAGGGCAGGGATGGCCGCATCCATCCCTCCCTCCAGGCCTGTGCCCTCCTACATCCAGCCTGGTGCTTCCTCTTTCTCCTCATTGTAGAGTGGTCTCACACAAGCCAAGGGGCATCCACACCGACAGGGCCATCCCTGCCTTGGAGAAAGGGGCCAAGGGAAGGCAGCAAACCCCACATGTGCAAGACACATTGAGGTGTCCTTTAAAGGCAGTGCCTTGTCCCTGCAGCAGTGGGGGAGACAGAGAGGCCACAGCTGGGAAGGAGAGTGGGATGCCTTGGGCTGCCAGGGGCTCCACCGTTGCAGGGGGCAGCCAGACTCAGCTCCTCCTCCAGTCCCAGCACTGCGCTCCGGCTCCGATCCCTGCCCTCCTTTTCCAATCCCTTCCTCCTGTCCCCTCCGGTCTCTGACGTCCCCTCCATCTCCCATCTGGCCCTGCCGGCCCTGGTCTCACCCCTGCCACTTGCCTTGGTGAGTGCAGCAATGCGCTGGGCCAGCTCCGCTTCCACCTCGGGCAGCGTCTCCGCCTTTCTCATTGTCTGCTGCAGCTTCTGCTCTGCCAGCTCCAGCAGCTCCTGCAGGTGCCGGGCCTTCTCCTCGCACTGCGGGACAGCAGGATGGCTGCCCAGCATGTCCCACCCCCAGCGCCCCCTTCTGTCCCCCAGGTCCCCAGGGCAGGGGGACGCTTTGGGTCCAGTTTCGGTACCTGGCGGTGCAGGGACTCCTTGTTGGCCAATTCGTTCTCCAGTTTGTCATTGAGGTCATGGATGGAGGTGGCCTCTCGCTGGGCTGCCAGGTACCGTTTCTCCAGTGTGGTGATCCTCTCCTCCATGTCTTCCTTCTGTGCCAGGGCCTGAGGAAGTGATGGGGCTGTCACATCCTGCTCTGTGACAGCATTTTGGGAATAGCAGGGCCATCCATCTCCTTCGAGCCTGGGACACCCCAAGTCCATCCCCCTTGATAGGGGGATGAGGGACAGCAGAATGGGACAGTGATAAAGGGAGGGTCAAACAATCACAGGAAAACCTTCTAGAGAGGACACAGGTCACTGCCCCAGGTGTGCAGCACACCTGAGAGCCTGTCTGCAACCTCAGGGAAGTCCTGCTGGTGGACTTGGGGACAATTTCCCAAAGGCACTGGCCTCTTTTGGAGAACACCCTGTGCACAGCAGGAGTTCCAATCCCTTCTCAGCCCAGTGGAAGCAGCTGTGAAGTCTCTGCCCCAAGGTGGGCACTGCAGGGGGACAGAGACTCACCTCTCGGAGGTCCCTCTGGTACTTGCTGCTCATCTCCTCAGATTTGATCAGATCCTTCCTGGCAGTGCCCAGATCCTCCTCCAGCTCGGCCACACTGGCAGCCAAGGCAGAGATTCGCTCCTTGGCCTGGACCACTTCAAAATTCTGCTTCTCCAGGAGCTCCTGCAGCTCCACCACTCGCCCAGCCTCATCATCCGGGTGGACGGAGCCATTGGAGAGACGCTGCAAGGCACCAGAGAGGGAGGTGGATGACAGGATGCTCCAAAGCTCCAGGCTGTGGCACTGCCTGCAGCCACTCAAAGTGGGAATGTGGCCCTGCATGGACTCGGTGAGGGGGTGGAAGTGGAGACAGGGGGCTCTGGGACCTCCATCAACAGCCTCCACAAGCCAGGGATGGGGCTTCTTACAGGAATGATGGAATAGGGATGGCTGAAGGCTTCCCAGAGCATCTAGTGGAAAGTGTCCTTGCCCATGGTGGGCGTTGGAACAAGATGGCCTTTAAGGTCTCTTCCAATACAAACCATTCTGTGATCTCTGGGAAGCAGAACCCCTTGGAGCACCCAAGGACAAATTCCCCCCGCTCAGAAATGGCCTGTACCACGAAAGGCATTTCCCATGGGGCTGGACCCAGGGGAGAGGGAAAAAGATTTTCAGCACCCTGGAGCCAGCAACACGGAGGTGGGGGAAATGACAGCCTCACTGAGCACGGTCAGAACAGGGGTTTCCAGGGCTCTCACCTTCCAGGAAAGCTTCGGTGCTGGTTCCTTGGGCTCCCTCTCATCGCGCTCACCCGCCACAGGCTCCCGGGTGGAGCCTTGCTGCAGAGCTGCCACCTGCATGGGAACAGGGCCTCAGCAGTGGGAGACAGCAGGAGAGGCACCCAGGCCAGCAGCAGGTGAGCCAGCCCTGCTGTACCCAGGGCTGCACCAGCTTCCTGCCAGAGTCTTGCTTGTGGCTGCTGAGGATCAGAAGGAGCAGGTGAGGAATAGCCCTGAGCTGGCACTGCTGGGGTCACACCTGGAATCCTGGGGGCAGCTCTGGGCCCCTTAATTCAGGAAGGATATTGATGTGCTGGAGCATGTTCAGGGAAGGGAATGGAGCTGGGGAAGGGGCTGGAGCACCAGGAGCAGCTGAGGTAGCTGAGGGGGCTCAGCCTGCAGAAAAAGAAACTCAGGGGGGACCCTCTGGCTCTCCACAACTCCCTGACAGGAGGGGGCAACCAGGGGGGGTCAGGCTCTGCTCCCAGGGAACAGGGGACACGTCAAGAAGAAATGGCCTCAAGCTGTGCCAGGGGAGGGTCAGGTTGGACATCAGGAAAAAATTTTTCCCTGAAAGGGTGGTCAGGCCCTGGCACAACTGCCCAGGGCAGTGATGGAGTCACCATCCCTGGAAGTGTTCAAAAAACAAGTGGACATGGAACTTCACAATATTGTTCAGTGGGCATGGAGGTGTTTGGTCAAATGTTGGGGGCTTTTCCAGCCTTAATGATTCCATGATTCTAAGAGAGAGGAAGTCAGAGATGCTGGGAAGGCTCAGCACTGAGGGAGGTTTTCCTGGTGAGCCCTGGATCCCAGGGCTCCCTCCCAGGTCATTTCACTGGTTTACAGCCAGACAGATTCCGAACTCAGTGCAGCAGGAGCAGGGGATAAACACTGGCACCGTGTCCTGCTCTGATAGGGGAGGATGGGGAATGGTCCCTGCAAAGAGAGGGGCCTGGGAGCCTGGGAAATACCACGAGACTTCTCCTGGGAACTGGAAAGAAGAGCAAAATTTGGCCAGCAGAGGCTGTAGGAATGGCTCTTTCCTTTTGGGAGTAGTGGCTGGGCACAAACTCCAGAAAGGAAAACAGAGTTCATGTCTCTTCAAGAACACTTTATCCTTGAAAGTGTCCATGGCCAGGTTGGACAGAGCTTTGGGCAACCTGAGATAGTGGAAGGTGTCCCTGCCCATGGCAGGGGATGGAGTGAGATGAGCTTTAAGGTTCCTTCCCACCCAAATGAGTCTGGGATTCTGGGATTCTGAGATGACCATGGCTGGAGGTTGGGGACAGTGAAGTCGCAATGCCAGGACTCCAGCAGGGAAGAAGATGGGGGATGCCAGATAATGTGCTTGAAGCAGCGTGGTTTGGTTCTCTGCCAAATCAGGGCAAATCCCAAGTCACCCTCAGCCCCCTGGAATGATTCAGATTCAGACTGTTTTTGTCAGTGAAATGAATTCCAAACAGCAAACAGTAGGGAAATGTCACCTGTGAGACAAAAGGTTTTCAGAATCTTTACAAGGTTTCCTTCAATACAGACAAACCTTCAAGTAAACAGCAATTTTAGAACAAAAGCCTTACATCAAACCTGACCGAATGCAAATACCATGTGAATTCCCAAAGGTAATGGGGAGCATTTCCAGCCCAGCAGGTGCCCAGGTACCCCTTACCTGCCGATGGGCATCCACGAGCTGCTCCTCCAAGGTGGCCACTCGCTCCAAGGCTGCTCGCAGGCGTTCCCTCACCTGCAGATAAGTGAAACAATGGGAAAGTCTGTTATTTATCCGGGATGAGGATGTCCAGGATTTCAGCATGCTCTCAGGCCTGTTTGTTGGGCTGACAGCCAGGATCAGGTGGATTTACAGGTTCAGAATCATCCAGCCCATCACAGGGGGGGTTAAATTGTGTTGGAGACAACAGATTGGGCCAATTCTTGGAGATCTATGGCCAGGATAGCCTGGAGAGGTCTCTTAGCAGAGGAAGGAGATGCTTGAGGTGAATGAATGAGGAGGAACAGCAAAGACTGACCCAGGGTGTCAAATGCCACCACCCGAGAGTTACCTGGGGGAGTTCCCTGTCCCCGACAGCCTCAAACCCAGAGGATCCACTGGGCAGCCCCAGCAGCTCCTCAATGTAGCTTTGGGATATCGAAGACTTTCCTGCTGAGGGCCCCCATATCACCTTAACAACACAAAGTGGCAGGGAGGGAGCAGAGGGTTGGGAGAAGGAGCTCTGAGCAGGAGAGGTCCCAGCAGCTTTCCCACCTTTTCATCCAGAGCCTTGTGATGCTCAAAGAGTGACTTGAGTGCCTTGAGCACCTCGACCTCACTGGACACCCCGGATGGCGACTGGGCCTGTCGCTTGACCACGGTCATCCTGAGGGAGCGCTCGTGCCGTGACACCAGGCACTCCAGGTGCTCCAGCAGGAGCTGCAGGGGGACGAGAGAGCGGCTGTCACTGCCAGGATGGGTCCAGCAGCCCCTGGTGTCCCACAGTCCCAGGACTGAGGGCCTACCAGCAGGGTCTCCAGGCTTACCCGGGTGTTGTTGCGCTCGGCTTTCAGCTCCGAGATCTCCTCCTCCCTCTCCAGGAGCTGCTCCCGGCAGGCGCTGAGCTCCCGTGTCAGTGTCGCGAACTCCTGCGCAGAGTGAGGCAGGCCGTGAGCAAGGACAGCGGATGGGATGGAGCCAGCATTCCAGCCCCACTGCCGGACCTCCAGCACAGCATTTCCCATCCAAACCCCACCAGGGAGAGACAGTAACACCGTGGGGAACATGGAGAGGCACAGCCAGGCCAGGAGGGGATTTATTCCTGGCTTCCCTCATGCTTTGGACAAGGAGAACACAGCAGCTCAATATTAATCCCACTTGGTTTGATGTCCAATGACACAAGAAACTGTTCTACAGCTGCAGAGGTGCTCGATGGCATTTAAAGCACTCCAGTCAAGGTCAACAGCACGTTCCCATTCCCACCATCCCCTGGATGCAGCTCCCACCTTGGAGCATCCCATCAGGCTAAAACTCACCACAAAGCCAGGATGAGTCCCCTGGCCCTCAGCCAGCCTCTGCCATGGCCTCAGGACCTGGAATCATCTAAAACTTCCTTCCAAAAGAAAGAGGTTGCTGCCCCAGTCCAGGATGTGGAGCCCCAGCAAGCTGCATATCCAGGTCCCCAATCCCAGCTGAGAGGGATGGGGCAGGAGATATGCCACCAGCTCTTGCTGCTGCCACCACTCCCTCCAGGGATGTGACAGCCAGTAAGGAAGAGCCATGCCTAGAGCAATGCCAAAGGAGTGCTGCACACCCAGCACATCCCTCGAGACAGGATGAAAACCACAATCACACTTGTGGCTGTGTCGGAGGGGAAGGGAAACTCGCTTTGAAGTCCCTCAGATGCAAGAGGGTTTGCTTTCCCTTAAAAAATAAAACCCAAGCACCTGGGTGAGCCCAGGAGCATCTCTCCTTGCTCCCAGTTGCTCTTCAGTGGTGCCAGGCCCAAGTGAGGTTTTGCAGCTGGGATTTCTTAGGGTGAGAAATGCAAATGTGGGAATGCGCCATGAATTCACACCAGGTTCAGTGTTGTTGGGAAGAATTTTAAAAGGCAAAGGATTTCAGAAGAAGCTGAGAAGGATTTGATGGAGCATTAACAAACCAAATTTCAAGAGGGGGCTGAGAGCTGTTTTATAGCATGAAATTCTTTTTCACTTTAATTTTCAGGTTTAGCAAATAAAACCCCTTCAAACCGAAGCAAAGCATTGAGGCTTAGGCTGAACCAAATGCTCTGCTCAGCTCCAAGTGAAACCTCCTGCAACAGCTGAAGCTCTGAGAAATACAGAGCCTTTTCATCTGCTTGCCCCAGCCAGGTTTTCCCTCTCCCTCCCCACCCCAAACCTGTCTCACTGGTGGGGTTTGTAGCCTGGGATTGGTGGGGACGGTGGTGGCACTGGTGCAGTTGAGACCACACAGTGGGACAGGACCCAAGAAGGTCGCAGTGAGGGGGAAGGGATAGAGTCACTGTCCCCATAAACAGCTGCTTTCCTGCTAGTCACCTGCCTCAGGCTGCTGCCACCCCACAACCCTGCTCCACATCCCTGCTCCAACATTCCTGCTCTGACATCCCTGCTGAGACATCCCTGATCCAAAATCTCTGCTCTGGCACTGCCGCAGGGCCTGAGGTCCCCACTTCCTTCCCAGATCCACTCCTGTCCCATCCATTCCCCACGGACCATTCCAGCCCTGCAGTTATCCCTCTTCCCACCCTTTTTAGGGACCACTCCAATCTGAGATCACCCCTGTCCCCACCCCTTTCCCCGGGATCCCTCCAGCCCCGGGATCACCCTTCTCCCCACCAGTTGTCAACCAAATCTGTCACAAGGCTCCAAACCTCATCACCAACCTCTGCCATGCCCCATCCCACACTTGCTCTGGGACCATCCCACAGCCCTGAGAGCACAGGGAACCCTCGGCAGATCGAGCTCCACTGGGACCCCGCCGTGCCAGCCCAGCCCTTCCTGGAGCCGAGCTCTCCCTGGAGCTGGGATGACGGTGGGATCCCGGCAGGATCACGCTCAGAGCCGAGCTTTCCCTGGAGCTGGGATCAGGCTCGGAGCCGAGCTCTCCGTGGAGCTGGGATCACGGTGGGATCCCGGCAGGATCACGCTCGGCGCAGCCTGGCCGCACACACACGTGCGCATTCCGTGGGTTATGCAAGCGCTGCCAGCAGCTCCCGAGCATCCCTGCGGATTAGAGCCGGGCTGGGAATGCCGGCGAGCAGAAAGCAGCAGGGAGATGTGCCAGAGAGGTGCCTGTGCATCGCCTCAGATTTAGGGATCTGTCACTCCCCCAGTCCCTCAATACGCCAAGAGACACGTGGCAGGGCTCCAGGAGCTCGGGAAAAGCATCCTGGCAGCTGGGATGGCCCCGGGAATGTCTTCCAGCAGCCCTAGCTGTAAACGTGGGGGACGCATCAGCTCTGGGCTCTTCCAGCACCAGGGCAGGACCCTGCGGATCCAAAGCCTCTGGATCTGCAAAGGTGGAAACCTCTTGCTCTGCCCCATGGCTGGCAGGGGACACCAGCTGCGGACATGGATGTTCTTCCCACTGGAGTGAACAGGGCAGGGCAGCGTGGGATGGGTGGGACAAAGCATTGGAGGCAGCAAGAGGACAGGGATGGCCAGTGCGGGGACAGGGATGGCCAGTGCAGGGACAGGGATGGCCAGCGCTGGGGACAGGGATGGTCAGCGCTGGGGACAGTGACGGTCAGTGCTGGGGACAGGGATGGCCAGCGCTGGGGACAGGGATGGTCAGTGCTGGGGACAGTGACGGTCAGTGCTGGGGACAGGGATGGCCAGCGCTGCGGACAGTGACCTCTAGCACTCAGCCTCCTCTCCCCGCTTTCCCTTGCTGTGGTGGCCAGGCTGTACAGATGCTCCCGTAATCAGGATTTCATCCTGAAAGAGGGGATTAAAAGGGAGCAAATCCTCTGGAAAGAGAGGCAGCCCCTGCTGTGGCCAGCCCGGCGCACACGCAGTCAGCAGGTCACAGCCAGGGGTGGGCACAGTGCAGAGCTCCCACCAGCCCTTCCCTAGGGATGCTCCTCTCTGAGCCCTCCATCCTGACAGGAATGCTGGCTGCATCCTGTACTCTGTGCCCCACATCCTGTGCCAGGCCTGGAGCATCACATGGCAAATCAAAGAGCCCTTGATAACTGTCCCCCCTTGGGGAAAGGCTGCAAAAATGCACATTTACATCAAAAATAGCAACAGCCCTGTGGCGAGCCAGGCCAGCAGCGAGGTCAGCCGAGTACACAGGGCCTGAGTTTGATGCCTTGGGAACAAAAAATAGGAATAAATCACTCCAGCACCTGCCTGTAGCCACCTCCCTCAGCCCTGGCTGTGCCAGATGCCAGCACTGCCACCGTGCTCTGGGTCACTGGTGGGCACCAGGCAACCATGACAAGCTGTCCCCAGCTCCCGGCTGCAGTGTAACGCTGTGGAGTGCAGCCTCCACCCCCATCCACAGGTGTGCCACAGCCCTCCATCCCAGCAAAGAGGAGATAAAGAGGATCCAGATGATTTTCCTCTCCCCTGGCTGGGAGTCTCCCAGGCAAGGCAGAGGTGCCTGCCCAGCCCGGATAAGCTCTGGGACTAAGCAGGGACACCTATAAACAGATTAGAAAGTGAAGGAGAGGTGCCTGATCTCCAATCAAAGGGTGGACAATGAGAGCCTGGGAGATCCCAGGAGCCCTGCTGGGAGCCCTGCAGGAAGCCCAGCAGTCTGGGAAGAGGCCAGTTGGGATTAAAACCAAACCTCCACCATGCGACTGACTGGGCTCGGCCCCAAGTCTTGGGGTGAGAGGGAGCAGGGTGGAGGGAAGGAGCAGGACAGAGGAAACAAGCAGGATAAGAGGGAAGGAGCAGGACAGAGGAATGGAGCAGGCTGGACGCATTCTGTTTTCACTGTCAGAGCAGGGAGGGAGACCTGGAGCACCACACAAAGTATTGAAGTGGGATGCCGTGGACTGGGACTTGGATCTTCAGTCAGCACCAGGCGTGTTGGGGGCTTGGGGTTTTTCTCCCTGGCTGCATCGGGGAGAAGGCACAGGGAAGAGCTGGAGGAACGCCAGGAACCAGCAGCATGGAGATGGCTGGAAAAGCAAGGAGAGGTTTAGGAAGCTCAGGGGGAGAAGGCTCCAAGGCCTGTAGCATGTAAAAGCTGAAATGCCAAAGTCCTCAGCCCAGGGCCCCCTTGTGTCTCTCCCAGTGCTGTCCACAGGACAGACAAGGATGCAGTGGGATCACACCACAGCCAGCAAAATTCCCTGTTTGTGGCAGGAGCGTGGCTGCTGCTCAACGCACCCGGCCCGGGGACAAACCGGCTCCAGCTGTAGGATTAATGACATTTTAAAGCCCCTAATTGGAGTGATTGCTCCTGACGGGAGCGGTGGGGGATGTGTGGGAAGAATGCCCATGCCAGGAAATCAGCGCTGCTGACTCGGCACACGAGGGACAGAGCCCCATCCATCATCTGCCCGTGCTGGCAGCCCCATCACCTCACTTCTCCTTGTGTCCCAGGACTGGAGCAGAATGAGGAGAAAGCCCCAAATCTGAGATGAGGGGATAAACACAACCCCAGCAGTTGTAGCATGGGATTACACAGATTAAATCCTGCTGGGTAAACCCAGGGCTTCAACCATCACCCACCCCCAGCGCTGGGCACCGGCACCTCCTGGACCTCCTGGATACAATACTGGGGCTCTCTGAGACCATCCATGGGGAATCGGTGTCCTCCCTTCATCAGGATGTGTATTTCCACCTGGGATTGCTCAGGGAGGAGCACTGTGCAGCCAGGCAAGCAGGAATCCATCATCTCAGCGTCCTAGTCTTGTGGAAGCACAACCAGCTCCAATGGTTCCACACAGCTGGCAGATCCCTCCATCCTTCCCCAAAATCTAGAGATGCTTTAAGGGTCTTACCCGGTGGGTGTTTTGCCCCACCTGGGGCTGCTGAGTTTCCCATTTACCCGTTGGTCTTTGCAAGTTAACTCGAGATATACTTTGAAGTTAAATGGGATTGTTTGATGTCAGGACCTTCTCCCACTCCTGGGGGACCTCCAGGGAGTATGGGGAGTCTTAGGGGGTCTGCTCACCCCAGAAAGTCCAGATCTCAGCTCTCCAGGCAGCCCCAAGAGGCAGCGAAGGCGCAGCAGAGCTTCATGGAAGGAGGAACTGTGGGAAGTTTCCATGACCATTGGCAGCCCTCAGCCCTGTGAAATCTGGGAGCCTGTTCTCCCCCTAACATAGCCGGGGACAGGGACTCCTGCCAAACCCCCAAGCGATGGCAGGACAGGGAAGAGCTCCATCCCACACAGGATCCTGCACTGGGAACACATCTGGATACACCCAGAGCCCTGAGTGCCACATCCCCTAGTGGGACCTGCACACAGGAGAAACTGAGCTGGGGGGCTGGGCAGGAAGGAGCTGGGAGCAAAGCCAGGGCCTTTGGGGGCTGCTGAGAGCACCCAGAACCCGCTTAGGTCTCGGTCCTCGGCCACGAATTCCCTGCAGAACAGGGAGAACAGGGGGGCTGGAGCTGGAGCTTTCAGCCCGATTAAGTCGCATTCAGCACTCCCACATGAATAAACAAATCATGTAAGAAGCATTAAGGCAGCTTACTCTCCCCAGGAAATCGCCCTGGAGTTCTGCCTTTTGGGGGCTGAGGGATGCCCCCACGGATTGAGGGTGAGGATGGCTCGGCCATGCAGCACAGGCTGGGAGCTACAGGCAGGAGCATCCCTGGAGCATCCCTGCCAAGGGGTTTGCCCTGGACAGGCACATCCCCTGCCTGCCCCAGGCCTGGATCCGCACCAGACACACATTCCCAGCCTGTCTCTTTGGATCCCATGCTGACACAGCAGTATCCAGCTGCCACTGTGCCCTGAGAGGCTGCAGAGTGCCACATCCCCAGCTGCCACTCACCCCAGCCTCACCAGGCAGTGCATCCCTCAGCCTGGCTGCACCCAGGGGACACTACTGATGAACCTGGGTGCCCAATCCTGCCCTCAAAGAAGGGGTTCTCCTAGCAATCCAGCTTGCATCCCATTCCCGGTTGGGTCTGAGACACTGCAGGAAGCTCCTGGGCAAAAGAGCTCACAGAGAAGGAGGAAGAGGATGGGATAGATCCATGGGATGCCCCTACACAGTGCCCTGGGGAGAGACCCGCGCGTCCCGGTCCCCCTTACCTGGTACATGCACATGCTGGGATTAATCCCATTAGGCAGGTGAGCACCTTTGGATTTGCTTCCCGTGTTCATGCTGAGCCCTCATGTCCGGGGGCGAGCACGGGGGGCACCGTGGGCCACCGTGCCTGGGAGCAGAGCCCTCTGCCCGCGCCGGGGAATTCCCCATGGGATCCCCCCCAGTCACATCCCGGGGCCGGAGGGGCCAGAAGCGGCCCCAGCCAGGCACCCAGTGGGTCGTGGGCACAGCTCTGCCAGCGGGTCCCTGTGTGCTGACCCAGATTGCTCCGAGCACACCCCGAGGCTCCGAGGGCCCGTTCCCGGAGCAGGAGTGGAGGCTAAATCCGCGCATCCCTTAATCCGGGAGGCTGTGGCGGGGCGGGCAGAGCGTCAGGGTGACCTGGCTTGCTCTCTCCAGAGCAGGGAGCAGAGGGACCGAGCCCCCAGCACAGGGAGGTGGTGGTGGGACGGGATGCATCCAACACCCGGGTACATCTCAGCAAATCTCTCAGGAATGCAGAAACCCATCATAGGGACCCTAGGAGCTCCTGGGAAGCACTGTTGGGTGTTTTGCTCTCAGCAGCTTGGGCAGAGGCAGGACCAGCCCAGCTCTGTGTATGGAGCAGCTCTTCCCAAACTGCTTTCCTTCATTCAGAGAAGGCAGGGATGCAAACAGCTGGCCAGCCAACAGCCCAAGCTCTGTCCTAGCTTGTGCCACCAGTTTCGACCCATTTCCCATCTCTCCAAGGTGCTCCAAACCCCAACTGCCAGGCAAGGAGGATCTCAGGTCTCAGCACTGCAGAGTCAGAACACATACAAATATTCGAAGCCTCCTGCTTCCCTTGGCTGTTGGGGTCCTCCCACACCACACCCACTTGGAGCGGACCAACAGCCGCCCAAAATCTCTGTGCCCCCAAGTCTTAGCCCTGGGACACTGTGCTGTCCCACAAGACCCCACAGGGATGGTGGGCAGCTCAGACTCATCCTGCACAACCCTGTGACACTTCGCCCATCCACCTCATCCTCTTCTAGCCTGAACATCTTTGTGGAGATCAAGTCTAGGCCTCTGGAGTATCTGGAGAGGGTCCTGCAGGTGAAAGAACCAGGAGCAGAGCAACAGCAGAAGCCCCAAGGCAAGCCCTGATTCCCCAAACCCTGGGCTGCTCAATGAGCACAGACCTCTGGCAGTCTCACTGTCCTCTGCCCCTCTGCTCCCTGAGATGTCCCAGTCCCCACCCTGCACCAGCTCTGTCTCCAGTGTCCCCTCTCAGGACCAAGACTGAGACACAGAAGTCTCCCCACTGGGGAATGGGGCTGATGAAAAGGAGCCCTCCTGGCGAGGGAAGGGGCAGGAGTGGGGCTGCTCTGCACAGTGGGGAAGGAGAGTGATGAATTGTTAATGGTTAATGTCCCCATCTAAAGTGCCAATATGGGCTCAGCACTTCCTGACATCCAAGAAGTTGACTGCAGGCAGCCAGCCAGATGTGCTGCCCAAAATGAGCTATCTGCTCCCCAAGTGCTGTTCCCCAATGGACTGACTGTCTCCATGGGAAGTGAAGGCTCTGCATCTGCCTTGCTGTCACCCTGGGGTGTCGTCAGGGAGGTTTTGCCCTTTCTACAAATCCATTCCCCTGTGCACAGGGGGGATTGCATTCCCACCCCTCCTCACGGACCAGCGAGGGTACAGAGGAGGAGGGGAGATGTCCAAGCTGGTTGTGGGTTGGCCTGAGAGAACCTACAGGTTTTACTGTTCATATGAGGTGCGACACACACAGCAGCGTCACCACTGTCACACCAAGCCAACCCCCCCAAGAGCCATGAGCTAAACACCACATCTAATCCCCCTCGTGTGTCTCAGGGCAGGCTCTGCTCATGCCAGGGGCAGGTCCTCACCTGTGGAAGTGCCGAGTTCAGCTGCCTCTGGAGCTGGTCCCGCTCCCGGAGCGTCTCCTGCAGGCGGCTCTGGGTGACAGCGAGCGTCTCGCGCGTCTCCCGCAGGGTGTCCAGCAGCTTGTCCCTCTCGTCCAGCATGTTCACCATCAGCTGCTCGAAGTCAGCGTCCGCCTCCGAGCCCTGAGGGGGGCCCAGGGGGTCCCCCTCGCTGATGGTGGGCATCACCTCGCACATCATGGCTGGGCTGGCTGGGGGAGGGTCCTGACGGGGCTGGGGGTGTGCTGAGCACAGGTCACATCACTGCAGGCTCCCGGGGGCCAGGGGAGCCAGCACGGGAGGGGACAATGGGGTTCTCAAGGAAGGGGACTCCCCATCCCTTCCTCTTGGGTGCTAAGCAGCAGCTGGCATCACTCCAGCAGGATGCAGGGACGTCCTGGGCACCAACAAGGTCCTCACGGTCACCAGTGCACTGCTCACTGCTCGTCACTGCCGGCTCCCGGGTGTCACCTCCCTGATGCCTGTCGGAGTGGCTGCAGCATCCGTGACCCACGGGGTGTTCAGAGGGGGACAAAAAGACCCCTGAGGATTTGTCCCAATGGAGAGCCCAGGACAAGAGCAGCACAGGGAGGGTCCAGAGAATGTTTGGGCTGCCTGGACATGCTGAGAGGGGCTCTGGTGAGGATGGGCTGCTGTCCCTAGAGCTGGATGAGGTGTCACTGCCGATGTGGAAATGTGTCTCCGTTGGGCATCCCAGTTCTTCAAACACCCAGCAGTGACCTATGGGAGAGGGGAGAGAATTGGATCCCTCCTGCTGCCCCCAAAATGCCCAGGGACCTGCCCAGCCCCCTCTGCCCCCCATCAAACCCTCGAGAGCTGCAGCAGGTGGGCTCAGCACCCACAGGAATGGGCTGCTCCTGCTCCCACTACAAGAAACTCAGGATGGTACCAAGCTGCAGGAAACAGCAACCCTGGCACCCAAAATCCTGCAACTGTCTTTGGCATTCACATATCCTGGGCCAGGATCCCATCCCCTCTGTGGAACTCCTGGCTGCCCAGGGCCCCTGTGGCCCCAGCATTCCCCATCCTTGGAGAATTTGCAGAAAATCAGGCTCCAACCTGAGTTTGGCCCAAACCTGGCAGGAAGTCACAGCAACAAATGTTGGATGATTGGATTAATGTTCTCCCCTCCTCTAGACAGATGTGCTGGGCCCAGCTGTTCAGTGACAACTGAACTCCAACGCATCCTCCCTTCATCAAACCTCTCCCAGGGGATGGAGGCAGCAGCATCCCTGAATTCCTGCCCAAGCACAACCACCAGGGAGGAGAGGCTGGAGGGGAGAGCCAGAGCTGACATTTGGGCAGTATATAGGCTGGATTAGAGAGAGCATGGCTGGACCTGAGGATCCAGCCCAGGGGTGATGCTGGAACCCACGGACCCACCTCCCCTTCTGCAGCCCCAAACCATCCCAGACAAGGTGCCAGGTGGGGATTTCTACTGTCACAGTCCTGTGGGGGAACTTCAGCCCTCTACAGCTGGGTGAGGGTCTGCAGCAGCGAGGGTGAGTGTGACACTGCCACCCCAGTAACCCTGGGGACCTGCCCACCGCAGTCACCATCTGTGCCAGGGGACAAACCATGGGCAGGGCTCGCTGAGCAGCAAAACACAACGTGGCAGGCCCAGGGTGAGGAGTGCTGGTCTAGTGCTGCTTCCAGGGCAGGCCCCTCTTCAGTTTTAAACTTTCCAGGATAGGTCTGAATATTCTGAGGCTGTGGATGCATCTGAGACTGTGGCTGCCCCATTCCTGGAAGTGTCCAAGGCCAGGTTTGATGGGGTTTGGAGCAACCCGGGATAGTGGAAGGTGTCCCTGCCCATGGGCAAGGGTAGGACTGGATGATCTTTAAGGCCCCTCCCAGCCCAAACCAGGTGTGATTCTCTGCCTTCCCTTTCACCCCCTCCCCGCCCCCAAAACGGATAAAAAGGACCTACACACAGGCCAGGGTCAGAGCAGACCATTCTGGCCCTTTGGGCTGGGATGAAAGCTCGTATGCCCAACAGCTGGATGCCAGTGGGGACTTGCCCTGATGAAAGGTGACACTTGTGAAGAGGTGCCTTTGTCACACCCAGACAGGGGGTGGCCTTGAGTTCTGATTCTCCCTTTGTCATGCCCTGCTAGAGCGGGGGAATCAGAACTCTGCTCTTGGGATGACACTGGTTTGTCAGCTGAGAGGAAGTTTGACACAAAAAACTCTCTAAAAATAGAGAAGCTCTGGCAAAAGCAGCAGCCCCTCATTGTGCATCCCGTGTGTGATGCTGAGAGCCGGCTCCAGCACACAGGGACATAGGACAGGGCTGTCCCACAGGCGGTGTCCTCCCCTCCCTTCACAGATTGGATCCTCCAGCAGGATAAAACCTGTTGTGGACATGTAACACTGTCCTGAAGCTTTGAGGGTTGTTCACGCTCCATCCTGGCTGTTGGGAGGTGGATGACCGGGATAACTGTGGATTCATGGGATAACTGCACTGAGGACATCCCATCCCTGCAGCATCCCACAAAAATGAGGCTGGTGAAGGAAAAGACACAGAGGGACCATTCCAGCCCCTGCTCTCCTCGGGTTAAACTGGACATGAGCCTCGTCCCTGTAATTAAGCAGGGAAAATGCTTTCCAGTTCTCCTGCCCCTAATGAGCAGCCCCAGGGGTACTCACTGGCATGTGGCTCCCAGCCAGCTTTACTGAGGGTAAGATGTCCCAGACTCCAGGGAGATCCAGGGCCAAGAAGAGCAGAAACCAGGCCTACTCCAGGGCTAAGCCCTGTTAATTTGGGTGCAAACCCTAAATGAGGTGACTTTCATGCCCCCTCCTCTGCTGTGCCTCTGCTTGAGGCATGAGCATGGAAAAGGAACATCCAGGCTGAGGAAAGTTCAGCAGCTCCTGAGCACGTCTGGAATGGCCAAATGAGCCACATGGGCACGGCCCCAGCCAGCTGCTGGTAGGGAATTGGAAGAAATTAGCAGATGAATTAAGAGATATTAATCAAGGCATGAGCCCTGCAAGCCCTCAGGGAAGGGAAATGCTGCAGGGAATGACCAAGACATAAATCTGACCAGAGTGATGATGGGATGGAAATTTATCCCAGCTGCAAAGGAGAGACACCCTTACCACGATGAGACTCTGCAGATGCCAATTCCAGCAGGGCCGTGACAGCTTCCTGCACCCCATGGAGGTCATCCAAGGGGCTGGACCCACACGGTGCAGGAGGAAGCACAGATTTACAGCTGACTTTCTTTCTGCTTCCCCCATGGTTTAGCTCGTGCACGGGTGGCTCTGGGGGGGTTTTGCTTCACTGCAAACCTGCTCCTGCCCACAGTCACATCCTGTTATTCCTGTGTGTTTGTGCAGGGAGATGGGGAGATGAGCACAGCCAGTCTCTCAGCCTGGGGAGGGTGATCACAGAATCACAAAGATCTTGCAGAGCACCGATGCTGGTCCAGGATGGACTCATCCCATTCCACTGGTCCCCAAAAGCCTCTGTGTCCTGTCCCTGAGGATGCTCAGTGAAGCATCAAACTGTCCTGGACAAGGCAACCTTGGTGACCCAAAGCTCCTCTGTGCCTAGGGTTTGGGGGTGTCTCCATTGAGAGAGGTCACATTCCCCCCTCGTCCTGGGCCACCAAGGGCACACACAGAGGTGTAAGGCAGGAGCTGCTACAACCCCCTGCAGCTGGAGCAGCCCTGTGAGCAGGGTGAGACCTCTCATCACCACAGAGAGCAGCCAAAGCCCCGCCAGCCTGGCCTGAAACCCCCAGGCAGGTGGGGACAGCCAGCCCAGGGCTCTCGGAGCTCTCTGTGCCTCCCAGGACGCTGCTGCACTGTGAGAATCCCTCTGCCAGAGGGTCCCTGGCAGGGAAATCCAGGGGGATGCTCTGCCACCTCTGAGCGTGGCTTTGAACACAATTCAGCCCCGTATGCCCATCCTGGCTGGAACCACGGCAGAGCCCAAGAGTGGGAAATTCCTTGCACTGCAGTGGGACCATTCACATCCATGGACAGACACTGAGCTGCCTCCAGCATCCCCATCATGGACCCATTCCTCCAACAACACAGGAACTCTCCTACCCCATGGATTTGTGAGTGATCATTTCTGGATTCAAGCACTGCAGCTTTCACTGCAACACCACGAGTCCCAGGAGTAGCTCCAGCACTGGGAAGGGCCAACACCTGGAGTCAGGGCAGCTGCAAAGGGTTTATTTGGGATGGCACATGAGGGAGCCAAGACCAGGATGGGTTTGATCCCTCCTGTCTTCAAGGCCTGTGGAGCAGGAAGTGAGTTCAGTAAGCAACAGGCACAGGTGAGTGTGCAGGGATGTGCACACAGGGACAGGGATACAGCAACATCCACACATCCAGGGATGTGGGCACAGGGACAGGGATACAGCAACATCCACACATCCAGGGATGTGGGCACAGGGACAGGGATACAGCAACATCCACACATCCAGGGATGTGGGCACAGGGACAGGGATACAGCAACATCCACACATCCAGGGATGTGGGCACAGGGACAGGGATACAGCGACATCCACACATCCAGGGATGTGGGCACAGGGACAGGGATACAGCGACATCCACACATCCAGGGATGTGGGCACAGGGACAGGGATACAGCAACATCCATGGAGCCAGAGATGTGCACACGAGCAGGAATGTGCAGGAAGTTCCTTTCCAAAGTCAACTCCCCTCATTTCTGACCTACCTCAAACCTTGGGCTTTTCTCCATTCTCCAAAAGCAAGAGAATCTCACCCATTCCGAGGTGCCTCTGCCAGGAAGCTCAGCTGGAGGGGGCACACACAGAGTCTGTCCCTACCCAGCAAAGCTTAGCAGTTCCCAGGCAAACCCACACATGCCAACAGTCACTTTGAAGGACCTTGGGGACGTCAGTGTGGGTGACACCCCAGACACCCCCCACACTCTGCTGTGACTGCAGCAGCAGTGAGGGCACACCCAGAGCAGCTCTGCTGCTTGGAGGTTAGAGGGACCTGAGCTCGCTCCCAATTAGTGCCTGTAAATCTCAACCTTTCACAGGTCTCTGGGAGAACTCCCTAAATGCTTCTGCCTGGCTTTAGAGGGCCTTAAGTGCTGGGATAATCATTGGGTAGAGCTGTGAGGCTTTGAGGAGACAGCTGGGAGCTGAGCAAACAGACACTGCACAGCTCCAGCCCTTGCTTGGTATTTTTAGTCCCGTGGGGCTGCCAGGCACAGGATTGCTGGGAGCGGGTTTCTTGCCAGGGAAAACGTGCTTGCTTTACTATCCCTCCCCCCTCCACCCCAAAATGATGCTTTCCCCCCTTTTTGGGATGGAAAACAACACAGTCACATGTTGCCTGCTCGGAGAGGCCACTTCCCCACGATGGTGCCCAGACGTGGAGCAGCTGATGGGGAGCAGAAGGGGTTTTTGCCCCGGAGCTGATGATTTGCTCAGCACAGCTCAGCTGTGAGTCAGGCTGCCCGTGGGCTGCTGGGTCCCAGGGAGCACCCTGGCTTTCCCTTCCCAGCAAGGGCGAGAAGCACCCACAGCTTTACCCACACATGCAGGATAGAGACAGCTTCGTGTTTCCTCTCTGAACAGCTCCATTCCCATCCCAGCCCTGACAAGAGGAAGAGAAAAGCCTTGGTGGCTCTTTCAGCAGAACCATCACCCAGCAGGCAGCTGGCAAAGAGGCTTTAACACACTCCTTGGAGGCAACAAGCTCACAGAGATCGATCATCCCATGAAAACGTCAATCTGATCTTTTCTGCTCCTGGAAAATCCTCCTCAGCTGCCCAGCCTCGGAAGCAGAGTTGAAGGGACAGAGTCACAGAGGCACAGGAACAGCGTCCCCTCTGCCCAACCAGCCAAACTCAGGTGTGATCACCCACACTGACCTCCCATACTGACCCCTCCCTGCCAGATCCAGGAGGGAGAGGAGTCTGATGCCCTTTTGGTATTAGTTTTACCTTCCAGGACCTCTTTTTTCACCCCTTACTTGTGATACTTCATTAAACGTGATACCAAGACAGGCTGCAAGTGTTGTATCCTGGCATTCCCAGCAAGCTCATCCCAAACACTGCCCCTGCAGACAGAGCCACATCCCAGCACAAGTCCTGCCCACCCTCACTGAAGTCAGACACCACTTGGGAGCACCCAGGACATGTTGAGGCACCAATCTCCCCCTGCCTACCCCAGGGAAGATCAGTAGTGACCTGCTGAGCAGTGGGATAGCAGAGTGGGAACATCCTCACCATCTCTACCAAGCCACAGAGCCCATTTCCCATCTACCCTCAGTGAGAGAGGCGATAATTAGAGGTTGGGAAAAGGGAGATTATTCTGCACACCAGACAAAGGGGATGCTGAAGAGCCCTGGCTTGACAGTAGAAATTGCTGATTCAAGGGTAGGACCTGGAAATGTTTGCCTGCAGCAAGTTTTGGAGCAGCCTTTCCCACATGCTCCTGTGGGTCATGGGCTGGGATTTCCCCTCCCAGGTGCCCTGAGACCTCAGAAGAGGTGCTGTTCATGTCACAATATCCAAAGGAGACACTAGCTGAGTTCCATGTGTGCCAGGAGTTACTTGGATCCCTCTGGATAGCCCCAGAGCCCCTGAGGGCCCCTCTCCACCCTTCCTTCCCTTCCTCTATCCTTGTGTCCAGGCACAGACCCCCTTCCACACTCTCCACAGGTTTCTTAGAGTTTTATAAGCCTGGACTGAAGCAGTCCTGCTGTGAGATGAAGCATCCTGACTTCTCCATCCTGGGTGATCCCTGGGGAAAAAGCTGCTTTTCATGGAGAAAACCAATCAGCAGATACAGCCTCATCCCAGCTTTTCGCCCAAGTCCGTTCATTTACTCCCAGGATACACTGTGGCCTCTAGGACCTCCGCTCCCCTGAGAAAGACAAGGAAGATCCGGTTTTCCGTGGGGCCCATATGGTGACAGTGCTCCCACATTCCCTAACGCAGCCCCGCCGCCGGCAGGGAACTGCACAGATGGTCCCTGGCTGGTGCCAGGGGCTGCCTGTGGCCAGGACACCCAGGGATAACGGGGGAAATGAGGCATTCTGGCTGGAAATAAGGTGCCAGTTTTCAGCAACAGAGGACTGGATTCCCATTCCAAAGGGTGAGATGGATTTGCTGAGATCAGAGTTGGGAATGTGGTGGAGACCTGAGAAAAGATGCAGCGGTGTCTCCTCTCCCACCCAGGTCTGGCAGGTCTCTTGGGCTCCCCACACCTGCAGCAGTGCGTCCTTTGCCCCAAGTGGACAATGTCCAACTTGTCCCTTGTTGGAGATGCAGCAGTGGCAGAACAGGACATTTGGGCAGCGTCTCCAGGGTTTGGAGCTGTCTCAGGTGTTGGAAAGCCCTGGGTGCCCCTAAAGGGTGGGGACAGGGGACACCGCAAGCAGTAAAAGGCAGCTATTCCCAATATCTTACCTTAAAGGACACACTTCTGCCCCAAAGACTTGCTCCAAACCCATAAAGCAGTTCCCACCTCAACCCTTGCTCACTCCAAGTTACCAAACCAGAGGAGAAACTGTGAGGAAAAATGTCCAGATCTGACAGTTTCTCTGCAGGGAGCAGTAAACGTTAGCATTGCACTGGTATTTATACTTCCCAGTAGGAGGGGAGGCATTACACACTACTTCCAGGGAGTATTTTCAGACAGCCACCTGCTCCTCATTGTGCAGAGACACAATTGTTCCTCAGCAAAACCTTGTCAGACAAGGAGCCAAAATCTGCGCCGGGCCCTGGGGAGGAGGAGAGGGCTGAATCCCCCCCAGGGCTAGCACCCAAACATGGTCACACAGACATCTACAGGACTCTGTCACCTGGGGAGGTGTTTTGAGGGTCGTGTTGGAGGTCTTGACCCAGTTTCCCTGTTTGCAATGTGCGCCACGTGTCCTGCCCTGACCCCGGAGAAATGCAGGATCTCAAGGTTTTCCCAGGAGGAATGTGGCAGGGGGCAGAACTGCAGGGGTAAAGCCACACCAATCTCCTGCCCTTGCACTTTGGGGTGATGTGACAGACGGAAATGGGCCTTGGAGGGGCTCCAGCCTGGATGATCCCTCTGACAAGTGGAATCCTCAAGCTTGGCCAAGAGAATCAGCAAGCCCAGGCTCACCTTGAGACTTCATCCCTGGGTTTGCAACAGCCAAAGACACGGCTGGGAGGAGAGAAGACCCCAGGAGTGAGGATGCTGCTGAAGCCCTGAGGATCCCAGGAGCCCATGTGGAAGCACAGGGAGTGTTCTGGAGGAACACAGGAATGTGGTTGCTGGAATACAAGCTGGATTTCACCATGTGGCACAGCTGCCCCAGCTGGCATGAGGGGTTCACCCAAACCAGCAAAACCACAAACCAAATCCCCCAAATCCTGTAACCACGTCCCACTCCAGTTACCTGCACCCAGCAGCATCACTGAAAGACAGGACTGTTGAAATCCTGGAGAAATCCCAATTCCTTTGGTGGGCGAGAGGTTGGGAAACCACCATGTGCCCTGGAAGGGAGGAGATGGATGCATCTGATGCATGAGACCAAGCACACATCCCTCTTCCAGGATGTGGTCTGCACTCAGATCCATCCACAGGGACAAGGAGGGCTTTCAGCAGCCACCAACCCAACACAAAAAAAGCCACAATTCTGGTTACAACCATTTCCTTTTCCAGTTGCTGCTCTGCTGTGTGTACACACGGCTCATCCATCCTTTTGTTCCATAACTTTGCAACCAATCCCCCTGTCCTTTGCTCTGTTAGGCTGAAGTCACAGAATCCCAGAAGCCCAGAATAGTTGGGGTTGGAAGGGACCTCTGAAGATCATCTAGTCCAACCTCCTCTCAAGGCAGGGTCAAACCCCAAGCAGGTGACCCAGGGACACATGCAGGTGAGTTTGGAATGTCTCCAGGGAGGAAGACCCCACGCCCTCCCCAGGCAGCTGTTCCAGTGCTCTGCCCTCCTCCCTGGAAAGAAGTTCTTCCTCATGTTGAGGTGTTGAGAGCCTTTGATTTCTCCCTCAAGGAAGGCTACTTTGAACAGCAGCAGAAGGAAATGCAATCCCTACAGCTCTTCTAGAAGCAGCACATCGAGGTGAACCAGCCCCTGGGTGACTCTGCCAGGGAAGGCAGCACTGGGATCCATCCCAGCAGGTGAGCTGGTTTCCAGCCCAAGGTGGATGCAGACTCCTCTGACAGGGAACAAGGCACAGGGAAGTGATTTACAACCATGGGGACAAAATCCTGTGCTTGTCACAGAGGTGGCACCACTGAAAAGTCCTCTTCGCTCTGGGAAAGTGAGGCTTTGTGCCTCAGTTTCCTCATGAGCAGGGCACAGCTTCAATCCTTGCTGAGACACAGAGGAATGGCTGGTGATTTTCCATGATTTCACTAGAGGTTTTGCCACGGGTACATCCCTCCCGCCCCCCCCCGACACTTCTGCTGAGGAGTTAGCTCATCTGGGAGCCTGCCGGGCTGGAGCCGGGGGCCTCCCCCTCGCTGCCAAACTAGCGCCTGCCCTGCTTTAGTCACACCCCGTGAGCACTTGTGGTGCTAATTTATTCAGCGACAGGGAAGAGTCATCGGCTCCAAGGGGGGCTGAGGAAATCTGTGCCACGGGTGCAACCGAGCCCTGCCAAATGCTGTAGAGGTGCCTCTACACTCACCGGGGCCCTGGCACCCACACCCAGCCCATGCCCAGCCCAGGGCACAGGGGAGGCTGCTGCTTGCAGAGAAACCCCGGGGCAAACCCCACCTGCACCTGAGGAGCTCCCATGCCTGGTCTGCCCAAGATCCAGGGTTTCCCTCACACCACCCATCCCACTGGAAACTCTTCCACACCCTCAGCGGGCCCTCCCTGCCACAGCCCCAGCAGTGATAACCACTCCCACACATCAGCTGCACATCTGCCCGGTTCCCAGTGTAAAATCCAGCCACCAACTCCATGACTGGTGGAAAGGAAAAGTGGCTCAGTGAACTCCCCAGGGCCCAGAGCAAAATCCTGCTCCCTGCCCTGCTCAGGCAGGTCTCCAGCATTTTGCCACCACAGAATCATGGAATGGTTTGCTTTGGAAGTGACCTTGAAAGCTCAACCAGTTCCACCCCCTGCCATGGGCAGGGACACCTTCCACGAGAACAGGATGCTCCAAGTCCCATCCAACCTGGCCAACCATCCTTCACCACACTCTAAATTATGAGTGGGGTTGAAGAAGAGCCCAGAGAGGGCGTTTGGAGCCAGGGAAGAGGCAGATGGGGCTTTCAGTGAAATCTGGTAAGTGTTAGAGGGTGTTCAGAGCCACAGTGAACAGAGCAGGGATGTGTCCAGTGCTGCTGGCTCTAGGCTGGACCACAGCAGGCTCAGGAACACGTCCCTGCATCACACTTTGGGGTTTTGCAGGCACCACAGCCTGCAAGGGAACACCAGTGGTCCTGGAGCACGACCCTGGCCCTGGGGAGGCCTCCAGAGCTCAGCAATTCACCACCAACAACCCCAGCACACAGAGACAATAGCAGTGAGACTGTGCCCCAAGCCCCCCTTGTGCTCCCCATCCCACCTGCAGACAGCCCAGCCAGGGCTCCCCTTTCCTCCATCCTCCCAAAGCATGGAAGGTTTTAGTCCTTCCTGTTCCAGAAGAGTGGTGACATAATGGCTTGGGCACTGGATGACCCCAACCAGAGGTGACTGGGATGGTTTCAGTAACTCAGGTGATGGGGTGTGGGGAAGATTCTCCCTTGTTTTCATCTCTTCTGTTGTTCCTCATCTATGCTAAGGGACTTTAGCAATTACTTAATCCCTTTGCTGACAGTAGAGCTAATTCCTAAAGAGCTTTTGCCCAGCTGCAGTGGTGGGCAGTGGGATATCAGTGGGATTCTCGGTTCTGGACACTCAGGCTTTGAGGATGAGCAGATGCAGCACCGGGACATCTCTGCAATGTCTGGCAAGCAAAGCTCACAGGATTTACCACAAGCATCTCCACCCCTACTGGGACCACGTGGGTGGACGAGATCTCAGAGCTGTGGTTGCTCAGCTCCATGTAGGACAAGGCAGGACCGTGGGGTTAAATCCCTGCCTGACTGAAACCTGCTCTTCCTCCCAAGAACCCTCATGCCACGGATAACCACAGCCCTCCCTTGCCAAGCCAGGCTCCTTTGGCACCTTGGCTATCCCCCACTGGTTTGGAAGGGGTGGATGAACCCCAGGAAGGAGCAGGCAGAGACGGAGATAAACAGCCCTGTCCACCCCCAACCCAGGCTGGAATGACCCCGGTGCCGTTCCCACGGTGCCCATGCCAGTGAGGGCCCAGGGCAGTGTCAGCTCCCGATGTCTCATCCCTGCCATCCCTGCCAGTGACAGGACGTGGCAGGAGCAGCCGTGCTGGGACATCAGCGGACAGTGACCTTACAGGGTGGCTGGGGGCAAGGCTCAGGCACTGGAGCTCTGTCTGCTCTGTCTAAATCCACATCGAGCACGGTCCCATCTTCAACCCACACCCTTCCGGTGCAAAGTGAGCCCCCAAAATGAGCCTCAGCCAAAGCCCACCTGGCACACTCAGTACATCTGGCACACCTAGCACACCTGGCATAGCCAAAGCCACAGTGCTGCAGGAAGGACTCATCCTACTCCTGTCTGGCATTTTAAGCCTCGTTTCATGCGAGAAGGACTTTCTGGTGGAGTCTCTGCCGTGCACATCCCAACTCCTGATGCAGGGGAGGATGTGCCCACTCATCGTGCCAGCGAGGTGGAGGGCCTGGAGATGCTGTGCTTTAGAAGAAAAATCCAAGTTGTTCCTCTTTAGGAGAATGGAAGGATTAGATCAGCCCTTATGAAGCATCAGAGGAACCACAGAAAGCACCTCAAAAATAGCCTGCCATGCAAAAACTCCATCTGGAGCTCATTCCTCCTGGATATAGGCCACAAGGAAGATATAAGGGATATGTAAGTCCAGTTCCCTCCAGAAATCCCAAGTACTGGAAAAGATCACAAAGAATAAATCAAGGTTTGCATGAATGTGACAAGCTGTGTTGGATCCAGCAGGGAGCTCTAAGCAGCGCACCTGAGGGCTTCACCCTGCATAGGATGAGTAGAGAGAGACACCAGAGGAAACACCATGTCCCACCACTGCTCCTCTCATTTGGGGACTGGAGAAAACAGAGAAAGCTTCAAATCGAGGGAACCAACACCAAATTGCTCCAGAAAGTGTGGGGAGTGTGGTGGTTTGCAGAGGGGTAGCAACTCTCCCCCATGGAAGCAGAGCTCTCATCTGGGCACGTATCATCTCAAAATCCAGAGGTGGGCATTAGTTCAACTCAATTTCTAACTTGTTCCCTCTCAAAATGTCAGCTCCATGGAGCCCAGCTAATGCAGTGTCCTCGGTGTCCCCAGGCACTGCCCTGCCTGGCACGGGAGCCCCAGGAGCTCTGCCCTTGTCCTCACTGTGCCTCCCACGGGTTCCCATGGCCATCCCAGCTCACTCAAGGGGGAACCCCAACCATGCCATCATCGAGCTTGACCCTTGCTTCCGTCCATCATCCCCAAAGGGCACCCAAAAAACACTGAACCTGTTTCACACTTTGGCCCAAAGCCCCTGGGCACAGTACTCTGCCACCCCCAGTACTTTGGGGGCTCCTGCACACACTGAGTTCACAGGATCCCAGACTGGGACACCTTTAAGCTCTCCTGTTTCACCCCCTGCCAAGGGACACCTTCCACTAGCCGAGGTTGCTCCAAGCCCAGTCCAACTCAGCACCAGGAACAATCCCCTGAACCACCCCAGGAGGTGAGAGCAGGATTTGGCCAATCCATGAGACATCACCAGGAGAGGAGGGACACATTTGCAGCTCAGCAGGCTTTCAAAGGAATGAAATGTGGGTAATTACACTGCTGCACCACTGATGGGAAGAGTCACAGGTGGGGTGGTTTCCAGCCTGGTCCCACTGTTTGCTCCTGTGGGCACTCAAAAACTTGGGGGCCAGGACACCTTAAACTCCCTTGCGAGGGAATTAAGGAAAGGGGGATGTCAAGGGAATGTCCCAATGCCTTGGAAAACATCTGCTGCCTGAGCTGAGATGTTGTGTGCTCTCTATTAAAAGCCAAGAGCACATCAAAGCTCACAAGGCAAAAGGACACAGGTGGGGCTGGGAGTCTCTCCACCCAACTCAAGCACAGCAGCTGAGCCAATGCTTTCCAGGGGGTTTAGTGACCATTTCTGCAGACAGCTTTGAATTTCTGGCTCTTTTGCAACACAGTTTTGGACTCTGGGTGCCTGTTCCTGCAGATGCTGGAGCAGGCAGAGCCCAGCTGCAGCAGCACTGGTCAGGGGGGTTTGAGGCCATCCCTGAGCCCCAGGGCAGCACAGGCAAAAAGCCCAGCATGTGTCAGGACTGGTGGGATGCTCACCCGGGCAGAAGTGGCTCCCTGCCCAGCCTCCTGTGCCCTCCTCCCACCTCCCCAAGTTCAGAGCTGCCTGCAGGCACCAGCCCACCTGGGGTGACCTTCACCTGTCATGCCGATACAAGGACATTCGATGAGTGATGCTCACATGTGAACACCTGATAGACAGAGCTCCCTGACCTTGTCTCCTCTGGCTAAATGCACCAATTTATCTTCACCACTTCTGGAGGGACCCTGGTTTGGACAGCTACAATCGCTTCCCTGCTGAAACACAGCGATTCCAGGCCAGCTCACCTGAGTGATGACTGCTGCTGGGTTCCACCTTGCCACCACCACCACGAGAGGACCTTCAGCCCATGCAGACACAGCAGCAACACCTCCCTGGTGCAGGAACACACCCACTGTAGGCACTCAGAAGGATGGAATTTACCCTGCATCCAACTGGTATGTAACTGGAGGAGGGATTTTTGTGCCTTGCCCTTTGCAAAGTGCTTGGCCCTGCTGAAGAACATGGTGGACTCTGGAAACATGGTGAACTCTGAAGAACATGGTGGACTCTGGGCTTGACAGGCAAAGCATTCCCAGAAGCTCTGGGAATGCACATTAACACCCACCCTGCAGATCTCCCACCCTCATGGCACAGCATGAGGTGCTGTCCTTCAAAGGCCCTTTCTCTCCTCCAACATCACAACCACAGTTGTTGGTCACCATCTTTCAGCTCAGCAGAGCCACCTCCACCTGCCTGGACCTGCTCAGAGCTGACAAGGAGCTCCAGAGCTGGGCTCACATCCAGCAGTGCTCTGCATCCTTAAAGGCCATACAGCCTCTCCCAGGGTGCTCCTACCCCGGATGGGGAGTGAACCTGAACAGGATTTATCTCTCCCTACTGCCAAAGCCACCTTCCTCCCAGGCACTGGGTCCCTTTGGCACCTTTGCATGTCCAAATCCTTCCATAAATGGAACAGGGATGGATCTGAGCCCACCTTGCTCCTCGCTCTCAGGGATTTCTGAAGAGCATCAGCCAGTTCTGAGGGCTGAAATGAGATAAAGGCCTAAATATTCCAGAGATAAGGTAGAATCTAGTCCCTGAGGCTCAAGAACCAAATGCCCTCCCAAATTGGGTCTCACCATCTCCTCTGCCCTTTGCAAAGTATGTGGCCTCCTCCAGCTGTGTCTGGTCTGGGGAACATGGGACAGGGCAAGGCAAGAGGGTTTCTGGGTCAATCCTGGTCTCCTGAGGGGGAACAGATGGGTTTTCTGGTGGGGACTGATGTTCTGAAAAGCAATTACACATGAAGACATCCCCAACAGACTCTGCTCTGCTCTGGCCCAGAGCCCAAGTCATCCTGGGTTTGGATTTTAATTAGCCTCGTTTTGGTATCTGCTCTCTCTTCCCTCCAGATAATGATTTAATTATTACAGACATGTCTTCGAATTAGCAGCTTCCTCAGTGGATTATTCAGATCGCCTCAATTACAGAGCCCAACTCACCACCATCACAAGAGAGACTGGAGAGAACAAAGGAAGTCCGAAATTCTCCCTGGAAAGAGGAACCACACAAACACCCATACAAGCAGGGGCCACTGCCAAGCCGTTCTCTGTTTATCCAAGTCTCTCTCACAGCTGGACAGAAAACCTCGCTCCAAACCACACCCAAAGAGCTGCATCATGTGTGACCATGGCTGTGTCTTCCCACCAGGCCTTCGTACTCAGCAGAGCACAAGCAAGGTAAAAAGGATGCTGGATGAGCTGGGACATGGAGCCACCTTTGTGCATCCCCCTCTAATGGGATCACAAGTCTGGGGATCTCCCAGCAGAAGGGACCCATGGGGACCTGGTGAGGACCCACTGCCAGACTACAAGTGCCCTTGTGCTGGGTGTCACCCAATAAGCCCCTCACCTTGGGAGGGACCACAAGGGAGGGAGGATCAGGCAGGGAACAGGGATCAGAAGGTGGGAATGGCAAGTCCAATCTCCTCCAGCAGTGGGACTGGGCAAGGGCCTGGGGTTCAGCCAGGCCCCAGGCCTGAGGGATGCTGGTTGAAGAGAAATCAGCAGAATAGGATGCCAAAATAAACACCAGAGGTAAATGCAAAGTGAAGGAAGGAGGAGACCTTCAGAGTGCAGCTCTACAGCAGATTTAGTGCGAAGGAGCAGGAACTCACTTGTACAGGAGAGAAGTCCCCGGCTGAACTGCCAGGTAGACACGTTGCTCCCTCACTGCAAGGTGTGGGCAGAGCATCTCTAGGCTGCACAAATTCCCAGCAAACCCTCCTCCCCAGCCTGGCACAGACTCACAGAATATTCTGAGCTGGAAGAGGTGATCCCTGTCCTCAGGCTGGGCAGGGACAGGAGGGGACACACTCAAGAGGTGCCCCCATCCCTTGCTGCAAAGGGCAACAAGCTCCAAGGACACCCCAAGAAGTACCTTGGTCCTTTTCCATCGACACACTTGAGCTCCTGACTCCACATCGTGCTTCTCCTGGGACCCCGAAGATTTCCCTCTGCAGCACTGCTATAACCCCCACATTACCACCAAAGGAACCAGATTTTGCAGCAACCACTGAGAAAGCTCTACTGCCTCTCCCTGCTGTAGCACAGGCAGAGGCAGAAAATCTCCTCTGGGTTCCCTGTCATTGCAGTTCACACTCCAGGAGATCAGCTTAAAGCAGCTGCAACTCCTGCTGCTGCAGGAAAAGCCCTCAAGCACAGCCGCGTGTGTCTGCACCTGCAAACACAGCCCAGGCCTCCCAAATCCCAGGCTAACCCCGCATTTGTGAGGCTGGATTCTCCTCCGGATCCCTTCCTGAGCTCAGGAAAAGCAGCTGCGCAGCACAAATAGCCCGGTGATGCGGCCTGTTATCCCAGCTCACGGGCTGGGGGATACAGCCCTGCTGTCCCTCGTATTCCCGGTAGAATTCACAGCCCTATTTTCTGGGCAATAACCCCCAGCCCTGCGCCACTGGCCCCGTGCCCCATGTCCCTTTGGGGTGTCCCCAGGCTCTGTCCTCTCCAACAGCCATCGCAAACCTTTGAGCGTTCCGAGCTCTCCACCCCATCAGAGACCAACAGACTGAAGAGCAAGCAGGGGGAGAGAAAAGGCCACGATGCAACAAGGCCTTTGGTTTAATTTCCTTAAGAAACCAAGCCAAAGAAGATGGGAGTGGAAGTGACACACAAGAAAAACAGAAGGATTTTCATTAACCTGATCTAACCTCCTGGAATATGATAACAGAGGCAATAACAGACACCTCCCCTCTGGCCAAGGACAAAGAAAGGCTTCCTAGTTATGAAGAAGATGAAGAAAATTGGAGTAGAAGAAAGGAAATGACTCAAAAATGGCTGAAATGTCAGCTGTTATTAAAAAGCCTTCACCTGGAGAGAAATAATGAGTGATGAGAACAGGGATATGATGGGGAAAGCTGAACAGACGGAGAACAAGTGAGGGAGCAACCACCCGAGAATGGCTCTGAAAGCCATCCTGGTGACTACAGGGGTGGGCTGACCTCCAGAGCTGTGCCTCGGGTGACCTGTGAGGAATTTGGAGTCCTGAGAGGCTGTGCCTGTCAGGAGGGTGATAGCACTGCAGGTGACAGCAACCCCGGAATATTCCCCACCTCGACGAGCGAGTCCCTAAGAGACACAGCTAAATCCCCCCGGATTTGAAATATCTTTCCAGAGGCGCTGATCTCGCTCTCCTGTCACCCCTTCCACGCCGTCCCTGCTTGCCGGCTTGAGGACAGGGACAGGGATGCTCCTGCTTCCCCGGGGCACCTGCAGCGCCAGCAGCACGACCGGGAATGCAGCCGCCAGAATCCCGAGGGGAAAAGCAGCTGGCATCACACAGAAGGGGACACCCACCCCTTTGAGCCCCAGGGAGCACCCGACCGCAGAGGGGCTGAGCCGGGGCGGCCGCGGCCTCGCACGGCCTCGTCGCTGCCGGGAGGGAGGGGAGTGTCGCAGCTGTGTCACTGTCACTGTCACGCAGCACTGCGGGACCGCCCGCTCCCGCTCCCAGCCCAGCAGCTCCATCCCGGCCAGGAGGTCGGGCCGGAGCCGCGCTGTCCCCGCTCTCCCAGCGCGGACACCAAGCTCATCCCTGCTCCCTTCCCGCTGATCCCTCTGGCATCGCCCCAGCTGCCGCGCCAGGAATTCTGCAGCAGGAGCCGCTCGCATTCCCGGCAGCATCCTCCCCTCTTGGCATCTCCCTCCAACGCCTCCCTAGAGCTGCGTTTGTGGACACACGGCTCCACCCTCCCCCCGGCAGAACCCCGGGCACGGCCCCGGCTCCCCCAGCCCAGCCTTGCTCTGCCCCACATTCACACCCACAGTGTGGCCAGAGTCCTCCGAATCTGACAAGATTCACTTTTTGGGAAGCAAGAAGTGAGAGTCAAACCTCACACGTTAGCTGCTGGAGTAAGGTCGAGGGCAGGGAGCTGGGAGCTGTGCCTGCACAGAGGCTGGATTTTTCCAAATCCAGACCGTCACCTCCAGAGGAAAATACAGATGCAGTAAAGCCATCCCAGTGGCCATCACCTTCAGCATCTTCTTCCCATCACCAGTTTGGACCAGCTCTCTCCTGCCAGCCTGCTCTGCTTACTGGTGTCATCAACACCTGTCCTGGGCCCAGGAGTCCTCTCATATATACAGAAGTTTTGGGTACCACCAAGTGCACGCAGCAGCTGCTTCAGAGTGATCAGCCTCAATTCAAGCCAGGGGGAATGGACAGGGGCAAAAGAAAACCATGAAAGTCCAAGCTGTCCCACAAAATGGTTAAACTGGGTGCTCAGCAGCTTCCACCATAGTTTAGTGGCCACAGTGGTATTAAGACAAAAGTTGGACTTGATGATTTTGGAAGTCTTTTCCAAGCTTAATGATTCTATGAGTCCTTGGTTCTATGATTTGAGGATAAATCCTGCAAATTCTCACAATTTTGGGAGAACACACTCAGACAAACGTCCAGTTCACGAGTGATCATACAGGAGCTGACCAATGCCACTCTCCAGGTGTGCAATCCCCACCTGTACCAAGGGAAAAGAGAGAAGGCTCCAGGTGCAGGCAGCAGCATGCGAAGATCCTTCTGCTTCCTTCCCCACACCAGGGTTTTGGCAATTTGAGACACCCCAGGGCAGCCCATGAGGAGTCAAGAGTCCTTGGAAGGAGAAAGCTCAGGTACTGAGTGATGGAGGACTTGACACACCAGGGTGGCTCTCCTTGATGGGTCACTACATTTGTCCCCAGGCCGGGGCAGTGACAGCCCCTCCCAGGCATCTCCAGCAGCTGGATTTCCTGTGAGTTGCAGTGGTGAAAGAAGGAAATCAAGCAGCCAGTGTCTGCCAGCTGGTGGGGCTGGTGACGGGTTTCCTCACTTTTCCAGTCTCAAAAATAAACATTATTTTCTTTGCAAGACTGCGGGAACTGTCAATGCTTGTGTCCATGGCCTGACCACGTTGCAGCAGGGTGTAGGGCTCCCAGGGATCAGCCAGCCCTGTGAGTGTATTCCTCAAGCCCCTGCTCCTCCACTGCTGCATTCCAGACCCCTAATGAACTTCCCAGCAGCAGACGGGACAATCACATGGAGAGTGAGACAGGAAAATCCAAATACCTCCAGTCCAAGGTCTCCTAAAGAAACACGTCCCTTTAGAGCATCACTCCTGTTTTACAGCTCAGCACCTCCCAGCTGTGCTGAACTTCAGTTTGCACATCCATCACACCAAGCTCTGCTCCCGAATCCCTGTTGGTGCCACAAAGCCAGTTTGTCACTTCCTCCCAAGATCACAGCACATGACATCAGCCCTTGGCTTCATTCATAGTTCAGGGGATGAGCTCTCCCTGCTCTGCCACAAGCCTGCAGGGTCAAGAGGCTGAAAGCTGCTGGAGACAAGAGCCTGCTGCCTGCACACCAGTCTGCCCAGTGCCCTGCATGAACCAGAAACACCAGCAAGCCCTCTGCATTCACCCACTAAACAGAGACTTGGCTCTTAAAGCAAAGCAGTTGGCCACCTTTTCTCTACCCCACATCTCAAAGTCAGATAAATTGTATATTTACAAAGAGGATGGAACAGACTCCCAGGACACACACACAGAGTTAACAGAGGGTTTTGAAGGTATTTTGCTTGATGCTACATGAAGTCCCCAAAACTCATCCTTTCCTCAATGAGATGGTCCCTCAGTGGCCATCACATAAGGTGCCATTGTTTCCCTCCTGGGCCCCACATCCCTGATTATGAACACACCCCACAGCACAGACAGTAAAGGTAATAAATGTTCATTTACCCCCAAATCAATGCAGCTGCTGCATTAACTAAAGGCCAGATTTGGAGGGCAGAGTGTGACCCTTGGTAACCCAGCAGATGTCCTGCACCGAGCCGTGTGCAGTATCTCAGGAAGCAATGGAGGCTGTGCAATAGCCAAGTCATTGGAGAATTCAAGCGCTGGTATTTTTAGGCAGCGGGAGGACGTGTGGGAGAGCTCTCCCCATGCAGGCTGATGCTGTTTGCTGCAGGGCACTCGGAATGAGATTTATTGACAACGTGTGATTTGAAAGCGACACCGGCGCTCCCGGGGAGCGAGGCACTGATCAGCAGTGCTGGGGCTCATGGCAGCCTCAGTTTAGGAGACAAAATTTCTCTATAAACGTATAAATATGAAGGACATACATAACAAAAGCCATTTCTGCTTGCAGGGATGCTCTGGCTGCCAACTCCAAAAATGGCCACTGTGAAAGTCTGCTAACTAAACTAACTAGAAGCAGATGATCAAAAGCAGGAAAAAATGCTCTTTTTTTAATATGGCAGCCCAAAGTGTTGGCTGTAATCAAATGATTATCACCCAGGTTTTGATGCTGGGGAGAAGGAGAGAGAATCTTCTCTCTCCATCAAACACAAGCTGCTCTCTGGGTGGCACCTCTGAGTGTCAGGCAGGTAACAGCAGCAAAGCACACCCTTTCTGGATCTGGGATCAAAGGAAAGACAGCTCACATCAGGAGAGATAAGCCTTCTGGCTCTAATTAAAACCTGATGGGTTAAAATGAGTAAAGCCATGTTATTGAGCACCTAGTGCATGGAGAGCCCAAGCCCCTGGAAGGGTTCTGGGAGGAGGCTCTCCAAGGGACGCTGGCAGTGACCCTAGACTCCATCCCATGTCCCCATAAAGGCACATCTGCTTCCAGGTGCTGTGATGCTGGGGAGGAACACGGCCAGCAGCTCTCCACAGGCACATGAGAATCTCCAGAACTTTCACCCATCCACTCTCTAGCCAGGTTTTCCAAGCAGCAAAGCTTGAAAATTTGGGTTGGTCAACACCCCCATGCATCCTTCAGAGGCTTCGGTTTGCCGCTCCTCTACTCCCACATGGCCTCCTCAACCCTCCTCAGCCTGCCTTAGCCCAAGTTGCTGGTGGATACAGCCCTGGCTGCAGGAGATGTGGGGATCAGGTCCCCTCTGCCCATGCAGTGGTGTATCCAGGCTGGACATTGCCTCCACTGATGCTCCAGTCCGGAAGGGACGGGATCTCTGCTGCTGCCGGCATCCCTGCACAGCCAACAGTGATTCCATCCTCAGCCAGGTGGGAGACACGTCACCAGCACAGTGGGATGGCAAAGGCAGCACTACATCCTAGTGATTCGCACCCTAGCAGATCCCAATCCTTGGAAGTCTTCCAGCTGTGGCCACACTGGAATGCCCCAGGGAAACATTCCCTTGTGCAGATACAGGAGAAAAGAAGGATTTGGCTATGCCACCCTCACACTTCTCTCCCACCACTCCTTCCCAAGAGTAGGAGCTCAGCTTCACAGCACGCCAGGGAAAGCAAACACAGGGAGGAAAAATCCAGGAGCACCAGAGCCGCTACATCCTGCAGAGAAACCATCCCAAACACCACGGCCCTTCCCAAGCCTCGAAACGACGCCATGCCCAAACGAGCCCTGAAACAGCTCCCTGCACTTCCCAAATCCAGGTGTCACCCAGGGGGACCCCAACTGAGCTGGATATTTCTCAGGATGGAGCAGGAATTGCAAGGCACAGAGCCTTCCACCACCCCAGATGGTGGACACAGGGCTCAGGTCTATCGCCAGGGACAGAGGATGGGAGGGCACAGAGCCCGTGTTCCCTGACTCTGGCCTCATTTGAGGAACTGAGTGGGCTCACAGGACATGGAGCCTCCAAGGAGGTTCCTGAGAGCTCCATCTGCAAACGGGAGCATCATCTCCCAATGTCTCCCCGGGAATCACACCCGCACACGGCACTTGGTGTTATGTGGGGCAGTGTGGGACCAGAATAACTCCTCTCCTGGCTCATCAGTGTGTGAATAAAACAGCCACAGCCAAAAATAACCCCTGGACATTTTTTGACTCCTTCCTGCAAAATAGTTTGGGGGAGATGCTTGAAAGAAGCCCAGATCTACTTAGTTACAGCTGCCAGACACTGAATTACAGGGCAGATTAAGTGGATTATGGATTTTGTACAAACCCAACTTTCCTCTCTGTGCCCGCAGCCCCTGGCACTGGGAATGTCTGCACGGGGAGCAGTTCTAGGCACCACCATCAAGCCTATTTAACTCATGATCAAAAGCCTGAGATCAGGTTTATGACACCTGTGTTAATGCCACAGCGAGGCTATAAACACCTTCCCAATTCTGGAACCAGAAATGCTAGGCTTTGGCAGGAGAAAATCCATGAGGGTGCTCTGCACTAATGAGACTCTGGAAAGGCGAGAGTTGGGCTAGGGCCAGACATCCCCTTCTCCCAGGCTCCAACCATCCCATGTTCAGCCCAGCTCCTTCCTCTGGGCTATGGAGCTCCCGGGCAGCCCATGGCTGCAGAGTGTTTGTCCTGTCCCAGCACATCATATCATGATGTGGCCCGCAGGGAATCTGGAGTTGCGGAGAAAATTCATTTCCACCAGGAAAGGGTGGAAATGAGGAGTTTAAATGCATGCACCTGGCGTGTGGGCAGCACTTCCGAGAGGGGGCCCCATCCCTGCCGTGCCATGCCCTGGCGAGGGATGCTGCCCTGTGTGGAAGGCGGCATGTGGAGTCCAGGCACGAAGAGCGAGCTTCCTTCCTTCCTTCCTTCCTTCCTTCCTTCCTTCCTTCCTTCCTTCCTTCCTTCCTTCCTGCCTTCCTTCCTGCCTTCCTTCCTTCCTTCCTTCCTTCCTTCCTTCCTGCCTTCCTTCCTTCCTTCCTTCCTGCCTGCCTGCCTTCCTGCCTGCTTTCCTGCCTGCCCTCCTGCTTTCCTGCCTTCCTGCCTGCCTTCCTATTGCCTGCTATTTAAAGCACTCGGCCACGCTGACAACGTCTCACCTCCCCATGAAGGAGCTGGGCCCCCGCATTCCCTGGCACGGCTCTGACTCTGGGACCACCGGCACGAGGGGCTCAGCACAGCAGGAGCTGCAGGGAAGACGCACCATGCAGCAAAAATCCCTTGGAACTGCCCTCTCCTGGAAACCGCTCACCACGGACAGGAGGATGGGGAAACGAGCTCTCATCTGCCACTTGTTTTCTTCTTTTTTTAATTTTTGGATGCAATTAAAGGCAGCCACTCAGCCGGCACCTCCTCGCGCTTGCTAAGAGAAGCGTGGAAGGAACTGAAAACCAGGAGCAGAGAAAAAATAATCTGCATTTCAGATAAATTCCAGCCTTGTCAGTCCTGCAGGATTACAGAGCTGGAGACAGTGACCCACGAGCTGCTTAAAACATCAGGGCGAAGATTCAGCTAAGGAAGGGCAACGTGGAGGACACAGGGTCAGTCTCCTCCTGGCCAGTGGCTTTTGGCCCTGGCTTTTGGAGAAGGTTTGACACCCAGCTCCCAGATGCTCCTGTGGGATGGGAATCACTGCCCTGCCAGTGCTGCCCAGGGCTGAGGGGCAGCAGGGCTGCTCCAGGCACAGCTCAGCACAAAAATGAGACAGACATGAGCAGCTGCTTCATTCATAAAACCACAGAATCACAGCATGGTTTGGGCTGGAAGAGACCTTACAGCTCAGCTCACTCCAACGCCCTGCCATGGGCAGGGACACCTTCTACTAATCCCAGGTTGCTCCCAGCTCTGTCCAGCCTGGCCTTGGACACTTCCAGGGATGGGACAGCCACAGCTTCTCTGGGCAACCTGTGCCAGGGCCTCGCCACCCTCACAGGGAAGAATTCTCTCTTCTTTCAGTGTGAACCCTCCTGTCCTGTCACTCCAGTTCCTTATGCAGAGTCCCTCTCCAGCCTCCTTGTAGCCCCTTCATACCCTGGCAGGTGTTGTGGGGTCTCCACACAACCTCCTCCAGGCTGAACTGCCCCAGCTTTCTCAGCCTGATTCCTCAGGACATCTTCACCCTCCAACGAACTCAAGGCTTTTACTCTGTGCCCACAAGGGTTTTAACCTGCTTGACCACAGCACAAACAGAAATAAAATCCAATTATTTCAGCGTAACTCTTTTTAGCAAAGAGCTTTGAATAATTTTCCACAACTTCTGTTCCAGATGGGCCCAAGTGCAGACTTGTCCCCCAACACTGCAGTTGTTTCACGTGATATTTTCCCTCCTCCCTCCCAAATGCCAGCCCGTGTGAGCACACCCACACGGGCACCCACCTCCAAGCCTTTCGTCTGCTCACAGAGGAGGCCTTTAAGCACTGAAAACTCACAACCGCATCCCCCAGGAGCCTGGCCAAGGCTTGGACCCACTTGCAGGGCCCACAGCAGAACCCTCAGCCTGGGTCACATCTGTCACCCCACACCTGGTGCTTGGCACATCCCAGAAGTCATCTGTAAGGAGGGGGCTGTCATTCACACCTCTCTGGGAGGGCAGCTGGGCAATGGATCCAAATGGAGCCTTCTCCTCCAGTTAATATTCCAGAGACTTCACAGGCTCACTTTTGGGAGCCATCTGGGAAACCCCTGGCTCATCAAAGCATTCTTTAGGAGGAAATTAATTGTGAATTAAGGTTTCAAGGTTAGATAAAGAATACAGTATCTTTCTGCTTTGCTGGAAACCCTGAAATGGCACTCCCCAGGCAGAGGATGGACACTCATGTCAATGTCTCTCCACATGCACAGAGTGGAGTCCTCCAGAGGTATTACCAGTTGGGCCCCAATTCAAGTTCAGGTCCCTCTGAGGCTCCAAGAATGCCTCCCCCAGCTCCAGTGTGAACTTCCAGCTGCAGCACACTTCTTTCCCAGCACTGACTCAGGACCTCCACATCCTCACCCGGCACAGCGGGACCCACCAATTCACATTCATTCAGCCTCCTCCTCCTCTCTGTCTTCATTCCCAGCCCCCAGCAGAAGCTGCCCCAAAGGACAAGGCTTGCAAAAAGGTCCCTCCAAAGATGCAGATGAGAAGGGTTTCAGCAGGGGTTTTATCCCTGGTGTCTTCTGAGACAGCTGAGACAGGCAGGAACCCAAATCTCCAGCAGGTCCAGTCCCTCAGCATCTGCACTGGAGCTGCTGGCAAGCACAGCTGGACTAAGCCACCGGTGCGGAGCAAGACCCGCTCACCACAAAGACACAAAGCTGCACAGGGATGAGATGTTTAATCCCACATCTGCCAAGCCACAGCTGAGCTGGCCACTCCAGAAAGCCAGATCTGTCCATCAGTCTCACCACTGGTGTATCAGGAACCTGCCAGTTCAGAGGCTCCTCCGCCCTCCCACAGGTAACACTGGTCTCAGACAGCCTCCAGTCTGACTTCTGGGAAAGAGCTGCAGGAGGAGCAAGCACTAAAGCTGGGAAGGCGCCTGTGCACCTGAGCACCACGGGGTGCCAGGGAGATGGCAGCAGGGACCTGTGCTTGTGATCTCTAGGGACTTCCCTAGAGATCAGTCTTGTTCCCCAAACAGCACACGCAGGGAGCCGTACGTGATGTCCCCAAGAGCATGGGTACCTGAGACTCTCAGACCATCAGAGACATAAAGACACCAGCTTTCCATCTCCTGCTGCCCGGGCAGCACCACAATTAAGAAACTCCCAAACCACACAGGCACATTCATCCAGGTCCCAAACTCTAGTTCACGCTTGGCTCTGGACTAGCTCCTGCCCACACAGCAGCTTGGTGATATCAAACCTACCAGGAGAACCTCATTCCAGCATCCAGCAGATGGTGGCAAACGAGCTAAAATGAACACTTTGCCAACCCTGACTTCGCCAAAACCAGGGCCTCCCCAGAAGGGTTTGCACAGCTTTAACAAAACCCAGCTCCCTAAGCCAATTGCCGCTCTAATGATGCAATTTAGGGGATAAACAAGCCCTTCAAGGCTGGTTATTCAGGAGCAAATAGTGCTGTCTGGAGGCAGCTTGCAGCAGCCATGATGACACCAGCAAGCAGAGGCTGGGAACCAGTGTGGACACAGCTGGAGCTGTCCAGGCTGGCCGGATGCTCTGCTGGTCCAGCCTCGAGCACATGGGCCAACGTTCAGGCTGGACCAGCTCCGTGAGCATCTTCCCAGTTCCAAGCTGGCCCAGCTTGGCAGGCATTTACCTGGTGCTGAGCTCCAGGAGCATCTGTGTGGCAGCATCCTCACGAGCCGGTCCAGCCCAGAGCTCAGATCCAGGCAAATGCTCAGTGGGGCTGACACAGAGCTCAGCACTGGGTGGATGCTCCAGGGCTGGAGGCAGCACTGAGGAAGGCGGGAGGAGACAGCACTGCGAAATCAGAGGAGCAGGAGAAGGCCATGGTAGAAGCAGGCTCACCAGCATTCCTGCCTTCCCCTCAGTGTAAGGTAGAAGGTGGGGGAAGGGGATGCAAAGGGACAGCTTGGGAGCATATGGGGGGCTGCCAGGGGCAGAGAGCAGCTGAAAATCAAGGTCCCCTCTCCCCGCTCCTGGGTTAAGGAATCACTGCCCCCTCCCTGCCCCCCATACCATGCGGCCTCGGGGAATGTGCCCACCCTTCACCCTCCTGCCTGCACACCCAGCGCGGATGGGGCAGCACGTCTCCCTGGCTCTGCCCCCGGTCCAGGGCCAGTGGACTGAGGGGAGCAACTCTGGCTCAAATGCTCGGTCTGGGGGTAAAGTCGGGCCACAGCAAGTCTCTCCTCCAACCCAGCTCGGGGTAAGGATGACACCCCTCAGCTCAGACTCAACCCAAGGGAAATGCGGGAGCTCAGCACACCCTGACTCAGATACCTCCTCCAAAGGGTAACGGGGTGGGGGATGAAGCCCCCCCCGGAGGGAGTCAGCCCCTTCGGGACACGGCAGGGCTGAGCATCCCCAGTGTGGCCACGCCCGGGGGCAATGGGGAGCATCCCCTGGGGGGGTGGGGGAGGCGGCAGAGCATCCCCGGGGGGAGGCAAAAAGGGCAGAGACCTCCGAGTCCAGCCCCACCAGGGGGCTAAACATCCCCACGGCGGGGGGCCGAGCATCTTCTCGGGGGACAGCAGAGCATCCCCGGGGGAGGCAATACGGGTAGAGCCCTCCGGGTCCGGCCCCACCGGGAGAGGCTGAGCACCCCCTGGGCAGCCCCACGGCGGTCATGAGGGCAGAGCTCCCTCCGCGCGGCCCTGCGCGGGGCCGAGCATCCCCCGTGGGCAGCGCGGCCCCGCCCGCACTCACCGCCCGCCGAAGTCGCTGGAAGCCGCCGCTGCCGCCGCTGCCGCCCCGCCCTGCCCCGCCCACTGCGTCACCGTCCCCGCCTGGACACGCCCCGTAACACGCCCCCGAGCGGCCACGCCCCCAGGGGACGGGGGGTCGGGGGTGTAGGGGCCAGGGCGGGACCTGGGGCCGGGTGTCCTCCTGGGGACAGAAACCTCCCTGGAGGCAGCATCCCCCCGGAAAGCGGAGGAATTCCCTTTGGGGGTTAAAAGACTCTCAGGAGCGACAGGAATCCCCCCAGGGGAACTCTCCTTGAGGGCAGAAACCTCCTTGAGGGGCAGGAATCCCCCCCGAGAGGACAGAAAACTCTGAGGTGGGGCACAAATACCCCTGTGGGAGCAGGAAAGTCTCTTGGGGGGAAGGCTGCCCCCTGAGGGGGCAGAGAACTCTTCTGGGGGCAGGAACCTCTTCGGGGTTTAAAAGCCCCCATAGGGGCAGGACTCCCCGGATGTCTCGTGCAGCCCCGGAGGAAGGGAGGCAGGAGCAGACCTAGGCTGTGGAGTGTCCCAAGCCCTGAGTGCCCCATCCCCCTGCACCATGTGGGGAGCAGCGATGGGGCCAGGCAGTGACCCCCAGACTGCCACAGCCCTCTCCTCACCCTGCAAGGCTCAGTTCTGAGCCCTGGGGGGACAAGATGTGTCACCCCTGTGCTCCCTTCAAGGATAGTCTTCAGCATCATAAGTGGGATTTGGGACAGAGGGTGCCCATGAACTTCAGTGGGAGCAGCCAAAAGCCCAACCCGCTCCATCACCCTGCCCTGCACAGGGGCATCCTTAACAAACAATTAATTTGGGGACCTTGGAAGCACAGCCCCTGGCATAGCCATTGGGATCCCTCAGCAGCCCTCTCCCAGCCTTACCAATGAGGAGCTCCTTTCTTTGACCCCACTGGGAACAACTGGGATCAGTAGCACCATCACAGAGCAGCACCTTCCTCGCTCCAGGAAGGACATCGAGCTCATCCTCAGGATTTTTGCTAGAGGACCTTGGGGAGGTCTCACATAACATAAATGCCTCCAACCCACCGGAGGAGGGGGTGTGCTGGATCCACCCGCCAGCCAGACTCAGGAATAACTGCCTTCAATCCCAAGAATATTTCATCTGTTTTCCACATACCGGAGTTTTCTAAGCCAAGACAAGCTTCACTTTTTAAAAATAATACTGTGATACAGTTCTCAAATAACAATGACAAATAGGATAATCCAAGTAAAACATTTTCAAGTAAAGAGGTGGGTGCAGCCAGCAGCACCAGGATCTGTTTTATTGACTGTGATCCACATTAATTCGTATCCATGGCCTGTATCCAATGACATATCCATTCTGTCAAGGAATGGCCTTTCCTGCCTGGGATGATCAGAAGTTTTCTCAATCAAATGTGTTCCTTGCTGATAAAATGCTCTTTGTGTATTTAAGAAACGCTGAGAGAAATAGGGTCAGGAAGGGAGGTTATGGGTATATCAACTCCTGGCCATGCCTGGGAAGCAGAAGGAATTCTTGGATTTCTCCATATTCCATGCTGTATCCTGCTCTGAGGAGGCCCAAGAGCTGACACCACCGCTGTGAAAGCATCTCACTGTCATTCCAATCGTCTCCTGAAGTTTTGTAGGAAAGGGGCACAAGCGGGAATGCAGCACTCTGGAGTGTTCAGAGCCATTGAGGAAGAATGGGACAGGGCTGGGCTCTTCCGTCACTGTGTAAATCCCTAAGGAGGGGATTTACAGCTTCCCAGTTTAGCCACCCCAGGACTGGGCAGGACTCCCAGCCAGCTCCTGGCAGTGCCCAAATCCCCATGTGAGCAGGGCACAAGTTCTCAGGGGGACACAGGCCCCGAAATCGCCATCAGACACTGGGCTGCCAGTCACAATTTCCCTCTGCACATCCCCTGGAACCAGTTCCTCCCCCATGGGGTGGCACCACCCCTTCAGCAAGCTCAGAGCACCCATTTCAGCCCTAAAAAATAGCAAATACAGTTTACAGCTGGTGGCCACCCATCAATGCTCCCACCACAGAGGTGCGGGTCGCACTGGAAGCGTGTGGTATGGGCTGTGCTTGGGCCCTGCTTAGTGGGTGTCTCCTGGGAGTGTTCCAAATCCTCTGAAATCATCAGGATAAACCCCTCCAACACTGTCTTTTTAGTGTCAGTGGCATTGCTTTATCCTTGGCCAGGGTGTGTGTGGCCAACAGAGTTCCAGCCTCCACGCAGTCAGAAATACAAAACTTTTTCACCTGTTTATACATTTTAGGGGGAAAAAAAAAAGTTCATTTGTTCTAAATGACTCTATCCTCTATTGGGTATTGATTTCTCACTTTTTTCACTTCTTATGTTAATTAGTCCATCTTTGTAGTCTTTTTAGTATCATTGGAAAGTAGGAACTTACAACACATAGAAGGAGTCCTTGTTCGCTTCTTCTTTATCTTCAGGTTTCTGCAAAATGTCCTTGTGGTTCATAAATTCAACATTCTAGATGTCCAACCTCACCAATACATCCTTCTCTCCCAGGCTTTGCTCATTGAAGCATATCAGACAGTCTATCTGTCTTGGGGTGATTCTATGACCATACTGTATTCCCCATCGCCTGCTTGATCTCTAGTGTACCTCTAAATTGCAAAGGGGGGAGAGAGAAGCCGAGAGAACTCTTCAAGCAGCCAGCTTGACCTTGCAACTAGAATGTTTTGCATTCTTTTCTCTCCCGATTCTGACAACGTTTGGTTGGTTGGAGGCCTTTTGCTGGCTAGTCTCTTCGGCTTTCGGCGGAGAAGGGACTGTGATCTGCCTCAGCAGCTTCTTTTCCTTTTTGGACTGTTTTTGGCTTGCTTTTTTTCTGAGACCGGCTGTCACCTCCGGACGTGCTCGGCGGGTCCCTCCAAGGGGGATCGTCGGACCCTGCCTGGCCCGGCCCAGCTCAGGACTGCAGGTTTTACCTACAGAAAGAACTCTAAAAGCCATAGTCCTCTTTTAGGGGACAGGGGAGGGGGTTTCAATATCTTTTTTTTTTCCGTGGCAGCGGGGGACTCTGTTTTGTTAAATAAATAGTTTTTTTCCCTTTCACTCGAGAAATTATTTTCCCGAACCCGCGGGGGAGGTGTTGCCGGGGCCTGCTTGCCAGGCAGGCAGGAGAGAGAGAGAGAGACGCCCCTCTCGGGTTGTTTCCTCCTGGAGTTGTGTCCAAACCGGCACACTATCAAAGCTTTAAGTTTCAGTACTTTTCCCAATCTGTGTTCCTATGGAAGTGGCTCATGGCAACTTTGCTAAATGCTGGCAAAGAGTAATTTAAGAATAACACACTATTTATAATTTATATACAAAGGTTATGCTTAACTAAAACAATTAATTTAAAAGTTAATTAAAACCATTAACTAAAATTATTATTTAAAAGTTCCATTGTTTCCAACAGGGGGGTGCATCAGTCAGGGCAATTATCTCAGAGTTCCTCATTACTGGGAGCACTGAGGGGCCCTGAAATCACCCCAGAACTCTGTTTACTGGGGGCCAATTGCCTCAGAGACCCTGCCTACTGGGAGGATGGGGATAATCCCCTCAGAGCCCCTCCTTACTGAGATGGCTGGGAAGGGCAATTATCTCAGAGCCCCTCATTACTGGCAGGACTGGAGGGCGAAGGGCAGGCACAGTTACCTCAGGGGCCCTCCTTACAGGGCGGAGTGCGGGGCAATTCCCTCAGAGATCCATGTTCCTGGGAGAACTGGGGACCCACTTAGTCAGAGGCCCTCGTCAGTGGGAGCACTGGGGAGTCAGCATCCTTAAAGGCCTTTGTGACTGGGAGGACGGGAGTGCCGTTCACTGCAGGGACACTCAGTTCTGGGAGGACTGGGGTATGCGGGGGATCCCCTCAAGCGCCCTGGTTACTGGGAGGGGGCAGTTAGCTCACAGACCCCTAGTACTGGACGGAATCCCCTCAGGACCACCCTTACTGGGAGTACTGGGGCAGGGGGGAAGCCCCTCAGGGCCCTTGTCAATGGGACAACTGGGAGGGGGCAATCGCTCAAACATCCCCATTACTGGGAGGAGGCAATTCACAGATCTTCATTACTAAGGAGGATCTCCTCAGGGATCCCCGTTACTGGGAGGACTTGAGCGGGGGAAATCTCCTGAAGTGCTCTTGTTAGAAGACTGTGGGGGGAAGGAGAAACCCCTCAGGGACCCTCACTACTGGGAGAACTGGGAGGGGGAACACCTCAGCGATCTCCGTTACTGGGAAGACTGCGCGGTTATGCCACAGCGCCCGCATCCCGCCGCCCTGGTGACGTCAGAGCGGCGCGCGGTGTCGCGGGAGTGACGTCACGCGGGGGTGGGGCGGGTGCTGTGGCGCTGTCCCCGCTGTCCCCGCGGGGCCCGGCCGGACATGGCCCCGCGCGGCCGCCCCGCCGCCACCGCCGCCATGCCCCGCAGGGGCGCCCGCAAACGCCTCAAGTTTCGCGCCGATGACGTGTGCTCCGAGCGGGGTGAGAGCCGGCCTGGCCTGGCCTGGGCTGCGGCTGAGGGGGGCTGATGAAGGGAGCGGGGCCTGTGAAGGAAGTCGGGCCTGAGGGGTGGCGGGCCTGAGGTGAGCCGGGCAGAGCTCAGCCCTGCTGGTGCAGGCCGAAGAGGAGGCCTGGGCCTGCATTAGAGCCTGAGGGAGGAGGTAGTTGAAGGGCCTGGGCTTGGCCTGGGTGAGGGGTTGAGGGGAAGGAGGACGGTCCAGTCTCACCTAGGAGTGAGCCGAGCCCTCTCGGGTTTGTACAGGCAGAGAGCTGCGTCCAGGAGGGATCCCCCAGCAGGGATCTGGACGGATGTGTGGGAATGAGACCTCTTTGCCTGTGGAGGAGGAGCCTGGGAGCAGAAGATCAGCCAGGCTGGAGTTGTACTGTGTGAGGGAGAATGGGATTGTCGTTGGCTGAGGTGGTGGGAGAAGGAGAACTGCACTGGGCTGGGCAGGGGGGTGAGTCCCTTGAGTCTGATAGACCGATGGTTCAGAGTAGAGACTTGCTGGGGACTCCTGGCCTGCATGTCTCTGCTGAGGCTCGTTTTCCTGCTTGCACGTCTCCTCTTTGAGCCTCTGCTTCTCTGGGCACTGTTCCCTTTAGGCATCGTGACTCTTAGCCCTTCTGTCCCCTTCCCATAATCCCTAATCTCTCTGACCCCTGTTTCCCCCTCTCTGCAGTGACGGTGGCAGATTATGCCAACTCAGACCCAGCTGTCGTGAAGTCTGGACGGGTGAAGAAAGCTGTGGCCAACGCAGTGCAGCAGGAAGGTGAGTCTGCCCTGGGGCCCCTGCCTTCCCCACGCTGCCTCCACGTTTTGCTGGCCTCTGCATGACATGGGAAACTCCTCTTCCTTAAACTGAGAGAATGTATGTCCTTCAGTGCTGAAAATGAGCCCGTGCTACTCTGTAGAATCAGGTGTTAAGGGCTTAGACAGGACATTTTGCAGAAAGCCTACTGCAAGTCCAGTAAAAGTTGCTGAGTCTTTGTTATTGCCTGAAATGGAAAAGCTTGAGTGTCATCTCCTGCTTGAAGCAGAAAATAACATAATAAGTCTTTATTACTTTATTACCACATATAAAACTGTAGATAACTTTATTAGCAGGTAAAGTTCTTTGCAATGGGAGTAAGGTTGTGGTAGTTCTGTCAGACGTGTTGCAAGGAGCTCTTGGGAGGGTGTTGCTGTTTCTTTGGTGAACTCTGTAAACAAGGAGTATTCCTGGAAAGGTAGTGCAGGATTTTGTTATCTACTTCCTCCTCGTCTGGGAGCTTTCTGAAGTAACACACCCCACTTGCTTGAGAAGTGGTGATGTTTAGGCCTTTTAAATGTAGCTGGTCACACATGTTGGAGGTGGATGTCGTTGTGTTGACAGTGATGACTGAACTTTTCATAAAGGGAAGCTCTTGGTTTGCTGCTGAAATCTTGCGTTGTTGGAGACAGCTATGCGCTTGGCGTGAGTGCGTGTCAGGGGCAGTGGTGCTGGTGAACATCCTCTTCCGCTGCTGCTTCTCAAGCTTTTAAGATCAGGGCACCTCCCTCTTTTGTGTCATCCCTTGTTTGGGGCTTCCCTCCTCCCCTTCCCGCTCCTGCTCACCCATCTGTGTTCTGTCTCCTTGAGGCGAAGTCCTGCACTTCAGCATCATGCTGGCAAACTGCTGGTGTTCCACGCTCCCTGCCGCCCAGCATCACCTGCTTTATCCAGTTCATCCCCTTTCCTGCCGTGTTTCTGGCTCACCTCCACCTCGTCCTGGTGACTCCAGGTCACAGCGGTTCCCTGCCCACCCCTTTCCCAGGTCTTTGCAGTGCAGTCTCAGGGGTTTCCCCTCCGGATTCAGGGATCCTCGGGATCTCTCCTCCCCAGCCCCAGGGCTGTGCTCCAGCCTTATCTGGTGCAGCCATGACCGTGCTGCACCTTATCTGGCCCAGCCTTATCTGTGCAGCATGAGGTGCCACGCGTGGGGACAGGACCTCCAGCCTTTGGCCTTGCTGCCCTCCAGGAGCCTGGCTCAGAGTAAACCCCGTGCTGGGTGTGACTGCAGCAGGCGGGGCGCTTCTCACAGGGAGCATCCCATGGGAGCCTCACTGACAGGGCAGCCAGGGCCAGGAGGAATTTTTCTGGGCTTTTTTCCTCCCCATTCTAATGCCCAGGATGGGAGGATTACAACAGTGAGGTGAAGAGAGGGTGCCTCTGCAGGATTGCAGTGCAGCCATTCACTGTTCAGTGGACTTGTGCTGTTGTCTCAGAGGTTGATTTTTACTTTGCAGAGTGGGGTGGGCTCTTCTTCTGAACCCCATCTCTGAGTCCCTGTCAGTTTTGTCCTCTCTTGCTTGGCTGTATTTGATGTCATAACTCACTGTCATTTGTGTTGCCACCTATTTCACTCTATTTTTACCTATAGAAGGTCATGTGAAGAGGGCAGTACGATTTGGCAGTGGGGGAAACAACTGCCATGAATGCATCCAGGTGCCAGGAAAGCATCCAGTTTACAGAACAAACTGTGCAAAGCAAGGTAGAACTGGTTTTAGCAAAGCACTGAGATGTGTCTAGTCAGTGGGTACAGTCAAACCCTGTCTTTCCATCTGCTGTCTTTTCATTTTAAAACCTTGTTTGGTGGTTAGAAATGAGACTATTTTTCACCTGAGTTTATTTATGTTCAGTTTTGTTGTTGTTGTTGTTTGTTCTTCTGCTACTCTGTCCCTGTGATTCAAACAGCATATTTTGCTCTTCAGTGGCTCTGGTGACTGCAGTGACTGGAACTGGGCTGTATAAAACCTTCCTGGGCTTCGGTTTGTGCTGGGTAGAAAAGTTTGAACACTGTAGGCCTCCTCTGACCTCATGGTCATGTTCTATTCTTCACCCAGCCTGTTGGGTTGAAATTCAGTTCTTGAATTTCACAGCCTGTTTGCAAAGCCTTTGTGCTGCTGTGGCAGTGCTGGTGTCTGTGGCAGTGCCTCACAGAGCTGTAATGTAGGACCACACCTTTCTTTTTCCATGACTGTCATTACTGACTCACATGTGGATTTTACTGCCCTAATGAGCCCTCAGTTTACAGATCAAGTTTTAAAAATAATATTTCCGAACAGGGGTATGTCTAAACGTGTCCCCGGATGCAGAAAAAAACCAACTCCAAACTCCCGCTGGCTCAACTTGCTGTTTTCCTTGCTAGGCCAGAGGTTTTCCCTTCACTAAATTCCAGGGTAAGTGGAACTCCTCTGCGCTTGACACTGAGTTCCATCCCTGGTGGGTTGTGTCATCGGCCACAGGATGTTTGTCCTGCCGCAAAGGGAGTGAGTCTTCTCTGTGCTCATAAAACAGTTCCAGAGCAGGTGCTGGCTCCAGGCTGAACATGGCCATGCAAGGCAGCTCTGCTGTTCAGGGAAACCAGTTACCCCTTAGAAAGAGCCTATTGTTTTATTTGGAGTTGTAAATAGCTTCAGCTAAACCGGTGGGATCTGCATAATGTGCTGGTAATCATCCTCGTTGTTCATTCTTTAAAACAAGTAGCTGAATAATTATGTTTCCAATTCACTCACCCTTGCTAATCTTTCCCTGACGAGGTAATCCTTGAGCTCAGGATTTACTTGCTTGTGTCACTCACCAGAAAGCTTTAAGGCAGTGGTTCCACTGAAGCATCTCCTGAACTTGGATCACCTTTTCCTCTCTGCTGTTGTACTTACTGTCGTTTGCCATTCCAGTAAAATCGCTGTGTGGTTTGGAAGCTTCCTGTGTCCCTACTGAGGAAGTTCTCTCCATGTCGGGGGAGTCCTGTGACAGCAGCGATGAGATGGATACCAGGGAGAGCATCAACGGACGGGCTGCCTCGAGGAAGAAGAAGAGCAAAAGGCACAAAGGTGTGGTCACCTGTCCTCCTGGGGCTCTGTGGGCTCCTGCTGCATGTCCTGCATGGGCGATGCTCATGCTGGGGATTTACAGGATGGTCATGGGGCTCTCGGAGCAATCTGGAATTTGTGTGTGCACAAAGAAATACCAAGTGTTTAGTCACTTGTAAGTCTGCTGGCACTTGATCACAGGAGCTGTATTTGCACAAAGGCAGAGCCTGTGGCATGAAATCAGAGCCCCAGTGCTCCTTGTTTTTAGCAAATATCCCTCATACTTGGAAAACAAACACTGCTATTCCAGAGTTGTGAAACTTCACCACTGGCCACGTTGCTTCACTGAACGGGGTGGTGGCAGCAGTTTGCTTTGGGGTTGAAGTGCTGCTGTCCATGATGCAGTTGTTGGCAAAACGCAACCTCTGTTTTCAGGGCGTTTCCAAGGCTGTGGTTTGTTACAACTGGGTTTAAAGGGCTCTTTTCCCAGCAAGGAAGTGCATTTGATCCTAGTGGCATCTTAATACATTAGTTCAAGGGAGACGTATCCTTCAGCATTTACACTTTGTGCAACTCCATAGATATCCCTTGGCAATGCAGTGTAAGCAGCAAACAGCTCTGCTGGACTGGGGAACCCTGCAGAAGTTTCTAGTAACAGGTTGCTTTCAGGTTGAGAAGCAAATTTTAACCCGTTTTCTTGAGCTTAATACCAATTTATGTAGCATGTGATCATCCACCACAGACTGAAGGTGGACAGCACTTCCTTTGGGAAGGCAGTTAAAAGAGTTGCCTCTTTTATTAAGGTATCCTTTAGAATCCTGGCAAAATAATATCTGAGTGGCTGGAGCTGTGAGTCTGGGAAGATAATATTCTGTTCTACCGCAGCCTTGTCTTGTTTCTGCTGCATATTTAGGGAGGAAAAATTGGTGGTAGAACAGTGATGCTTCTGGCTGCCCTCTGAGTTCAGCAGTGTGGATAATGATGGCTTCTCGAGCCAGAGCTGACCCAGCAGAGTGGGTGTAGCAGCCCGTTGTGGGTGTGCCTGCCATAAGTCTGAAGTGCTGTGGGGAAGTGATCACATCCAGAGCTTTCTTTGGCAAGTATCCCGTGAGGATAAAGAACTGCCCTTTGTATTAACCTGCTGTCTCAGGGTTAGATCTGGCATCCTCAAGTTCCCAAACACCTCTTTGTGCCACAGACCTCACAGCAGTTTTTCCTTTTAGCACTGTGCACAAGTTGTGTTTTCCTTATCTGTTCTTAACCTTCCTAATGCCCAGTATTGTTCGCCTACTTATATTCTTCAAAAGTATTTTTTACTCCTAAAGTTGGAGCAGTGTCTGTGGAAAAGTGTGTGGTGTAAACTACAAAACACTCCAGGAATGAAAGGAGTGTGAGCCCTCAGTTCTGGCTGAGCAGTTCTGACACCTCTGAGAGGAAGAGCAGGCCATTCTCTCCATCTGAATTACATTAAAAGTTCCTATCCAAGAAGCTGTAATGAAATGAGGAGATTTAAGAAAAGCAGCTGATTTCCAGTTGTAGAACAGAATTTCCCTCCCTGACAGAGCTCCTACAAAAATATTGTGACCACTGGAACAAAGAATTGATAAGCCCAGCAGTATCAATGCAAAGCAATTTTGGTGACCTGTTGAATGTGCACTTTCGATTAAAAAAGCAGGAGCTTGGCCCTCCTTTACATAAAGTTGCCTCTTTATTTGCCATTCAATTTTTATTTCTCAACTTCAGTGTGGTATTTCAGCTGTGAAAGGGTCAGGCATCGAAACAGGGTCCAGAAAGGCTTTGTGGTTTCCATCCTTGCACATAGAACTCAGTTGGACAAGATGCTGAACAAAATGACCTAATTCTGTGTGCTTTGAGCTGAGCTGCTGGATTAGAAACCTCCAGGGAACCCTTTAAGCCTGAATTCCTTTATGAATCTGCCACTTTGCCCACTTGTGCAGCAGGGATAAGAGGGGCAGGTGTTCAGCACAGGGGAGGTGTCGTGGCTGTATGGACACTGATGGGAACGGGGAGCAGGGCGACTGAGGTTGTGCAGACTGGGGCTTGGGCTGACTCTGTGTGTGTAATTCAGCTGTCCACCTGTGCTGCCAGGTGTGCAGCACCTGTCTCTAGGTAGGAATTGGTGCAGTGTGATGTCCTGCACTAACGCACTCCCATTGCCTTTAGAAGACGCCGAAGGGGGAGGAGGAGAGGAATATCCCATCGACATCTGGCTGCTCCTGGCTTCCTACATCCGCCCTGAGGACATTGTCCGGTTCTCTCTGATCTGCAAGAAAGCCTGGACTGTCACTTGCACTGCTGCCTTTTGGACCAGGCTCTACAGAAGGTGAGACTCTAGAAGGTTTTTAAACTGGTTGTGGGAGCTTTCAGTAGTGAGCAGTACTCTGCAGAGCTGGAAATAAGGGAATAATTCCCTGTAGGCCTTAGCCTTGTGTTTGCACATTGATGTGATCATGGGGTCCTCGATTGGCAAGGGGTTGTGGAATATTCTTCTCCCACAAAGACAAGCTGGGACAGCTGGGGTTGTTCAGCCTGGAGAATGGGGAAAACCTCCCTGTGGCCTTCCAGTACCTTAAGGGGGCTTATAAAAGGAAGGCAGAGGGACTTTTTATATTGGTGGGTAGTGACAGGACAAGGAGCAATGGTTTTAAACTGAGGGCAGAGGGCAGGGTTAGATTGGATGTTAGGAAGAAATTCTTGGCTGCGAAGGCAGTGAGGTCCTGGCACAGATTGCCCAGAGAAACTGTGGCTGCCCCATCCCTGGAAGCGTCCGAGGCCAGGTTGGAGCACTGGGATAGTGGAAGGTGTTCCTGCCCATGTCAGGGGGTGGAATGAGCTAAGCTTTAGGGTCCCTTCCAGTCCAAACCATTATAAGATTCTAATATCACATCTGCTTTGGATCTGGAAACAGATCTTCGTGGTGTATTCCTGTATGTTCCCTGTAAAATTTCGGAGCTTTGTGTCCTTTTTTGCTTGCCATGGCCCTACACTTGTGTATATCAACCTCTCTAAGTGTGTATGGCATGGTCAGTGCTGAAAGGCAAAAATCACTGATGGACAACTTGCCATGCCTCAAGCTCTGATCGCAGCGACCTCCCTGTAACTGGGACATTTTGGAGCTCTACAGTGACAGGAGTAAGTGAAAGCAAGGAGGGCAAAGGGATGCTCAGCGCTTGATACAAATCCTTCTGTCCCAGTGCATGCCACTGGGATATTCTTTCAGGACAGAACATCTTCTTTATGCCGCTCTACCTGTTGCCCAGGAGGCACAAGCAGCAGAGGCACAGAGTAGGAGCAGCTGTGGTCATCGTCGCCCCTGGTTTATAGTGTGACATTCCCCAGCCAAGGCTCCTTTGGGATGTGATCAAGGAATGGCCCTTTAGTGCAGGTGTTCAGGCTGCTCAGGCAGTGCTGAGAGCTGCAGTCAGCTAAGCTGGGAGTCCCTGGGAACCTGCAGCAACCTGCAGCCCTTTGTGCAGCCTGCAGCTACGTCCCTAGCTGGTCTCTGGGCAAACTGGGAATTACTGGGAATTGTAGCAGGATGTGTGGGCTGGAAGCCTGCCTGGTGCAGGTCAGGGCTTTGAGGCTGCCACGTGATGTCCTGTCAGCAGCACAACCCCCTTGCAGCCCTCAGGGTTGACCAGAGTCCTGTGGTCAGTCAGATGTGGAGTTTTCCTGTGACATGGACCTGTTCCTGGCTGTCCCTGCCCCGTGTGGCTGTGCCCTGGAGCTGCCACCATTCCTGTCGGTTCCGCAGGCACTACAGCCTGGACGCGTACCTGCCCCTGCGCCTGCGCCCGGAGTCCATGGAGAAGCTGCACTGCCTGCGCGCCTGCGTCATCCGCTCCCTGTTCCACATGTACGAGCCCTTCGCCGCCCGCCTCTCCAGAAACCCCGCCATCCCAGACAGTACTCCCAGCACTTTAAAAAATTCCAGAGTAAGTGGCATCACTCAGGAACTGGAATTTGTCTGAGGTGTTGCTGTATCTGTTTGGTTTGTTTGTTGGTTTTTTTTCTAGAAATAAAACATATGATGTGGAGATGGTTACCAGTGAAGCTGAGGTGTAGAACGGTCACTAACTGGGTATTCTGAATGGGATTTGTAAAAGTGTGCTAGTTACTTGTATCTGTAGATTTACTCTTTGGAGTAACTTCTGCCGAAGTCCTACACTACACTGTTTTAACCAGCGAAAGGGCCCTGGTTTCACTGGATGTCAGAACTGCCAGGGATGTTTGCAGCTCTCCCCTCCTCTGAACGAAGCTCCATAGGATCAGCTTTTACATGTTTTGCTTTATTCTGATAGTCTGCCAGAGTACATCTTCTTTCTGTAACGGGCCTCTGGAGAGCTCAGGAGTGACACTGATGCCAGGAGTTGCACCCTGCTTTCCTGCAGGTCATACATGGTCTGGTGTCTTGGTGAGGTGGGGTGGTGACTCTGGGGTGAGCATGGCAAATGTGCAGAGCCAGTGTCTGCTTTGGGACTGGGCTGTGAAGGGTTTGTCTGTGGTGTGGGCAGGTAATTCCCTGTGCTATCCCAGCTTGGAGCACTTGCATATCATTCCTCTTTAATTGATGCTGACCATTAACTCTGAAATGCCTTTGTGTCTCTTGTTTGGTTTTAACTTGCAACTGGCCAATACTCTGTGAGCAGCTTAAGCAACAATATGAATTCTCCACCCTCCAAAGCCAAGGTCAAAAACCTGATGAATGAGGTTTTTGGAGCCAAACCGAAGTGGGTTTTGTTGAGGAGATGTTCTTTCTTTTCTGTTCAAAATAGAGGAACCTCATCCATCCGTACGTGACATCCCACCTTTCTTCCTTCCTCTCCCTGTCACAGGCTGTCATAGGCTCGGGGAGTATCCAGCAGCACACAGGAGGTGGTGCTGCAGCACAGGGAAAAGCACATTCCTCTGTGTGCAGTCTTACCTCTGCATTCAGAGCTCCTCGTTCTCTTCCTGAGTCCCCAGGCTGGGGATCTTGGTTCTTACCAACTGAAAAAGCAAGACATTTTGAGGAAATTCCAGCTTAACTGTAGTCCTGAGCTGAAGCTCCCACTGCTCGTGGCTGTAGGAGCTGGAACCCTGAGGCGGTGCTGGCAGGGTTGGCATTTCAGGAGGATTCCTGGTGACATCATAACGGCTTTGGTGCCCACTGCTAGCGCTTGTCCTGTACTAACAGTTGGAGGAGGATCCTTTAAGTGCAGTCTTTCATTGTTCAGCTTTTAAAAAAGGAAATTAAATGGGGATGAGACTTTCAGAGCAGTAGAGGTTTGACCTAACCTTTTGCAGCATGAAACAGCCACCCTGAGTCTGGTCTTGCTGTACTACTGCACTGCAGGACTCTGAGCTCCACTTGTGTGACTGTGCACAGAAATTCCTCAGCACAGAGGGTTTGGAGGAGGACCTGGCACTGCCTCCCCACGTTCTGGCTTTCCTGGGCTTTGGTTGTACCTTTGTGGGTTGCTGACACTAACGGCAACGCCTACCTAAACTGCATGTGGCTAGAGGAGAGCCCAGCCCGGGGTGTAATCCAACCTAGCTTTTCCTCTTTAATTTCCTTTTTTCTTTCCCTAGCCTAGCTTGTGTGGGACACTGGAGCCGTTATGGTGTCAGCAGAGGTGTTTGCCCTTTAAAGACACCCCATTATTTTGGGCGGAGCGGCAGCCGCACGGCGCGTCTGAAGGGCAGGACGGCTGACCCGAGGACGACATCCTCTGCCCCTTAGGAGGTACTGACCTTTTGTGCTTCACTACTTGCCATGACCAAACAGGTTGCTAGACCAGGCTGTCTCTGTAGGTGAACTACAAATGCCACTGATGGTGGAGTTAAACTCAGCAGCATCTGCTGCTCATCTGAGTTTGAAAAGATCTGGAGAATGTTTTTATTGGAAAAAATCCTGAGGGCTGTTTCCTCCCAGGTAGAGGTTATTCCATGCGTGTTTCTGAGCTTTACTCCACAGAGCTTTGTTGTTCACCTCATGAAGATTGTGGAGAAAAAAGGTTCTTTAAGGAGTCTTGTTTATGGATATGACTCAGAATTGAAGTAGAGAGTCTTGTATCCCCTCTGGTTTCTTCAGAGCCCCTGTGGTGGAGGCTGGCTCTGGCTTTGTTTTATTAGGATCACTCCATTCTGGAGTGAAGTTAAATGTGTGCTTTGTCCTGCAACCCAGTCAGGCCTTCTCTCTTCAGGAGAGACTGTGTATGGATCACAGGGAGTTCTCTTTACCCACATTAATCCTTTTCCTGCTGACACTGATGAAAGATAAGACCAGCTGTGGTGGGCTGGCATCTGTGGTGTGGAAAAGCTTTGAGGGATGGCTGGACTGACTTGCCAGGTTCTTTCCTTGGCTGTTGAAGGCTGGTTGCTTGTACTGACTGGTAGGCAGGGATTTCCCTCCTACAGGAGTTCTGCTGAGCCTCCTGCTCTGGAACAAGCTCCTGGGCTGGAGCCTGTGGCCCACACACTGATAACCAAGTGAAATTGGAGCAGTCCTGGTGTATGTCTGTGTGGGAGGGCAGTGCTGGTGACTTCTGAGGCTGTTTGATGCTGGTTTCTCATTTTCTTTTGGAAAGAGACAGGAGGTTGGTCAGACTGTGCTGTCCTGGCAGTGGTTTTGGCCTCGAAATGATGACAGTCAGTGCTGGTGATGGCAAGGTCACGGTCTCCATTTGACAGCACAGTGGCTTAGGAACTTCTTCATCCATCACCTCATAGCTCATGTACTGGTCTTTGTATTTCCCTTTGGATCCTTTTCTTCTCGATCCTTACTCTGTTCTCCGTTGTTTCTCGCTTTAACCTTGTTTGGAACCCAGTTTAATGGGAGTTGCTGGTGGGTGGAGGGAATGGGTCAATCTGCACCACTCATCCCTGCTCTAGGAAAGGGACAAATGGCACAACAGGATTTTGCTGGTTGGCACATCAGTGACTACGTGTTGCTTGAGGAGTTGGCCAGCTTGAAACTGGGAGATCTACACTGCTGAGAGGGTTCTTCGAACATAATTAATTTGAATAAACAACTCCTAATTGCTCCTATGTAATTGTGTTTGCAATTGGAAGCCTTTATGATCTGCTAAAACTTACTTAAAGTGGTGCTTCTAAGGGTTTCATAATTTTGTGTTTCTTTTTTCCACTTCAGTGTCTGCTTTTCTGGTGCAAAAAGATTGTAGGGAACAGACAAGAAGCAATGTGGGAATTCAACTTCAAGTTCAAAAAGCAGGTATGAAAGAACCAGATCAGCTGTGACTTTTGTTCGAAGCAGAAACTGTTTTTCTGGGGAGTAGAAGGGAAATGGAAACATTTTGTCCATTCAGACAATAAATGCAAACTGATTCCCATGGTAAACTAAAGCACGTTGTGGAACTACACTCAGTTTTCAGTCTGTGTTACCAAGACATTTAGAATCCTACATTTTTATTTCCTCCTTTGGTATCCTTTTCCCTCTATAAGATGTGGATCATTTTTTAAACCAATTACTCTCACCTTTGGGTCATTGCTACTGATTGTTACCAAAACTCAGACTCTCTGACTGCAGTGGTCAAAATGTTGACCAAAATCTGAAACTTCTTGTTTTGCCATTGCCAAAATTTCTCAGAGAAGTGAAGATAGCCAGGACTGCTAGGGAAAGCCTCCAGTAGTGGGTCTTGGCAGAAGGAGTAATTTCAGGCAATCTTGGGAATTGTGCAGCTTTCCCCTCTAAAGAAATGGTCCTGAAAATTGCCCATCCTGAGTGATGGCATTTTGTTGTTAATGTGGACATTAATTTGGACACTTTGCGCAAACACCTGGGGAGGAGGAGAGACCCTGCCAGGCCACACTGGGGAGGAGCAGCCAAACCCAGCAGAGGTTCCTGCTTTGCTAAATCAGCCTCTCTTTCTTTCAAGTCTCCCAGATTTAAGAGCAAGTGTTGCAAAGGTCTGCAGCCCCCAATCCAGTATGAGGAAGTGCACACAAACCCAGATCAGGATTGCTGCCTGCTGCAGATCACCACCTTCAACTTCATCTTTGTGCCAATCGTCATGGGCATGACCTTCACCTTGGTGAGTACAATAAAGCTGCCAGGCTTTGCAGATGAGATTCCTGTAAGGACATGAAGAGAGCACCTGGAGGTGCTCTCCTGTGTTGGAAGGGACCCACAGGGATCATCGAGCGCAGCTCCTGGCCCTGTACATGACAACCCCGAGAGTCCCACCCAGTGCCTCTTTTGGGCTATATAAATCCTACTGCTCTATCAGCAAACCAGTTCTGGGAATCGTATGGTTAATGAAGAGAGGAAATGCTTAGGATCTCAGTTTAACTTCCCCATTTCTGTTGGCTCTTCCCTGTTTGGTGCAGTAAATAGAGAGGGATGTAGAGAATCTGCCAGGAGCTGTGGCTGTGCAGTGTCTGGGGGCAGGTCAGTTACCAGAAGTGCAGCAGGTACAGGAGACAGGGAGCAGCACAAGTGGAGGTCTGCCCCTCACAGGAAAATATCTCTTTATGGCAATAAATTCTGAGAGGAAAATCCCACATGAGCAAACTCCTTGAGTGTGTATTTGGTCCCTGACTTGGAGTCAGGGTTTCAGAAGTGGCCAGTGCTCAGGAGAGGTTCAGTCTGGCTTCACTTAGGAGTTGGGCAGTGAGTTCCAGACTTCACCTGACAGCCACTTGCTTCCAGGTTCACTTAGAATCAGACTCATAAAATTACTTAGATTGGAAAAGACCTTTAAGATCAAGTGCCAGCACTGCTGTGTTGATCCCATGTCCCAAGTGCCACATCCGCAGGCCTTTTCAACACTGCAAGGGATAGTGACTTCACCACTGCCCCAGGCAGTTCCAGTGTTTTACAACCCTTTCACAACCCTTAGAGTTTCCAGCATGATTATCTGGGGCTGCCAGCCAGAGAGAGCAGGTTTGGATCCAGTGCTGTAGCCTAGAGAGTGTGACTGTGTGAAACACCTTAGACTTGTACAATTCAGAGGAATTTAAAAAGTCTAGAAGTGTTGTGTTGAGAGCTCTCTTGGTCACTGTGACTTTCTGAAGCAGCTCTGGTCTCCTCTCTTGCAGTTCTCCATCTCAGTGAGCACGGACATGCGACACCACCGCGTGCGCCTGGTGTTCCAGGACACACCCGTGCGCAACGGGAAGAAGCCGCGCGTGGAGCAGGGGGTGCAGGTGGTGCTGGACCCCGTGCACAGTGTCAGGCTCCTGGATTGGTGGCACCCACAGTACCCCTTCTCCTCAAAGGCTTAGTGCTCTCCTGAGGCTGCAGGAGCCCACAGGGGACTGAATCTGGCAGGCTGAAGAGAATTTCTAGGAACCAGGAAATCCTATTTTTATTTCTGAAATAAATTCTACAGTCTCCTTCCGAGTGGTTGAAGCTGCTGAGCTAGTTTGTATGTATATAACTTCTGGTCAGTAATGAGCAGAGCTGAGTGTAAAGCAGAAACTATTTGTAAACACACTTTTATGTAAAATTGACATTTTATGATTTGAAAGGAGCTCCCTGGAACTGTTCATTTAAAATCCTTTTGGTGCTAGTCAAAGTGGTCCTGTGTTCTCTTGTTGGGGAAGAAGCAGGAGGTTTTGCTTTCCAAGAACTTTCCTTTTTGCTTTCCAGGAAGAATTTACAAACAAAGTCTATGTTTGTTGTACTGCAGCAGGATTGTGTTCATGCACAGTGTGGTATTTCAGTGTCTGAGAAGCAGTGAGCAAGACAGCAGTGATGAACAGTAATCTTAATTCCCAGCCCAGCAGATCCAAGTTTAAGGAAAGAAAAAGGCATAAATGATCACACAAAGGAGTTACTTCAAAGAGGAGTTGTAAGGCAAAAGTCTCACTTGAATGTAAAGGTACTTGAGTTCTCACACTGGTGTTTTTCTTTGCAAAGATCTAAACTTTAAAACCAGGAGGTGCATTTCAGAGAACATAGGGAGGGAGAGGAGCTGGAGAGGATAAACTAAAACAACTGAAGCAGTGATGAAGGACTCAACTCTGTCTTTTGTAAGAGCAGTATGAAAATCTTTTCTGTTGAAAGCCCCCAAGCAACCACTGATCTGGCTTTTGACTAAACAAGTTAATTTCTGTGAGGAAGAAGCAACCCTGAAACTTCCTGTGGTTCCAGGCTGACTGAGAAGTGAGGGGTGCAGGGGCTGGGCCTGTCAGGAGTGTGGTCTGACCAGAATGAACCTGGCTGGAGGTTTAATTGCACACATGGCTCCCTAGGGTGGTGCAGAGGAAGTGCTGCAGGGCAGGGGAGCAGCTGTGCAGATACAGACCCTGGACTGAGCTTTGCTGCCTATCCGATATCAGCTCCTCAGTCCTGCTGCACATCACATCTGGTCCCAAGCAGGAGGAACAGCACTTGCCCATGTAGAATGTTCAGTGAAGCTCCGGAGGGAGAGGGAGTTCTGCCATCTCAGTTTGGACTCAGTGGTCTTTCTGGGTCCCTTCCAGCTCAGAATACCCCATGATTCTGAGACCCCACATGACCCTGGCGTAGCTGCCCAGGAGGAGTTTCTTGCATGTGCCTCTGCCACTCTGTAAATCACCACTACGGACATCTGCCCCAGCCTTGGATCTGTGTTGAAGGTTCTTCATGTTGACTTCAAATACATTCGGGACAGCTCCTTCCTCACAGTTGCCCTTTCTACCACTGCTGAACGTCTGTTGATGCCAGCAGGTAAGTTTTGAAGTTAAATCGGTTTAGTAGAGATACAGGGCAAGAAAAATGTGCTGTCCCTGTGATCCTGGGGCTGCCATGACAGCAGAGCCTGGGCTGTGTTGTGGTTGTGGTGCAGGAGAGGCAGGACAGGTTTACAGGTTTGGGGCTGGAGCTGTGTGTAAGGGGCTCCATCCCCAAGGAAGCTGCTCCAGGGCAGTGGAGGGCAACAATCTTCCTTTCTCTGTGGGGTTAACCACCACTGAACACAGGGGCAGGTGGTGAAGCTCAGGCAGTGAAATGTGGTCAGGCTGCAGTTTCCGGTTGCCTTGGAGGGAGGTGGCTGCTTACTCAGAGCCTGGTTCTGACTGTGCTTCAGGCTGTTTCCTGCTACATTCCCTGAAAACTCCCTTATGATGATGCCAGGGCTATGTGCCTGGTGATTGCTGCTTATGCAGGGTCCAGAGGGTGGGAGCAGAGGGGTTTGGTTCCTGGCTCAGGCTGATGGCAGGAGCATGCAGCAGGCTGGTGTCTGTGTGAGGCTGTGCCCTTACCTGTGGGGAGCTGCTCCAGCTGAGCGAGGCTGGGAAACGGCAGCCTGGGCCCTGCTCTGGCTCCTGTGCAGAGCTACAGGACAGCTCCTAGGGCTGTATATTCCTGCCATCTGGCAAAGCAGGAATACCTTCTGATCAGGCATATGGCGAATCCAGGGGGCAGAGGTGCTTGGCAGCTCCCAGAATTCCCTGGCTGATCCCGGGCGGTGCAGCTGGAGTGGGCAGCACAGGCTGTGACAGCAGGAAGCAGGTGGATGGAATGTTTCCTGCTACCAACAGACTTGCTGGATTCAAATATGGATATTTAGATGCAGACAGATGCCCCTAAGCCAGAGGTGCCCCTCCCAGGCCAGGCTTTTTCTAGGCTGAAATATATAAAATGTACAAGAACAATTCTCAGTCTTTTCCTTTACAAAGCTGCCAGTGATCCCAGTGCTGGAGCTGTGCTGATCAGCAGTGCTGACGGGGACTAGGGAGCTGTTCTGATCCATGTGGGGAGGCTGAGGAGTGGCAGGGATGCTGTGGAGGGGGGACTCTGCCTCTGTGTAGAGCTGCAGGTGCAGGTATTCTCCTTGGTCCTTACCCAGAGCATCAGACCCTGAATCCTGGGCTTAAGTTTGCTCAGTGAGGAAGTGACACCAGAGCTCAGCCCTGAGCTGGAGATTCCCACCCTGGCCTCCAAGCCCAGCCTCTCTTGAAGCTTGATTGCCAAAAAAAGTCCTCTTCAGCGTCCTCCAGGGTGGGATGCAGTGAGTGCACTGGCAGGAGTGGCTGAGGTTTGGTGTCACCCTTTTCTGTTGAACACGGCTCAGAGGGATCCTCGGTGGTATGGAAATGGAGCCCCAGATCGGCATCATGGTGGCTCTCCCTGTGCTCTCCCTGCTGTGAGGCCCCGTTCTACCTTTGCTTTATCCTGCTCCTGAATAATGGAAGGGCTGTAAACAGATCCTGCCTGGCTGTCTGGTTTCCTATGGGAGACAGGAAGGCTTGGCCACCACCCTCACCCTGCTCCTGTCCTTGTCAGGGATCTGGTGTCCAACAGGAGCTGAGCTGGGTAAGGCGAGGCCTGGGGGCTTGGGGAAGGGGGCTGGGCCCTGCCGTGGGTCCCCTTGTGCCTGTCCCATCCCGGTCCTCCGCTCTGGCCCCAACTGGGGGACCTTTTCCTCCTGGCCCCCTGAGCTGGGTATGCCTGTGCAGCCATGGGCCCCTCTCAGAGCAGCCTTTGCACCTGGGGGTTCTCTTTCTTTTTCAGCTTATTCCAAAAGCAAGAAAAAATGTGCCTTTTAGCTTCATTTCAGCCACCTCCCTGTTTCCCCTGGTCAAATATTTCGGTGAGCAGAGCGTGTTTGGGTTTGGGGCCAGAGGGAGGTTTGAGAGCAGCTTCGGGTGCCAGGCTCTGGTTGGTTCCTGGGCACTGGGGCTGTGCTGTGGCCCTCACAGGGAGGCAGGTGGAGGGACCTTTTTCCAGCACCCCAAACACCATTTGGGACTTGCTCCACAGCACAAGGGGGTGGCTGCATGAACTGGCTCGGGCTGGGCTTGTGGCACCTGCTTTGAGGGCACGAGGACCCAGGATGTTTGCCTGGGTACCAGGAGCTGTGTCCTGGCTGTGGATTTCTTTCCTGCTCCAGGCAGGCTCATGGATGTGCATGGAGAGGGTCAAATCCTGCCCTAGCACTGCACCCTGAAGCGGCCTGTGGGAACCAACAGGGAATTTGGTGGTTCTGCTGCTGCCCTTGGCAATGTTGGCTGTTCCTATGGCAGGGGTGTTGCACCCTGAGCGTTGGGGGTGCAGGGCTGTGCTGGGTGTCACAGCCCTCCCCCTCTTCCTTTCTGTGGGGGCAGGAAGGACCAGATTTCCTTCCTGTGCAGGGGTGCAAGTCAAGGGCAGCTGTGGTGAGAAAAGCCCTCCCCCTCCTGGAGCTGCTGCCAAGCCCCACAGTCCTTCCCACCCTGGGCCACTGAGCAGCAAAGCTCTGCTGGGCTGAACCATCCCGGCTCCTTTGGCCCTCCTGGCATCCTCTAGCCCCTGTGCAGGTGGGAATCCTGGACTGCTTCTGCTCCAGTGTGGGTGAGGTGTCCCCACTGAGCCCCTGGAACCCCACTGGGACAGAGCCACTGCCATCCCACCACAGGAATGTAAGGATTTAAAACCAAGCAGTGTAGGAAAAGCAAATGCCAGCAGATCTGGGAGCCTGTGGACGTCTCTTCTGCCTTCCTAGCACCATCACCTGCTTCCTGCCCTACCTTATCTCTCTCTTGCAGAGGTGTCCCAGGCTCCATGTGCTCCCACGGGGAGCAGCCAGGGCTGGAAGTTGTCATGGGGGATTTGTAGAAGACAGAGCCTGGCAAGAGACGTGAGACCTTCCTGAAGGTAGGAGACGTCCATGTCAGCAAGGAGAAAAGGGAAGTGGGATCCACGCTTCTGTGTGAATAAATAGGGTGGGTGGAATGGAGGGGAAGGGAAGGGGCTTCCTCTCCATTGAGATGCTGTGGGTGAGTTGCTGTGTGGAAAGGGACTGGTATGGTTGGGAGCTGGGGACAAGCGATGCCGTTGGTGACTCGTGGATGCTCCAGAGCCGTGTTCCTGCTCTGGGTCTGGAGGAGGGAAGCAGTGAGAGAAAAGGCTTGGAGGGTAGAGGAGCTGGGAACAAACCAGGCCATGGAAGGCCCCCATCTGGCCCACATTGGTTCATTGGGATTAGAAGGGACTTCATTCCCAGCCCAGCTGTGATGCCCAATGCTCCAGTGAGGAGCTGGAGTGTGTGGGGAAGCTGTGGTGTCCTGGGGGTACATCCCGGGTGGGATCCAAGTTCTGCCTTGGCCCGGGATGCCAGGGGTGCAGTTCTGCCTCTGCAGCCCCAGAGGTTTTTGCCACCTCAGCACAAGAGCTGGAAAATAAATGGGCAAAAAGCTGTGCCAGCTCCGTGTCACCAGTTCCTGGCTTGGTGATATGGCAGGTTCGTGCCAGAGTTTGGGATGCTGGGGCTTGGCAAGAGCCCCCAGCCGGGGTTGGTGCTGCCCAGGAGACGGGAGCTGCCTGCGGGGATGGGGTGGTGGGACACAGCTGGTGCCATCCTGGGATGCCCGTCCGTGAGGCTGCCGCAGTTCCCACGCTAGGCCGGGGGCCCTTGGCCCGTCCCACGCGGGTCCCCGCCGGCCTGGCCGGTCCTCCGAGGCTCCTGGGGCAGAGGCCGCCGGCGGACGCTCCTCCTCTGCGGGAGGCAGGCAAGGACTCGGGGTGGGGCTTTGCCGAGCGAGTATTCAGGGTCCGGCCAGCCCGGAGAAGCTGCGAAGGCCGAGCACCCCGGAGAGGCGAGGCTGCCGCCCACCCGTGAGTCTGTGCCCTCGGCGGGCGCGTCCAGAGCTCGGCTGGCCAGGAGCCGTCTCCTGCTGCCATGGAAAGGGGTGCCTGGGGACCCGGGGCTGAGGGCAGGGGGCTGGGCTGGGCGTTCTCTGGCTGTCAGCGGTGGGGACAGGATCGGTGTAAGTGTCCCCTTGCCAAGCGCCCTGCAGGGACCCCCGTGTGCTGTGGGACACCTGGGGTGACCGAAAGCTTTGGCTCCCGGAACCGTGTCCTACTGGAACAAAACATTTCCCCTCCTTTGTCCCTGTGGGACAACCCCTGGAGCAGAGACACCCGCAGACAGTGGGGCCAGACCCCGGGCTGACTCCCAGGGGGCCCAGGAGCCCCCATCCCACACAGCCCTGAATGGCCACAATTTGCCCATGGCGGACGTTGTGCTGCCACAATTTGCAGTCTCCCACACCCATTTCTGGTGCTGGGTTCCATCCCACCCCTTTCCATCCCGGGGACCCCCAGGGCGGGGCACTGAGCTGTGCTGCAGGAGAGCTGGTGTTTATCCCGCTGGGTGACACAGCCTTTGTCTGTGCCTCAGTTTCCCTCAGCATGGAAAGGCACTGCTGGCAGTGGGAAGGGAGCCTTGGCTGTTCTCTCCTCCTTGTGCAACCAGCCCTGCTCTCCCCAGTGCCGGCGGAAGCAGCTGGAGCTGCCTGCACACCCGGAGCTTACTCGGAGCCTTGTGGGACTGAGGCTGGGAATGGACTGTTCCTTCCCCCTGCCCTGGACTGAGGCTGGAGAGGAACTTGGCTCCAAGCAAGCGGCTCTCAGCTCCTCCTGGCCAATGTCCCCATAGCGAGGTAGCTTTTGGGGATATCTGCAGTGGGGTACTGAGCTGTGGGGAAGGTGCATGAGGTGCTTGGAGCAGAGTGTGGGGACAGGGATACTCTGTGGAGGCACCTTGAGCTGGAGCAGGAGGATGCTGCACCCCTGGTTGTGCCCACTTACCTGGGCTGCTTTGTTCCTCTATGGAGGCAGAAATCCAAAGCCCAGTTAGGGGGCTAATTATGGGGCTGCGCTCATTACCTTCTGTTCTGTTCTGTGCCTGGGACCCCTGTTCCCCATGGGCTCCCTGCTCCTTGGGTGAAGCTGCTGCCTGTGAGAGCTGCGGGTGCTGAGCAGCATCTTGTTTTCCATGCAGGATGGGCTGTTGGCAGCCAGACATTCCCCAGCAGCCAGAAAGACTTTTGGCCACCCAGAGTGGCCAAATGCCCAGCCTGGCATGTGGCCAAGCCTCGCTCTTCCCAGCTCACTCCGTGGCCCTGGCTGCAGATCCCAGAGATCCGGGCTTGTAAATCCACCTCCAGGGTGGCGTCAGGGTGTGATGTCCCCGTGGCTCAGACAGATCCCTAATGCTGCTCCCCCTTGAGCTGGTGAGGTCCCCCATGTCTCCAGAGCTGTAGGGGATGGAGAGGCCTCACTCTCTGCTAGGACCTGGCAGAGATTTTGAGCAGCTCCAGGAGCTTGTTGTCCCTGCCGGCGGTCAGTCCTGCCCCGCCTGGGAGCGCAGCTCTCCGGCTCCAAGTGTTTATCTCCAAGGAACGAGCCGTGTCCCTGGTCGGGGTCAGTGCTCCAAGGACGGAGTGGCTGCAGATTGGATCGGGGGACTTGCTCGGCACCAGCCTCTTGAGGAGCTGACAACCCCTCCAAAGGACTCCTGGGCACAAAAACTGGAGGCTTCTCCTTAAAATAAGCCCAGCACACGCTCCAGGGCAGCAGCCCCAGAGGTGCTGTGCTCCCATCTTTGTCTGGGGCCCGCGGGTGGGCTCACAGCATCCTCTGCGCAGCAGTGGTTGGGGCAGGAAAGTGTTTAGGGGGCAGTCCCGGTAAGCCCAGCCTTGGTTTGGTAAGGCTCAGGAGGGCTTTTCCTCCACGTTTGCATTCAAAGCTGCTTTGACCAAGCCAAGGCACTGTGAGCAGTTTGGATGGGGCTGAGGGTATTTGCCCTGTTGAGCTGGGCACTCGCCCGGGCTCAGCTGCTTCTCTTCCAGGGCAGCACTGTCGTATTTATAATGGAAAAAACCAGGCAAACAAAGGAGCCTCTTAGTCTCCTGCCACACCTCTGTTACAAGGTAAACTATCTCAAGAGCACTGCAACTTCCTTGAAGGTGACACTGTTCCCTCAGGGATGCCTTTCTCGTCCTACCAAGCAGGGGATGAGGCTGGGACAGGGTGAGCTGGTGCCTGCCTGGGGGAAGGTGGGGAGCTGCTTCCTCCTCAGAGTGCTGGAAGAGCAGCCTGGGCCCATTTGAAACCTGAGTGTTTCCCAGGGCTTGGTGCCAAGTCCTGGGGTGTTGGTGACTGGTCCTGGGGTGTCCTCACGACTCGAAAGCCTTTCCTGAGGCACTGTCACCTGCATTTCTTCTGCCTCCAGCTCCAGGCTGCTGATTGGGGTGTCCCAGGGCAGCCAAAGTGTCCTGGGACTGGTTTGGGGGGATTTTGTACCTGGCTGATTTTGTCCTGGTCAGGTTGGGGTGTCCCTGTCCCTGCCTGCCCAAAGGGGACAGTTCACAAGTGTCCCCTGATGCCCCATGGCTGCCCCTGGGTGTGCACCTGTGGGTGCTTGGGGCTGGAGGGCAGTCCCAGGGGTGTTATCCAGGTGCTGTCCCACTGTCCCATCCAGGGGATGGTGGCTTTCCCCAGGTTGTGCCCTGACATGTCCCCTCTCCCCAGGCCTCAGCCAGCGGGGGCCATGCGATGCTCCCTGAAACGCTCCCTCATGGTTCTGCTTGCTGCCTCCTTCCTCCTCCTCCTCCTCCTCCAAGGGGGCAGTCGGCAGAAACAGGATCCCCTGGAGGTGAGTCCTCAACCAGTGATGTCCCACTGGAGAGGCCACTGGAGCATCCTCTATCCCTTCCTACCCCACGTGGACCCCGACCTCAGCTCTGCTCTCTTCCCTGCCCCATGTCACCCTCAACCCCCAGCTCTGCCTTCCCCTCTCCCTGGGGTTGCCCTGGGCAGCTGGACCCCCCTGAATCCAGGAGTTGGGGGGGCAGGACAGGGGCTCCCCTGCGCTTCTGGATCCCCCTGTTGTCATCTCCTTTTGCTGCGTGGTGCTCTGGGGTGTGACCTGGTTGCCTGTGGCTCCCATGCAGGTGGAGCTCAGGGGCCTGGCCCCCGACACGATCCTGCAGCTGCTGCAGCCAGAGGGAGCCCAGCGCATCCTCAGTGCATCCTCAGCCAAGCTCTCTGCACTCCACAATGTCTCCTACCAGCTCCTCGCTGGCTCCCCGACTCCCCGAAAAAGTGAGTGGTCCTGGACCCTTTGGGTGTGCACCTCTGGGTTGTGCACAGCTGCACGTCCCAGCACAGACCTGCCCCCTCACTGCTGCTGGGGCAGGCAGGGGCTGTGTCCAGCCTTTTTGGGTGGGGACCTGCCCACAACCTCCTCCAAAACCTCCACAGCCTTCACTGCTCGCTCTGGGGATGGAGGAGTTGGGGAAGCTCCACGTGCTCCAAGCAGGGTCCAAGTTTTTGCACCTTGGGGCTGGGGTGACCACAGGTGTTTTGGGCTTCCCAGACCTCTCTGGGGAGAGTTGCTGAGATCCCATCTCCCTGGGGTTGACGTTCCAGCGGAGATGGTGAGCTGGACCACTGGGAAAACTCCACAGTGTGGGAGAAGTGGGCCAAGCTCTTGGAGAGGTGCACAAGAAATAATTCCCATGCAAACTCCATGGGGAGGAGCTCAGGGCAACCCCCGTGAGGCTGTGCTGGAACCAGCATGGGAATGGTGCTGTCCAGACCAGCAGCAAGAGAAGCTGAACCAAGGCAGCCACTGCTGGGCCATGGGGAGGGCAGATGGTGCCTGACCCCAGTGTGGGTGCATCTCCATGAGGTGTGGAGTAGGGATTGCTTCCAGGATGTGCAGCCATACCAATAAGCCATTCCTGCCCTACAGACTCTCTCTGCACTGTTACTTGCCTGGGTTTGGCTTTTTTAAGGTGTTTTTCAGGAATATTTCTTCAGAGGAGCCTCTGCCTCCTCAGCCTGCCTCTTGCTGGTCATTTGGGCCAATTTTGGGCCCCTCCTGAGATGCTGGAGGCTTCAGCTTCAGGAAGGACCCACTGGCCTTAGACATGGGGTTACAAACAACACTGACCCTGCGGGCTGGCCATGGGAAGAGGTTTTTGGAGCCCTCTCATTATATCTTGCAGGGAAAAACGTCACCATGGTGATCCCAGGTCACCACTCTGCCTGCTCATGCCTTTCCCTTGCCTTGCAGAATTCCTGGCAGTGGGATTGGCCTCGGTGCAGAGGCCGCGTGGTTTCTACCTCCCAGCCACGCTCCAGTCCCTCTTCAGCCAGTCCACAGAGGAGGAGCTGCAGGAGATGGTGGTGGTGGTGCACCTGGCTGACACTGATCCTGGCTGGAATGTGCGCGTTGCCGCCACCATTGCCCAGAAGTTCACTCGCCACATCCTTCTGGGCCGGCTCCTGCTCATCCACGCTCCCCCTGAGTTCTACCCCACCCTGGAAGGCCTCAAGAGGAACTTCAATGACGCAGAGGAGCGGGTGAGGTTCCGCTCCAAGCAGAACGTGGACTACGCCTTCCTGCTTGCCTTTGCCGCCAACCTCTCCTCCTACTACCTGATGATCGAGGACGACGTGTGGAGCGCCAGGTCCTTCCTGACAGCCATCCGCAGGGCACTGGCTTCCCAGGAGGGCTCCAACTGGGTCACCCTCGAGTTCTCCAAGCTGGGCTATATCGGAAAGCTCTACCGCTCCAGTGACCTTCCTCGCCTGGCTCGCTTCCTCCTCCTTTTCTACCAGGAAATGCCCTGCGACTGGCTGCTGGTCCACTTCCGCCAACTGCTCACCCAGAAGGATGTGATCCGCTTCAAGCCATCTCTCTTCCAGCACATGGGCCTCTACTCCTCCTTCCAGGGCACTGTCAACCGACTGGAGGATGAGGATTTCCAGGCCGATGCCTTGGACCTCCCAGACAACCCGCCAGCATCCCTGTATACCAGCATGTCCATCTTTGAGAACTACGAACCTCTCAAGGCCTACAGCTCGGCACAGGGGTACTTTTGGGGCAAAGACCCAGCCGCTGGCAGTACCTTTTCCATTGTGTTCCGGCAGCCGGCCCGAGTCAGCCGTGTCCGGGTGCGCACGGGCTCCACACAGCACCCAGGCGATTTCCTGCGCGCGGGGCTGCTGGAGCTGGGCCGGCGCCGGGACCGTGGCCAGGACTGCTCCTCCTATGTCCCCGTGGGCTCCTTCGAGAAGGGGACCCTGGAGCAGCGGGGCCTGGAGAGGGTCCTGCCCAAGCCCGTGGAGTGCGTGCGGATCCGGGTGACCCAGGACCAGAGCGAGTGGCTCATCATCCAGAGCATCGACATCTGGACCACAGCAGGAACTTGAGCACGGGGGTGGCAGGATGTCAAGGCAGCTGGATTTGGTTCTAAGTGGTCCTTTATTTTTCACATTCCCTTTTTGGAATCAAAATGGGAATCGGAATCAAATGGTGGGAGTCAATTAAGTTATTGACTCCCACCTCCCCACGTCGGGAGGGATGGGAACCAGAGTTGTGGATGGGCCTAGGAGCAGGGCCCATCAGGATGTGCCTGCTGGGGGATGCCCCAGTGAACCAGGGAGGGCCACAGGAAGGGGAAGGGGCTTGGGAATTCCAAGCTGGGCAGTAGAAAACCTTTCCTCCCAGGGAGGATGATGTACAGGACAAAGCTGATGAGCTAATTAACAAATAAGTAATTAATCAGGCAGTGGCATTTTTTGCAGCCTTTCCATACCTTACCTGCTGTAAGTTTTCTCACTTTTCCCAAAACTCTTGATTTCTAACTGGATTTTTTTCCCTCCTCTTTGATCCCCTTTCCTAGCTGCTTTTGGAGGGGTCAGGGGAGGGTCTGGGGGTGCTGCTCACCAAACCCCTCACCCTGCAGGCTCAGCAGGTTCGTGGCAGTAGGAAGCTCCCACTGGTGCCCGGCCATTTCCCGGTGCCGATCGAGGGCGACGGCCACCAGATGGACCCGTCGGCCCGGCCCCGGCAGCGCCTCCCACCAGCGCTGCTTGTTCCCGCCCTCGAAGGGAAAAAATCAGTTCCCAGGGACCACACCTCGTGTCCATGCGGGATTCACACGGAGAGGGGAGGACAGGCAAGATGGGGCTTCTACAAAGGGGAGAAAGGCCCAGAATTGAGCACGAGGGAACAAAGGTGAACCAAGGAAAATGTGACCTCGGTATAAAGTGAAGCTCTGGGTCCTTTTTAGCGCAGTGAGGTGCTGATGGGTAACTGGGGTACACACAGGCTCCCAAATGCTGCTGTTCGAGTTTGTCTGGCAGGGTCAGCTTGGAGGGCTGGGTGCTCCACTATCAGTTGTTGGCCCCAACACACAGGGCAGTGACTGGTACCTCTCCCATTTAGGCTTTTAGCAACAATTTCTCAGCTTTCTGCAAAGGAAGAATTCCAATCTGCTTAGCTTTCCCATGGGATAGCCCAGAGAAGTTAGGTCACTAACCTGTGCCAGGGAGGACTCTGGTCTGGCCATGTTCCAAGCCTGGCTCTCCTGGAGCAGGACAGTCGCTGTCAGCAGGGAGCAGTGCCACGGACACTCTTGCAGTGCCATAACCACAGCTCTGGCTTGAGGTGGCATCAGCTCCCTGCTGGGCACTGGGAGGCAGATGGGGAGCCCCAGACCTGGCATGATGGGACTCCTCCTCTGAAAAAAAGCCACCCAGGTAGTAGATCTTTGTCTGCATTTAATACGGAGGTGCTACACCGTAAACTCCAGTGCCTCCCTGACATTCCAGATGTTCTCAGTGGGATCAGTGTACACACAGCAGAACCACTCCAGCTTCCTCCACACAGCCCAAGTCCTGTCAGAGCTCTTCGAGTGTTCTGAGTGGCACAAGTGTCCACTTCCCAGGGCCCTGACAGGTGTTTCTAGTGCTCCAGGAGAGCCTTTGCCCCAGTTCTCTTGGACACAAATGCTGTTACCAAAGTGGGTACAAATGGAGAGGTTTCACCCCAGGAGGTTTTTTATCCACTGGTAAAGCACAAAAAGATAGAAATGTAAATCAGCCTTTTACCTGTTGGACTCTTACTGGTGTAGGTACTAACAGGTTTTGTGATATTCACCTGCCCAGAAGCAAGCCGCAGTCTCAGTTATGCTGGTGTAAACCTGGACAGACTCCAGAGGTATGGAAATCTCTCCATTTACATCAAGATAAGTGGAAGCAGCAGTGCCCACTGGCAGAAACCCCCTCCCCTTTGTTCCTGTGCTACACACGTGGCTCAGCACCACAATGCCCAGGGACCATCAGTGCACACTGGAGGAGGAGGTGGGGGCTGCTGCATGCTGGAGAAACATCACATAATTTATCCCACATCAAAATTCTCCCACTCTTTTTATCCCAGGAAGCCTCAGCCAGCTCCTAGCGCTCCGTTCCCAGCCTCTGTCTCTGCTGGGGGTGGGCTGATGGAGCCCCGTGTCTGGCCAAGTTCCACATGGCAGCCATAGCCCAGGGGCCAGCGTGGCTGGGCAGGGGAAGGGCAGGGGACAGGACCAGAGAAGCCTTTGGGGCTGCTGCTCCCTCTGGAGATGGTGAATCAGGGAGGGTTGGAGGTTCCATTCCAACGCTGGGGTGTCCTGATGCGGCACAGCCCAGCAGAGCCTAGCTCAGCATCTTGTGCCGGTCGAACACAGTCTTCCTCTGCTCCTGCACCTGCCGCTTCCAGCGCTGCTGCGCCCCCTCCACCCGCTCCAGCACCGTGTTGGCCCTGGCGCCAGCCGGGGCAGGCACTGCGGCCAGGGAGTGAGTGTCCTGCAAGGAAAGGAATGGGGCTGGAGACCAGGCAATGCCCAGCCCGAGCACAGAGGGAGGCAGCTGACTTGGGGAGAAACTGCACCTGAAAGAGCAGTTCAAGGTTCGAGTTGTTCTGATGAAAAACCTCCTTTTCAGAGCTCCTCAACACCACCAGCCCCCAAGTCCTTGCTCTTGGGGATCATCCATGACTCCAGATAGAAGTCCCCAAGAAAGGAACTGCACTAAGTGTAGAGCTCTGCTGGAAATCCACTCTTGGAGTCTGCAAGGAGCCACAGTGCTGAAGTGAACCACATCCCCCTGCTAAAACCAGGCTGATGATGGATGGAGATCCATCATGACACTGGAACAAGGCCTATCCCAGAAGACTTACAGTCCAGCATACTGGAGTGAGATAAACCTCATCTAACACCAGGCATTTACCATGTGCACCTGGATCTGGATCTGAATTATTGCTGCAGAGCAGGGTGCAAACCCACGACTCTGGGATACAATTGATCTCCTCCTGCAGGACCTCATTTTTCAGCAGAGGGAGGCAATGGATGGACTGTGAACAGTGGAGCAGCTGCTCCTCACTTACATGAGAGTATGAAGGAATTGTACCAAATAGTTTTTACTCACAACAAAGTACAAATAGGACAGTCCAACCCAGTGCTGCAACTGCATGCATTTTATGCAGCAAGAAATTTGTTCTCCCCCAAAACTGATGTGTGAAAAAGAGGGAGAGAGAGGCTCTTTCTTTGCTGCTTGGTCCTAATCATTTTGCCCATGAATTGTATGCCAGTGTCCCACAAAAAGATGGGGTTTGAATGAAACTGTGCTCTGGGCAGAAGCACAATGAACAACAGCCTGGATACAACCCAGGGCCCAGCTCCAGGGCAGGATCAAACAGCACCTCAGAGGCCAGTGCTTTAAGTGTCTAGAAGATATTTCAGCCGACACTTAAGCTCATCCTTCCCTGGAAGCTCAGCACCACAGAACTCCACCTGGGACACTGTGCAAACAAGATCTATTTGACTTTTGGTTCCCTCTAGATGGACAAACCAAATTCAGGCCAGTTGGTACAATGCCCCCTCTGCCTTTGAGGGCAGGGCTTGCCTTGGGCTCATTACACAGAATTTTGAATATTCTTTGTGCTTCTGCATGACCTGCAGAGATCGGAGTCTAAATGTTCTCCTGTGTAAGTGCTGCCGAAGCAGCAATGCTGGTCCCTCAGTGGATCAGAGGAGATAAGCAGGAGGTCACTGTTTCCCTGTCCCCTGTTTGCACCCCTGCCCCCTCACCTCGCTGTCCTCCTCGTTGTGCAGGGGCTGGGTGTAGGGATCTGGCTTGCGGATCAGGGGGTCCACGAGCACCAGGAACGCCATGTACAGCAGCAGGGCCCCCACCACCGACAGGTAGATGATGATGATCACCTGCAGTTGAGGACAGCACAGCAGGAAAGGATAAGCAGTGTAGATAAGAAGCACCACAGAGGTCAGGAAGGTCCTTTGCAGCTGCCTCTGATGTGTGATCTCTTTGCTCACAAGAGTCTCTTGCCAGGAGGCCGAGGTTGTGCCATCATTGCACAAACTGTGCTGATGCTTTCACTATGCCAACTGAGGGCATGTTCTGCACATAAGGGACAAGATGCTTGGCACTGTCACACGTCCCCAGCAAGAAGACTGGGCTCCCACACAGCTCCTCACTGCCAGGAGTGCCCCTGGCTCTGACACGGAATTACAGAAATCACAGAAGTCACAGAATCCCAACTGATGTTGGAGAAGATGTCTGAAATCATGGAGTCCAACCTGTGATCAATCCCCACCTTGTCACCCCACCCAGAGTACTCAGCGCCACATCCAGTTGTTCCTTGAACGCCTCCAGGGACGGTGACTCCACAACCTCCCTAGGGAGCCCCTTCCAGTATCCAACAGCCTTTTTGTGAAGAAATTCTTCCTAATGTCCAACCTAACCTCCCCTGGTGCAGCATAAGACCATGTCTTCTTGTCCTGTCACTGGCTGCCTGGGAAAAGAGGCCAACCCCCACCTGGCTACAGCCTCCTTTAAGAGAGTCTTAGAGAGTGAGCCCCTGGCACTGCCACCATCTACTCGCTGTGACAGTTTTCTCTTTCTGGGCTCTTCTCCAGGAACCTACTAGTGTGGCAGTGCCTGGGCTGCTGTGGCATGGCAGGGGGCAGGGCACAGGCAGAGGGCTGAGCTCAGGTACCTTGATAGTGGTGGTGCTGCGCTCCTCGTACTTGCACTCGCAGAGCAGGCAATAGGCCTCCACGTCATTCCCGGGCACTGGCATGGGCTCCACCACGTGCAGGCAGTTGCTGCAGCACAAACAAACCACAATCAGCAGCATGAGATGAAACCAGTACTCTGTGCAAGGACACTGGGGTGACTTTGTCTGTGTCCCAGCTTTCCTGTCAGGCTGATAACACTGATCCGGTGTAAAGAGCTCCCCTCACAGCCTAGCTGGCCCAAAGTCCCTGGGATAGGCTGTCCCAGCACCTTCTGCAGGGATCCAGTCTGGGTGGGAGGCATTGGAGGGCACACCCTACATCTGCCAAGAGCGGTGGGTTAACGTATCATCCCAGATTCCTCAATTTCTGTTTAAAAAATGCCCCTGGCCTGGGTTGAACATCACCCCCCCAAAGCAGCTCCCTCTGCAAACATAAATGCAGGGAATCCCTTCCTTAGCACCAGCTGGGAACTCCAGAGCTTGGCTGTCATGGACCGACCCGAAGCTGCTTCACTCACTCACTCACTCACTCACTCACTCACTCACTCACTCACTCACCAGTCCTTCTGGGACACATTCTTGTTGTAGATGTGCCCGCTGATGTTGCGGTACGGGGGGCAGATGCACTTGCAGCGAATGTCCTCGGAGCTCTGCAGGGCACAGGAGCCATGTGAAGGAGGAGATGCAGCTCTGTCCCCTCACACCCAACCTCTGCTGTGCCCCCCACGTGGCTCGGTGTCACCCACCTTGCTGGCCTGTGCTGGGGGACACAGGACACAGCCTAGCAGCACCAGCAGCAGCACGGGGCTCGCAGAGTTCCGGGAGCTCTGGGCCAACATCCTGGGAGCCTGAGGGAACAAAACTCACATCCAGGATAGAGCATCTCAGCTGAAAGCAGCCACAACGAGGTAGTCAAGAGGTTTTTTTGGCCCATTTGCCTCTGTTTTGCTCAGGAAGAAGAAATTTGTTCCTTAATCATGGCTGATGCCAGCCAGAAGCTCTTGGAAACACTTAACTCAGATCCCAAGAACACTCCTGTCAGAAGAGCTTCCACCATGTACAAACCACACATCCAAACTACCCCAGCCGTGCAAAAATATTGCTGATTTCCTTAAAATTGGACTTGCACAAAACCTCCCATTCCCCTCTTACTATCCAGGAGCCCAGCTACAGATATTTTGGTGCTGACAGTTCTGCTCAGTAAAAGACACAGAACCAGGAAAACCATGAAGCAAGAGTGACCTAAAGCAGTACACTGGGGCCTCCCTGCCGCACTGTCATGAATGGCAAATCATTCATCTTCTGACACTCAAAGTCTTGGCTGCTGAAGGGAATGATGTCTTTTCCCGTCACAAGCTATGGAAAAGGGATGGAATATTCCTAAGTATTCCATACCAATTCCTCAACCTCCTTTATCCCAAGATACTTGTTCAGTAAATCCTGATTTTAAAATTACTGCAAGCTGGCATCTTGGTGAATTCATTAATGCCTTTTGCTACATATCACAGAATGGTTTGCGCTGGAAGGGACCCTAAAGATCATCTCCTTCCAACCCCCATGTGTATGGATAAAGCTGTTCCAGAGACGTGTGCTTCCACAAATCCGTAAGAATATGAATTTATTCCCTGTGCTACAAAAGGCAAGTTGGCCTTGGCCAGGCCGGCAGTCACTGTCAGAGAGAGAAGGTGGAGCAGGTGTTGGCGACCTTGGGACAGCAAGGAAGAGCTGTTTCAGCAGAGGAGGGGGAAGGGAATTTACACCTTCATTAATCAGCTCCCAGGTAATCCCACAACTCACTCCAGGTACTTGTACTCTGTCACCTGACCTGATTCCATTGGGATTTAAATCACTGCAATATTCCATCACCCTTTGCTTTATCTTATGTCAACACCTTAAATTCCCATAATGGATTACATATTTCTTTAGATAAACAAATTACATTATTTGTTTAGATAAAAAAGAAATAATCTTTTTTATCTAAACAAAACACCAGTGATTTCTAAAAAGCTGCCAGACCTTCAAAATGCATCCCAGTCCTATCACCTTACCCCAGGATTTATTAAGGTTTTGCACCACAATTTCAAAAGTCTTTTCAAACAATGATCCTTTCCAGGGAGACTCCCCTGCAGGGGTTCAGATCTTCATCACAGATTTGGGGAACAGTACTGATGTGAGCTGCCCAGTGCACGTTCCCCATTTTAAGTGGGTCTGGACTTTCGTCTGAATTTTTAACACAACAATGGGGCATGTACCTGGAATTCAGTTTTAGCCTCTCAGCCAAGCTCAGAATATCTGAACAACTCATAAATGTCACTTTTAGTAACAGCAGGGGAAAACATGTGATCTGTTACAGCATAAACAAAAACTTGGAACCTGGGCAGAGTTCATGCACCATGAACTGCAGAACACCCTCAGCAACACAAAGGATAATTAAGGCGTATTTATCTCCAAGTTTGACAGCAAAGGGACACGCGCACACACGCCTTCGAGCTATTTTTTCCAGACCATCAGGCCAGCCCACAGCAGCCATGTGGCCAAAAGCAGCTGCATCTGGACCAAATCCTGCCAGCGCAGTAAGCACAACAGAGGGTACGTGGTTGAGGTGAAGTTCTCGGGGGGCTCTGAGTGAGTGTGGCAGCTCCCAGGATGAGCCTCCACAAAAGGCTGCCCAGAGCACAGCTGCACACAGCCATCCCGTGCTCCTTCTCCCTGGGAGTGCCCAATAATCACCTCATCTTTAACCTCCCCATCCGTGGAAGTGTCCAAGGCCAGGCTGCACGGGGCTTGGAGCAGCCTGGCCTCGCGGTCTCGTGGAAGGAGTTCTTGCCCATGGCAGGGGTTGGGACTGGATGAGCTTTATGGTCCCTTCCCATGCAAACCATTCTAGTATGATTCTGTGAACATCACCTGGAACCCTTCTAAGACTCCGGCCCGTCTCCCTTCCCGGATCTGTGCACGAACCGACACCGACCCGGGCGCAGGGCAGGGCCGGACCCCTCAATTCCCGCCAAAGGCCCGGATGCTCCCTCAGCCCTCCAGGGGCTTCCACCACCCAGTCCCTCCCGGGATGCCTCCGTAAGTGCAGGCCGCCGCCGCCGCCCTCCGAGCCCCGGGTCCCTCACAGCCTCGCACAGCCCCGCCCCGGTGCGGCCAGCGGAGCGGAGCAGGACCAAGGCCCCCTTAGACCGCCCTCAGGCTCCCAGGCCATACCTCCCCTGTATCTGCCTCTTACCTGCCCCTCGCTGCAGCCAGAGCGCGGCCCCACCCTGCAGGCCCCGCCCCGGCCCTCCCCGCGCGCCCATTGGCTACTGGGCGTGACGCTAGTGACAGACATCGCCGCTGGCCAATCGTAGGGCAGGCAGCCCTGCCGGGTGCTGAGGGCGGCCCCGCGTCCCGCAGAGCTGAGGGGACGCGGTAGCGGCAGCGTGAGTGGTGGGATCCGCGGGGCTAGGAGTGCTCGGTCGGCACCGGCGTTGCCGGGGGACCTTCTGCGGATGTGGCCCGGGCAGCTCCAGCTTGGCTCCCCGCGCAAGACAGAGCCGCCGTCCTGGGACTGAGCCGCGGGATAGCCCCGCTCCTTCTCCCCTCACGGTCCCACTCCCCTCTGATGGCCCCTCTCTTCTCTCACAGACCCAGCTCGCCCCTCACGGCCCCGCTGTCCCGTGATGGCCCCTCTTCTCTCAGAGTCTCCGTTCCCCCTTCACACCCCCTTCTCCTTCCATGGCCCTGATGTCCCCTCATACCGGCGGTGCTGCTTTGTCTATCAGAGGGAAAAGCCCAGGCCGCAGTGGTGCCCTTTCTTCTGTTTTTGGCTGATTTATGGTTGTAGATGTTCTCAGTGATCCTTCAGGTTTAAAGGCTTCGGTCTTGCCATGAACCTCTTGTATTTGAGACTTGTGACTCATTTTAAAAGCCTCGTCCTTGTGTCAAGAGGAACATTGTACCTTTCCAAGGCCACAGTGTCTGGTGTTTGCCCAGAGAACATTCCTGAGATGTGGTTCTTGTAGTACCTCGGTTTGCCCCACTTTCTGTGTCTGCACCCTTCAGGTGTGCAAAATACCCCCAGCCTTGGCTTTGCTCTGGTGGCAACGCCCAGGAGGCTCCATTCACAGCTGGAGGGATTGAGGGTGTCACGAAAATTCCATGCCAGAGGAAAAACGCCAGAGAAAACGCCAGAGGTTTACGTCCAAAAAAGGAGCCAGAGAACTCCTGCAATTTTATTCGAATAAAGGGAGAGAGTCCACTGGGGCATATGCCCACGGGATTTTCTCTCTCGAGGTTTCGGAGGGCACAGCCTCCTTTTATCCTGGCCACACTCCTGGCCACAGGTTGCCTTCTTCCTTTCCTCATTAGCTGAGGTAGAAGGAAGATACAGCCTTCCTGAACTACCTACCACAACGTGAACCCGTTATTTTACCCCAAAGTTCAGAAGTTCAGGGTTGTGCAGACAATTTTCTGTTTTAGGAGCCAAGCTGTGTGGGCTCTGCAACAAACGTGCTGCCCAAAGTTAGTAGAGACATTAAGATCCATTTCGAAGATGTTAACATGCATACCTTCACCCATCAAATTGTTTGTAAAGACATTAGCTTTCCTCTCAAGGGGCTATTCTGCTTCTCTAGCACTTTGCTGCTTTACCTGGTGCAGATTTACCTATCTGTGCTGCTGGAAAAAGTCAGGAGCTAATTTTTTTTTAGGCAAAAAAAATCCATTGATGGAAGAAGAAGACCCAAACCCCTGGTTTAGCTTCTAGAAATAGAATCACAAAATCGAATAGGTTGGAAAAGACCTCTGAGATCATCAAGTCCAACCTGTGCCTGACCCCCACCTTGTCATCCAGTCTAGAGCACTCAGTGCCATGTCCAGGCGTGCCTTGGACACCTCCAGGAATGGGGACTCCACCACCTGAAGTCTCTGGGCAGCCCCTTCCAATGCCTGACCACCCTTTCCATGGAGAAATTCCTCCTGATGTCCAACCTGAACCTTTCCTGATACAACTTGAGGCCGTTTCCTCTTGTCCTGTCCCTTGTTCCCTGGGAGCAGAGCCCGACCCCCCCGGCTGCCCCCTCCTGTCAGGGAGTTGTGCAGAGCCAGAAGGTGCCCCGGAGCCTCCTTTTCTCCAGGCTGAGCCCCTTTCCCAGGTTCCTCAGCTGTTCCTGGTGCTCCAGCCCCTTCCACAGCTCCGATCCCAGATCTGGACTCTCTCCAGCCCCTCAGTGTCCTTCCTGAACCCACCTGCCATGGACCCGTCATGGGAGGGTGTTTCCAGTCCTGACAGAGTTTGCTTCTTTGAAAAAAATAAAAATGAAAAAACTAAGGTGAGATACATTCAGCCAGAAATAGATGTAGATCAGAGGAGAAATGTCTGTTTGGCAGATGGTTCTGTCTCTCTGGTAGTTTTAACTTTCTAGAAATGAGTAAATAATTGAGACTGTTTGTTTTAGGACTTGTAGAATGTACAGGCTGTGGAAACTGCCAGGTTTTAAAATGTCCCACACTGCTCCATGCCCCTAGCATAAGAATTACTAATGTAAAAGTGTTTTCATAGAGTCATAAAGTCATGGAGTTGTTTTGGTTGGCAGGGACCTCAAAGCTCATCCCATTCCACCCCCTGCCATGGGCAGGGACACCTTCCACTATCCCAGGTGGCTCCAAGCCCCGCCCAGCCTGGCCTTGGACACTTCCAGGAATGGGGCAGCCGCAGCTGCTCTGCGCAGCCTGTGCCAGGGCCTCACCACCCTCACAGGGAAGAATTTTTTCCTAATACTTCACCTAAACCTACTGTCTTTCACTTTGAAGCCATTCACCCTTGTCCTGTCATTGCATGTTCTTGTACATAGTCTTGTAAATAATATTCTAAAGAGTTTTCTCACCCCATTGTAATGTTTAAAATCTTGGCCCCCCCACTCACTGGAGTCTGTATAGGATAGTGGTCTAAGTAAGATGGACTGATCCAAGGAAATATTCCATGAGATTAATCCTGGGTATTAGATGCACAAAGGATTTCTAATTCCTTCCTCCTACTCCAGTGTTGCTGAGCGGAAGAAGATCTTGGGTGCTAAATCAGAACTCTCCCATCAGAGCAGAGCCCTGGGCCTGCCCGTGGGACACTCAGTGCTGTGACATGGCTGAGTTTGTTCATGTCTAAAAGCCCATGGCCACAGGAATTTTCTGTGACCGACTTTCCTCAGGCTGGTGAGGAGGTGTTTTTATCTCTGACCTGCCTGTTGTCACAGCGATCTGTTCTTCTGTGTTTTTTGCAGTCCAAAGGTCCATACCACTGCGTATTGTGGGGCTACAGAAGGCTGCACTGACACTTAATGGAAGCAGCCCGGACTGGTGACAAGACACTGGAAATGTCCTTGAAGTGTGTAAAGGAATGGCCCAGGCAGCTGAGAGACCACATCCAGGGATCAGGTTTTTTAGGTGAGTGCCTCAAAAACAGACTTACCCAATACAGGATGAGTTTGAAAGCTGCATTTCAGTTCAAGTCCCTTTTCCAAGAGGCTGGTTTCACAGTTCTTGGATGGGAGATTGAGTTGCGTGTACAGTTCCTGCAGTGATGAGTGGGAGATCTCACACATACCTCCAGGAGACTGTTTCCTGTTCCATTCCTTGGTGACTTTCCCCCTGGCAAAGCTGCCTTTTTGTCTGTCCCAGATAACTGTGATGCAGCAGGCTCAGTTATCTCCTGGATGTCATCCCTGTTGCTGTGTTTAAAGCCCAGCAGCAGTAGGAAAAGTGAGAGTTTGCCTAGAGGGAGCAAGATTTGCTGCTTTATTTCTTCCTACCTGTTGCTCAGCCTTGTCCTCATTCCCAAGTGCACCACTGCACACACCCAAGAGATGTGGTCATGTTTCCTGAATTTCTGTGTGTGCCAAATGCAGGTCCCTTCAAAAATCTCTCAGCAGTGGGTTCTGAACCCTTAGAGATCTTGCCCTGAATTCCCAGTAATTTGGGGTGATTTCAGCCACTGACACCACCCTGCAGGGATCTGTGACTCACACAGGGGTCTGGGAAGAGGCTTTGGAGACCTGGGAACTAGCAGTGACACCATGGGGCTGTTCGTTTCTGATTTCTGCCTCTCACTTTGCTGGCAGCACAAAGGTGAGAGGTGCCTCAGAGGAGCCTTCCATGGGCAGTGCTCTGGCAATAGAGGCCAAACACAATTCACATGGCAAGGAGGGAGAGGGGATGGGAGATGGGAAACAAAGAAACACAAATGTGTAAAAGAGGGGAAATGCATCAGGTGTTAGTACTTTGCCCTGTTCCTGTCCCCTTACCCACGTAGTTAGGCCTTGCTGGCACTCGCGGTGTCAATCTGAAGGACAGGTGGCATTTTTGTTAACAAGAGCAGTGGCTGAGGATACACAGGAACAGCTTGTCCTTGTTCTGTCTGGACACAGGTGTTGGTGACAACACTGCAAACCTCCTTCTGGCTCAGCACTGGGGTCACAGCAGCTGGCACATGTTTAAAGGGCAGTTTATTTTAAATTGTGAACAGACACATTGTAAATATTCTAGAAATACATTCTGCCATTATAAAAAGCATCCTATAATTCAGGGGAAGAAATTTCATTCTTCACCTGCAACAAGATGATTTGGTCTTTCTATTGCCTATGAAATTAAATGCTTTGAGAATTGTAGGCTGACAAGAGAAGACTCCAGGGTGCCTGGGCATCGGGCCAACCTTCAGGGCTCTCTTCCTCGTGAAGGATGGGTGGTTAGACCAAATAATGGCAATTCTCCTTCTCTTTATGCTGTCAGCTCCCTTCCAGCTCCAGGGAAGTGGTTTGTGGTGCCGTGCCTCAGTTTCCTCAAATGGTACCACAGCACTGGGATGGGTTCTGTGAGGGTGGCTGAAGAGCTCGTGAGGGTCACGAGAGCTGCTTGTGAGGGTCGGTGCTTGAGGGTTTCTCTCACCCTGAAAGACCTGATGATCTTAAAAAGCCTCATGGAGATTTGTGAGCACACATTAATGAACAAACGGTGTCAGGCCCAGGCAGGAGCAGCTGCTGTGTGCGTGGGAGCTGACAGAAGATGTGGCTGCCCAGCAGGCTGGGCTCCGATAACCTGGGAGATACAGTGTCAGTGTGTGCCCTTGGGCCATGCACATGCAGGCTGGGGTTGTGCAGGGCCCTCTGGCATGACATCCCATGGCATGGACAGGCAGAGAACAGCCATAAATGTCCAGCCATGAAGGATAACTCTGGACAATGGAATTTGGAGCTGGTTCTCATGGGTCACAGCTGTGCAGCCATGAAGGTATGATGGGGAGGACACTCACAGTGTTAGTGAGGGGATGGCTCTGGGGTGGTGAGAGGGAACCAACCCACACATGGCTGATCCCCAAAGGGAGGACTCCTGCTTCTCCACTTGTGCTGTGTTTAATCATTTCTGCCCCTAGACAAGAGACCACTGCCAGTCACAAACCATGTGCCAGGGAAGGCTCAGGTTGGACACTAAGAAGAATTTCTTCACAGAAAGGGTGATTAGATATTGGAATGGGGTGCCCAGGGAGGTGGTGGAGTCATCATGCCTGGAGGTGTTTCAGGAAAGCCTGGAGTGCATGGCACTCAGTGCCATGGTCTGGTTGACAAGGTGGGCATTGGTCACAGGTTAGGCTCAATGATCTCAGGGGTCTTTTCCAGCCTCAGTGATTCTGTGGTTCTGTGATTCTCTGAAACAGGATGGCTGAGGAGCAAGGCCTCCTCTGGGTTCAGCCAAGCCTCCTGCAGTGCTGAGACTTAAGGAGAGAGTAGCTGCGTCCCAGAGCAGTGCTCTGGCCCACACTGCTTCCCTCTGGCTGATTTCACTGTGCTTTCCCAAGGAAACAGAGGGAGAAGGGAATTCTCTGTGGCCAGAGGTATTTTTCAAGAGCCTATGCTCTGTCCTGGAGCCTGGGATCATGTGTGGTGGTGCAGCCCTGCTGTGAACCAAACAAGAGCTTGAGCCTCCTCAAAAGGAGCTGCCATGGGAAGGGGTAGGGAATTGTGCTCTGATGGAACTGAGGCAGGTGGAGACTTGGGAAAGCCAGACCCAAAATATTTTCATCTTCCAAGCCAAGGATGTAGAGCACTACCCACAGTGGGGAGTGCTTCCAGCTCCGTGGGTGTAGACATGTCTGTGAAGCTCCAGTGCCACTCTTCCTGCTGTCCTCCCCCTGCCATGTGTGTGATGTGAAGGAAGAGGGGAAAGAATAGAATCAGGATCGCTGTGATGGATGATGTGCAAGAAGAGGGGAAGGAATAGAATCAGGATGGCTGTGATGGATCCTGTTTGTGAGGCTGAGTAGCTGCAGCCTCTGGGGACTCCTCTGCTCTGCACTCATTCCTGTTCCATGTAGGTGTCTTGGGAAATCTGGCTTCTCCTTACTTGGCAGAGAATCACTGCCATTGGCACCCTTTTCTGTAATACCTGATTCAGCAAAAAATAAGTTTCTCCAAGACTTTTGATGGAATTGCATGCACAGTTATGCCTAAGTGTATTTTTGGCTTCAGGCCTTCTGGGGCTTGGTTTTGCCGTCTAAGGTTGTGCAGGAGGGCTGCAGTCACCCCAGCACACCTCATGCTGTGACTGCTCCTTAAACCTGGCCAGCTTGGAGCTGTTCGGCTGGGCTGATGGTCAGGGACCCCTCCTGTCTCCCAGTGGGTGTCCTGGTTTAACCCAGCTGCCAAGGCAGCCCCACACTCGCTCACTCCTCCACAGTGTGATGGGCGGAGAGTCAGAGGAGTGAAATCTTGTGGGTTGAGATAAATCAGTTTAATAAGTAAAGCAAAAGCCATGCACACAAACAAAGTAAAACAAGGGATTCATTCACATGTCCCAACAGCAGGAACAGTGGGGGAAAATTCTCCACATGAGACCAAGGAAGTCTTTGCTAATAGAAGTCACTGTCTTGGAGGCAGTTTATAGCCAAGACCCTATGGTTTGAAAGGGTTGCTCAGTGCTGTATAGGACCACGTGTCTCAGCCTTCTTCCAATTTGCACAGTTGGGGTTTTGTTTCCCTAAAAATTCCCAAGTGGATACAGCATTCATCATCTTCTGACCTGCCATGCTGAGTTGCTGCTAAACAGCTGCTCTGTTTTGGAAAGGATGAAAGAATTTCTGGGGAGACCCCCGGGCAGTCTCTGGTGGGACTGAGAGGGCACTGTGGTTATAGGATCCCACCTGTATTTGCCCCCCTTGGAGCAGGACACTCTCCAGAAACCTTAGTAGAGACTTGGAGAAGTGACTCAGTTGTGTTTGGAGGAGGTGCTTTCAGTGCAGGTAAAGTATGTGCTCATGTCCTCTAGCACAGAAGAGAACACAAAATGTTAATAGGTGAGCAGGTTCCCTCAGTACAACTAAATGTTGTGCTTTCTCAGCTCTGCCATCAGCCTTTAATTTGGGGTCCCAGATGGGCCATCCCTGTGGATCCAGCAGTGTAGGTGGGAGTTTTGCCTCTTCCTGCAGGGCTGACCTTGGGGAGGAGAGCCAGGGAAGCTCCAGCTACAGTAACTGGTTGTCTCCTGTAGGGCTCAGTCCAGAGAGGGCTGGGGGTTTGTCAGGGGCTTTTGCAGCCCTTGGAAAAGGGACAGGGAATGAGCACAAGCCTTTCATTTCTGTATTGCTTGGAGGAAATGAAATGTAAACCAGAAAAGTAAATACAGTCGTGCACATGGGAAGCTGCTGAAGGCTCCCAGTAATACACTGGTCGTTTTTATCTCCACACCTTTTGTTGTCAACTGTAGTGACAAACATATATTTATGTTCAATTAAAGTGATGTGTTACACTCATCTGACATTATCATCAGTCACCCAGCTGTGCTGAACTACCCCAAACTGTTGTGTTTCCAGCTGTGGGACTCCTAGCCTGAGGGATTGTCTGTGGTGTGGGGTTTCCCTGGACATGATCTTTTCAGGTCAGACGTCCTGCCCAGAAGGCAGTGACACTTTTGTTAACAATTTTTCCCTCCTGTCTAAATTAATCTTTTTGCTGCTAATTTGGGAAGTAACAAAATAGTGGCATGGCAGGCAGTGCTCTCGGCACACATGTAGGTTGTATTAAAAATAGACATTAAAATATAATTTCTTGGGCCCTTTTAAAATGACCTGGACCTTTGTCAAGAGAGGTCCATGCTTTTCCTCCCCCAGCATTCCCCCCTTCTTGGAATGCTGCTTCCCTCACGATTTTTTGATTAGCATTGCTTGCTGCCATAGGTTTTATTTCTCATATCATATTTCGTCTTCCCCTTCTCCGTGTCCCAACTGCAGCCCCTGACCAGACAATCCCTGGCTAGTCTGGGCAGGGCAGGAGGGGATAATGTTGCTGACAGAAGACTACAAGAGGCAATTAACAGCTTCTCCAGCATTTAGGCCCTGACTAGATAGAGGGTTTTCCCTACTTGTCAAAGAGCCTTCTCTTGGAAGGGAAGACGAAGGAGGGCCTTGACACAGAACCTGCTCTACACCTCTGCTGTGCTGGCTTTCTCTTTGGGCAGGATTATTTCAAGAGTAGGTTCCAAGTGGCGTTTTTTGTCCGGAATGACCTGTACGAATGTGACACATGACCAATGTCAGGAAAATTAATCCACAAACATCAGAGGTTTATGTCCAAAAAGGAGACAGAGTCCTGTAACTTTATTCAAATAAAGGAAGAGGCCATGGGGCATTTCCACTGGGGTCTCTCAAATTTTTAGAGGACGCAGCCTTCTTTTTATCCTAACTTCCTGGCTGCTTTTTATCCTAACTTTCTCCGCTGGCTGAGAGGTACAGACTTCCCAAAACACCTAATACCTAAGACCCCCTTCTGATGTATACCCCCCTTTTTGTCCTTTCCTTGTGTCAATCAGTGGAATTCCTATGGAATTTAGGATTCTACCCATTATTTCTTTTATCTGTCAGTATCCAATTTTATTTCTCAGCAGTCTTACAGTTTGTTTGTAAAGACAAAGCTCTCTTGTTCCATTTATCAATCAATGGAATCCTACCCATTGTTTCTTTTATCTCTCAATGCTAGTTTTATCTACTAGCAGACCCACAGTTTGTAACAAATCCCTCATTCCTTTTGCCAGTGAGTGCTTCCACGTCATTGACGCTGTGCTGGATGATTCTGGACTTCTGGTCCTGTGGAACAGATGGGCTCAGGAGCAATGGGAGTGAGCCAAAAGTCCCGTTTCCTTCCACTGCTGTTCTGGGCTCAGTGACAGAAGGCTGTCAAGGGTGTGTAATGCAGAGCAAGATTCAGCCCATGGCTGTAGGAGTGAAGAACATCTGTGGAAGACTTGTGCTTGCCCTTTCTGGGGAAACACGGGGGACCTACAGTGCTGGGAATCACAAACCTCTGAGAGCAGCCTTTGTGCTAGGAAAGGGGGTGGGAGCTGCTGTGCCAGCAGGTGTCTGGTGCAGCACTGCAAGATACTGGTAGGTTGTGGGAAGGTGCTGGCAGGCAGAGGTTGTGTCCTGCTTTGGAATGCACTGGCAGGGATGGAAAGACTGACACCAGTGTCAGCAAGCACTGCACTGGATGTTCTGAGCATGCCCTGAACCACAGTCTGCTGCAGGGATATGGAGTCTCCACTGGAGTCTTGCTGCAGGTGTTGGAGCAGTGCAGAGGTGCTGTGAGAGCGGAGATTTGCCCAGAGCCAGCCTGCTCCAGAGGGAGCTCTGGATTGCTCAGTGATCCACCAGGCTGCCTCAGCTTTTGGGGCCAGGCCTCTCCTGCCTAGTGCTGTGCTCTTTACTTAACCTGAGCTGCCTCCAGGAATCTGTCCTGGCCCCACAGGTATCTCATGGGTGGCAGTGCGCATCCCAGCTCCCTTTCCAGTTGGCCCTGTTCATGGAGTTCCAATGTTGGCAGGTAGGGAAGTGAGACATTTGAAGCATGAGGGCCTGTCCTGGCAACACAGGGCTATTTATTTGAGCTGATGAAACTTCTTGTCATTGCCCAGGGTTAGGAAATCTGCACATGTGTTCTGAACCATCATTTCCAGAACACGAGTGGGCTCATTATTCAGGACAAAGCAAACAAAACATTGTTAGAGTGGGAAGAGGGATTTCTACTCAAATAAATTATACCCTGTTATCACCACATGGAGGGCAGTCACATTTCTCCTGAGGGCTGAGTTGATTCCCTTTTTGCTTTAGCAGTCTGATCTGCCAGAGCTGTGTAATTTGTCTTTGCCATGCACACAGGGTAAGCTGTGGGGGAAGCCACTCAGCCACAGGTCAGATGGGCAGAAATGTGGAAAGATTTAAAGACAGCGGAGAGTGTCTCTTTTACTGCTCCCATTCCTGCTAGATAATAGGGGAAATTCTCCTGAAAATTGATCTTGCTGCAATAGATTTCACAGGGCAGATTTCACAGCCCCTTCCCGGGCTCCCCTTGTTGGGGAATGCTCATGATGGGTAATAATACAGGGATGACCAGATAGTCCCTAGGAGTGGTCCCAGCTCTGCAGGGTGTCCCAGGAGCAGGGATCACCACTGTGTTCACAATATCCAGCTCTTATTGTTGCAGAGAGCTGTGATCCTACAAATCAGTGTCATTTGTAATGTTTGCTCCCACAAGAGCCAAGCATACCTGAGCAGGTAGAGCTCTTGAAGAGTTGGGGCTTGGATTAGAGACTTCAAAAGTTCCTTCCCTTCTGTGATTCTGTTTTGTGACACAATCATGATTCAAGGCATTGTGCAGGGATTAGTGACCAGCAGAACCCCCCTCTGTAGATGTCTGGTCCAGAAGGGATTTACTTCAAGCCCAGGGCAGATAATACTAAAGTGTCTCTGCAAACTCACCTCCTGTTTGCCCCAAAGCAATCTCATCCCATGCAGGTCAGACAGACAGGGACAAGGCAGATGTGCACACCTTGAGCACTCCGCACCCATGTAACCTACAGCCCAAACAGTGCTGCCACTGTCGCCATCCATCACAGATGCTGAAAACACCTCAGGTACTTCTGCTGGCTGAAGATTCTTTTGCTCCCTGAGACCCAGGAGGCCTCTGACACGGTTCAGAGAGCCAGGGCTGGAGCACCAGAGCTTCTAGAAAAGAAAGGGACTTCATTTGATTGCTTTTTTTTCTCCTTTGACAAATATTTCAGTGCAGATGCTGAAAACCTTTCAATTCACTAAAATTTGTCCACGTGTGCTTTTTCTTCCAAAGTCAGTCCCTTTTTTGGAGGTCTCTCCACAGGGTTGATGAGCCATGTTCTCTGTGTGTCCAGTCCTGTTCTGGGGTAGAAGAATTAATTTAGTCACCCTTCTCGAAGGACTGACAAAATCCCTTGGTGCTGGTCACTCCTGTAAGCGTGATGAGGAGCTGGAAGGGGCCAGCTGGCAGGACGTTAATGGCAGCTTGTTGGTACTCTGAGCAGGCTGCCCTGGCCCTCAAGCTCTTATTTTCCCTTCGGCAAGTCCTGCAGGGCAGTAGTGCCCACCTACCCCCCATTAGCGCCAGCCCCTTGGAGATCCTGCTCAGGTCACCCTCCATGTGCCACCCGAAGGGCCAAGCCACACCTGTGAAGGCTGAGGGCAGTGCCAAGGAGCATTCCAGCAGGGAAGGTGCGTTTATGCTTCCCCTGAGACTGAATCACAGAATCATTTAAACTGGAAAAGATCTTTGAGATCATCAGGTCCAAGCTATGCTCGACCCCCACCCTGTCACCCAGTCCAGAGCACTGAGTGCCACATCCTTGGGTACCTCCAGGGTCGAGAACTCCAAAGCTCTCTCGACAGCCCCCTGCAATGTTTAATCACCCTTTCCGTGAAGGGTGATTAATGTCCAACCTTCCCTGGCATGCCTTGAGCCCTTTTTCCTGAGCATGCCATAGCTGAAGAGGGCTCTGAGCCTTGACTGGACAAGGGTGGCTGCAGCAGGACCTGTCCCCATCACAGCTGGTTGAGCTCGTGTGATCTGCAGGGCTGAAGGCACAGTACACACCCAGTGTTGGGTCCTGAATCCCTCTGTCGCAGGGCGATGTTTGACTAACCCAAGCAGCCCCTCTCTGTGGGCTCGTTCAGGCCCTGGCAGCAGAGGCAGGGCAGTGCTGCAGCCAGGCTCAGCTTTCCTGCTCCAAACCAGAGGCTGTGACAGTGGCGATGGACAGACAGGGAAGGAACGTGAGGGAGCAGAGGGGAGGGGATGTGTGCCCCTTCCACACAGCCTCTCCCACTCGGAAGGTGTTTATCCTAGTGACAAGTGCTATGGGCCTTTCATAACTGCTGCATTAGCAGAGGATCAAGTGGCACTTAATGGGAGCAGTGTGCCTCATAAAGTGTGATGGGAAAGGTCACCAAGGTCGAAGGGGAAACATTTTCAGCAGGCTGACACAAGCCTTGGCTTCTGCCTGACAACAGGTGCCAGTTTGCTGGGCTGCCCTCCCCTCCAGCACTGCTGGTGCCCTGTCCCCTCCCGTGTGCTGGCTCCAGGCTCTGCAGTGGCGCCAGGGAGTGTCTGTGAGCTCCATGTGTGGCACACAGGGAATAAACTTCCTGCAAGATGCAGGGAAAAGGGGATCTGAGGCCGCCCGTGTGCTTCTGAAATAGGGAAGAAAGGGGGTCAAGAGTGTGGCAACACTTCTTTGTGAAGGTGCTCCAAGGCAAGTGGGTAGATTGAGCGTGGCTGGGCCCTTCACTTCAATGCCACAATAAACAGCTTCACTCCTCAAGGCCACTGGTTTTGCTGGGGTTTGTCTCTTCCTGTGCTGGACTTATGTTGGGTTTGCTGAAATGAGGTTGCTGGGTCTCAGCCAATCTACAGTTTGAACACCCCCAGTTTGCTCAAGTCAGATGAAATCTTTCTGCTGCCTCTGGCAAGCCTGTCCCTGCAGTAAGACACGTATCGATGGCTTTGCAACTCTTCTTGCCCTCCTCTCTTGCTGCTTTGGTGTCCCATCTGTCTTACACAGTTTCACTGGGGACAATGCAGGGTATTCAGTCCACACCAAGTTGCTGATGACAAGCTAATTAAAGACCAAGCAAGGGAGGAGCAGCCTAATGAGGGAGAAGTGGGAGGAAGGGCAGTTTGCCAGGACTGTGCTGGGAGACTCAGGCTCAGTGGAACTAATCGTGTGTTATAATTGATGATTCAGGGGAGGCCCTCCTCACACAGACTGTAGGGCATAGGAACAGAGACCTGCTGTTTCAATGGCCTGTTCTGGGAGACTGGGATGGGATCACACCTTCCCAGCTCCAGGGCTTCCTCTACAGGGTCAATCCTTAGCTTTAACATGGAGTTAACTGTCCTATGCTGTTGGAAATAGGAGACCTGGAGAGCACAGTATGGCCATGTCAGTGCAAACAAAAAGCCAGGAGCAGGAGTTGCATCTTCTCAGGACCAGCAGTGCTCAGGCTGGAGGTCCTGTGACCCCCAGCAGCCCTGACCATGAGCCACAGGATCACAGATCCATTTATGCCGAAAAGACTTCCAAGATCATCCAGTCCAGCCATTAACCCAGCGCTGCACAAGCCACCACTAACCCACATCCCTAAGCTCCACATCCACTTGTTTTCTGGATACTTCCAGGGCTAGTGACTCCACCACTGCCTTGGGCAGCTATGCCTGGGTTTGATCACCCTCTCCGCGAAGAAATTTTTCCTAATATTCAATTTAAGCAGGCCCTGGCCAGATCCCTTCCTGCAGCCCTGTGAGGGGAATGGAGCATGAAAGAGAGGTGGATTCTGGCACCGGCGGGAGTAGAGGCTCTGCTGGATTTCATTTGGAATATGTGTGCTGGGAACTCTGGGATTACCCCAAGTACGCAGAGGGAGTCAGCACAAACAGCCAAGTGCTGCAGGTGGTGGTGGGACTGTGCCAGAGCTGCGTTAGCACGGCCCTGGTCTTAGCACCTCATCCTGGGTACCCTTCACCCACTTCATCCAAAGTAATCAAAGCAAGGCAATTCCTCACCTCTGGGGAATGATGGAGTGTGAGAAAACATCATTTATGAGTATGAAGGGACTTTTATTTGGCTTGCTTTCTGCTGTTTCCATGCTGAATTTCCTTTCTGAATGGTGGCAGTGAGATTTCTTTGATTCACAACCAAATTACTCAGTGCATCTCACCAAACATGGGGAAATGACTGAGAGCTTCTGCATGCTCTCTGTAGCTCCAAAAGGGACTGTGGACTGTAGAATGGTTGTGTCTTGTGTGTTTTGTTCTGAAATCTGGAGAAAGATTTTTCTAGCCATTGCCTCAAGAATGCTCATTTCTCAGGTTAAACCATACAAGAGCTCTGCGTTTCCCACCTCCTCAGGAAAGTCTGAGGATTTCTGCTGCAGCAGAATGTTCCTAATCATAAGGCATGGCCCAAAGGCTGTTGTAGCAGTTGTGTTTGGCACAGGCTCTGCCAGGGATCTGTTTGCAGGGAGAGCTCTGTCCTTGAGGCCAAGTGCCCGGGACAGTCAGTGGGTGCAGCCACCTGCGCTGCCCTCCCTGCACCTTCGACCTCTCCTCACAGCTTCTAAAATTCCTCTCACCACGGGGGGGCATTTCCTTATTATCAACACCTGCTTGGACAGGCAGAGGCACTGACCCCTTCCAGAGCCACTGGGACCGAAAGCTTTGGGACATAACTCTGTGGAGGTGTTAAAGCTGGCTGTGGGCAATTTATGGTCTGCAGCAGGAACACAGGCCCTGAGTACAGGGTGCGGGGGCAGGAGCTCTGCTGTCAGCTGGGTGTGCAGGGGGGGAGGAGGGGACACTCCTTGGTCACAGCTTCCCACATTCTCCATCACAAGTCAGCAGAGTCATGAACCCCAGGAAACTGTGGTGATTCTGAGGCCCTAGAGCACCCCGCAGGTCCCATGAAATGCTGTCAGAGGCACCCGCACACAAACGATGGAAGAACCATCACAGCAGAGAACAGACACACACAAAAGGTGTATTTCTGTTTGGATGAAACACCCATCTGGGATTTCTGTCTAAAGGATGTAGAGGTCTTGCAGTGGGTAAGAATTGGAACCTCCTGTTCCAAGGGCTTCTCTGGCAGGGTGTTGGCAGCCTGTAAAGCTGCTGTGATGCTGCTTTGTTCACCCAAATAAGTGCGCTGGGGTACCCAGAGCTCTCCCCATGGCCCTGCTGCTGGGCTGGGACATGGGGTTCATTGTGCTGTGCACACAGTTCCCTGTAGGCTGGCAGGGAGATTGAAAGAGAATGTCCAAGGGTCAGGACAACAAATTGCCAAAATAGCTGTATGGCAAGTCACCCCCAACTGGCATTTACTGCAGCCAAGAGTTTCTGAGCTCAGTGTCTCCTGGCCATTTGTCCTTCCAGATCTCCTGACCTTAGAAAAGGCCTCTGAATTTGAGTGGCAGAAAGCTGCGACACCAAGTTCCCATTATAAAATAAATCTATGGTAACTCTGTCAGACACTCCACCTTGTTATTCCAGCCAGGAGGCTGAGCTAACCACATCTAGTGGTTAAAAGTCTCCTGATATTCCTCTTTATAGGCAGTTATTTTCTTTGTCCTTCTCTCACCCTGTCTCCCCTTTTGGTATTTACCTTTGTAAGATATTTAATATTTTTTATCACCAATCTCTCTTTTGTTGGCCTCAACAGAGTAATCTTACTCGCTCTATTTTAATACGACTTGCCCTACACTACCTGAGCAGCCCATGGTGCCACCTCCATACATCCTCCTGCTTCAGAAACTTGGTTTTCAACATGGACAAACAGCCGTGTTCCCTGGATTGTGTTGGAGGCCTCAAAAATTGGGGTCAAAAGCTGGCACTGATATTTCCCTAACAGCAATACTTACCAGCTTGTGCTGTGCTGGAATGGCACATGGAGTTTTCCGTCCACGGTCTCATGGTGATTTCCATCCATGGTCTCATGGTGATTTCCATTCCTGTGTCCTCTGCTCTCCAGTCAGCTTTGTCATCACCATTTTTGCCATCATTATGATTTAAAATGGAGGCTTCACATATTCTCACCCTTGCAGAACTTTAGAGTCAACCCATTTCATCTCCTGCTTTTGGTCTAGATTTTTTCATTGCTTGTCTTAAGGAATTTGTACTGTCCTACCTAGGTAGATATTTGCCAATTCTTAATTAATCACTTAACCAGGCTTTGCAAACAGACCAAATTGGAAAAGGCATAAAAGCTGGAAAAACATCCCTTCTCAGACTTGTCAGGACAATAAACCTGACAGAATCTGTAGGTGTGAGGAAGATATGAAGGGAGTACCTTGGGGAATCAAGCTCATAGTAGGAATAAAAATAACCTATTTTTTTTCCCATCTGTGTTTGGTATGGAGGTCCCTATGCGTGGACTCATTTGCGAGTGTCTCCACTTAAGTCGGTCTCAGACTGAAGCCTCAGGAAGCTATGGAATGTAGAAATGAAGGAAACCAGCAGATTTCAAGGACCAGAGGATGAAAATCTGCCCCAATGCAGGGATGACGTAGCTGAACTGTGGTCTTACGCTTAAAATTGACTTTGTACTGTGATAAAAAACTTGATGATCAGAGTCAGGCCCCTGAATTTAGCAACAGACCCAGTTCCCTGGCAGGAATGGCATATTCAGAGGACCTGTACAAGGTCAAAGGAACCTGATCACTCACAGTTTCCCCCTCACTGAATGCAGATAAAACAACGTGGATCTTCTCTGAGGACACCCAAATGTACTTTCAAAGCCAGGACTCTCCAGTTATTAATAATAGCTGATATCAGACTGCCGCATGGCAGCAATTCCTCACAGGGCCTTAATGACAGGCTTCCTGGTAAGCAAAACCATTAGAAGAGAAATGTTGCCAGGAATCCTAAATCCCTGACTCTGGCATGCTGAGGTTTGAAAGCTTCCACCTCCAAACTGCCTTATGGAAGATGATTTGTCAGGATGGTTTTCACAAGTTGTCCTTTCTGCAGTGCTTGCCCTTCTTCATGTCATGCCTTTGCTGACAGGCACTGTCACACTACCTTCACCTTGAGCTCTCTTGTATTCATTTTTGTTGCCTCCTTTTAGCCCTTTATCCATTTCCACACATTTAACAAAGCAAGTTTCTGCGGTTTTGCCCTGGTACTTGTACACAGAAGCTTCAGTATCATCTCATGTTCACTGGTCAAGTTAGCACAACCATTCCACCTGGAAAGGAGATGTTCTTGGGTGGGTGCCAGCTTGAAGACCAACCAGCTCTCTGTGCCCATCATAAAGCTCTGCACCCTGGGCTAAATCCAGAGACATGTGGCCAGCAGAGCAAGGGTGGTCACAGAGGGGACAGAGGGACAAACTCTCCTTTGCGCTTCCAAATTACAACAGGCAATGGCCACAAGTTCCATCTCAGGAGGTTCAAGTTGAGCACTGGGAAAAGGCCTCTCCAGGAAGCTGGTGCAGGCCTGGGACAGGTCGTGAGAGAGGGGGAATCTCCATCCTTGTGAGAGTTTGGGGTGTTTGCTGAGACCAGTGGAGAAGCCTTGGCTGCTCCAGTCTGGTGTTCCAGATAGTCCTGCCCTGAGTAGAGGGATGGACTGGGCACCTCCAGAGCCCCCCTTCACTGCCACCTCCGTGGTTCAGTGACCATCAGTGACCCAGCTGCATCTATCTGTCACCTGCCAGGCCAGGTGTCTTTCAGGTTCACCAGGCCTGAACAGGCTGCTCAGGGCAGTGGTGGAGTCACCATCCCTGGAAGTGTTCAAAAAATGTGTGGACACTTCGGGGCAGGATCTAGTGGGGAACATGGCAGTGCTGGGGGAATGTCAGGCTCAATGATCTTTGAGGGCTTTTCAAACCTAAATGACTCCATGATGATGTGACAGTGTGACTTTGCTTGACCCTGAGCCTTGTAGGAGTGCCCTGCCCTTGCATCTCTGGAAACAATGCTTAGGGCAATGTAAAGTGGCAAATAATAAACCCTTTTCAAGAATTACAGCAGGTAAATAAATCCTACAGGCCTCAGCTGCTCTGTGGAGACTTGCAGCTTTCCTGCCACCTTCTACCAGCTCTGGGACCCGTGGATGGTTTGCCTGATACACCACAGAGCTGAGGGTTAAAGAACCTTTCCTAGGTGAAACATTTAAGGAATTGCTAAAATTACTTGTGTTGAAAGGGGCCCCAGTTCCTTGAGACTTAAAAAGTTAAACTGGGGCCAATCTTCTCCTTTCCCCCTCTGGCTGAGCTCAGCAATCAGCTGACATGGTTAAGCTGACAGTCATTAGATTTATATGTCCTTTGCTTCTGGCATTCTGTCCTGTCTGCTGGGGCAGTTTGGAGCTGGTGACCTTTGTGGCATGTGGCAAGGCCAGTGAGTCTTGGCTTCTGCCGCAGACGGCTGTGGCTTGTTGTTTAAGGAAGTTTATTTCTCAAGGCTGTGGTCAGCAGTGAGCAATGCACTTGTACTATTTTTGCAGGCATACCTAGAGAGTCAGGAAGGAGGCCAGAACCTTTCCAGAGAAGACAAACTGCAGATCTCAATGCCCTTATCAATGAGGTGTATGTTCATAAGCTACAAAGGAGACACAAATTGTCCAGCAGGATAAATAAAGAGGGAGAACAGGGACAAGAAAGGCGCCTGGAGTATCAGATAGCCACTTAGAAGATGGTGGAGAGATGGGAAAATCCTACACCAGGAGGAGAAAGCTGGATTTTTAGTGTAGATGTATGGGACAGAGAACTAAGATTGTGTTTTGAAAGACAAACATGCACAAAGCCCAGAAATTTTGTCTTCATATACTTGCAGAAGGTGAGCAGCAGCAGTTAATGGTTTATTGGATTGCTCCCTGCTTTTTAGAGCTCTTCAGAGTTTTCCTTTGGGTTGCTGAGAATCTTCTTCTCTGTGCTGGATTGACCCTCCTGCATCAGCAGCTCCCTCTCTGCTCTGCTGCCAGTTTGGAGTGGGATCCTCAATATTGCCATGAAAGGGTGGGAAGGGTGGCCAGGAGAACATCTCACCAGTGCATTCCTGCTCCCAGCAAGGATTGGGAAACAGTCAGTGTGACCCAGCTGGCCTGAGGAGCCAGAGGGAGTCTAGACTGGTAGTGGAACTGAGGAGTACAGGTCAGCTGCTTTGAGTGATAAACATGTGAGGCTTCTACCCTTCTCCTCTCCACTGAGGACTGCCCAGACAGCTCAGCCCCTCTGTGGTCACTGTGGGGAAAGAAACTTTGCTCTGGCTAGCCCTTCAAACTGGAACTCGCTGGGTGCAGAGAGGAGTGAGTGATGAGTGTAAAATGAGAGATGCCTGAAAAATAAGCTGAATGAAGCTGAAGAGCACATGAATATGGGCATGACCCATTCACTGTCATGGTCACACACAGCTCTGAACCACCTGGGACACTCAGTCTATCAGTCCAAGAGATTGACAAGGACATGCTGAATTTGGAAATGCCCAAACCATGAGTAGTTTGCTTGCCCTTCAGTTTGCCCAAGAGCAGCAGCCCAGGTCTGTCTCAATGCAAGGTTAATCAGGGCCTTTGCATGGGTCTGGTTTTCCTCCTGCTCAGCTCCTGGCACTGGCATTGTCTGCCCCAGCCACCCTTCCCAGAACACGGATCTCCCTCATTCATCACAGTTCTGATACAGGATCCCTCTCTGACACCCACCCCTCCCTTCCTCCCTTCTCCCACTCTGACCAGGATGGATCAGCACCCCTGAAATTATCCTGCTCCTTTCAATGATCCATCCACCCACCCATCCGTCCCCCATCCACCCATCTCCCTGAAAAGTGACCTGCTCACTGTGTCCGTCCCCAGCCCAGAGCCTGCCTGTCTGCCTGGCTGGGAACAGCAGGACACGCGTGGGGGTGGAAAACACGGAGCATGTGTGACTGTGGGTCACCAAAGCAATCCAGGAAAACAACTCCTGGAAACTACTAGAGACAGTTTGTAAACTGAGTTGCAGACATGGAATCATCAGCCTGTTCTTATTCAGAGGCTCTGCTTTTCCCAGGCAGTTACAAACTCAGCTGTGTTGAAGGGAATAATGTTGCAACGAGGTGACAAAGGTTGGTGTGAGACGTTAAAGGAGGGAAAAGTGATTTATTTTAAAACAGCATGTTTTCATTCACTCAGGATCGATTACAGGTACCCCTTAGCACCAAGATGTATCCCACTGGTTTTCCTAGCATGCAGGCACCAAGAGATGGGCCTCCAGACGATCCCAGTGATGTCAGGGAAGGCTCTAGGTACTCGATACCTCTTAGGTCTGGATCCTTCAAACTGAGGTAACTTGTAAAATGAAGTTTTGCATCTTCAGGAGCCTTGAAGTGGCTTCATCTTCTCCCACTGCCTGAGCCAGGCCATGTGGCCACCTGACCATGATCTTCCTGGGCATCTCCAGTTCTGGGCTTGGCTCATCCCTGGGGCAGAGAAATAACTGCCAAAAGGAGACTCCCATGGTTGAGTTCACAGCTGGTTCAGCTTCACAGCACAGCCCTAGCAAGGAACTACCTAGGCAGAGACTTCTGAGATCTTCCTTGCTGCAACTTTGATCCTAAACAGAAGGATTGCTGCCTGTGACAATTTAGAAAGTCAGCATTAATGTGAAAGCAGGGCAGTAGCTGCACCCACAGGGATGAACCTGGATGAGGACTTTTGTGCTGGAGAGCATTGATCAATTCACCCAATATGCACAGGAATCAAATTAAATTCCTTGGAAAAAGTCTTGCAATGGTTTTAAAATTAAAACCAGTAGAATCTCATAGATTCTTCCTAGAGACTGTGAGAGCATGGAAGGGAGCAACATCTCAGTTTGGATATCTCAGAACAACAGAAACGCCCTAACAAAAATGGACTTTCCTCTTCAGTTCCAAAGTAGGGAATGGCACATTCATGAAATGGTACAGTTTTTCCTGTCACATGCTGGGGAGTGAGAGAAGAGGGAGGTGGATCCCTCTTTGCTTGACTGTCTGTCCATTGCTGGGTGCCTTCCCTGCCTACTGCCTGCCTCTTCCCAGGACTCTGCTCCTGCCCTTCCCTGCAGCCATGAGCAGGGAGGGCACATGGGCACACCAGTATTCCTGAGGGCACAGACTGGCAGAGAGGATAGAGAGACCATCCAGACCTGGAAACCAGCAGGAGAGCAGAACCACCACAGGGGCAGGAAGGTTTACGGAAGGCAGAGTGGGAGGGGAGGGAGCTGAGTTTGAAGTGTGCGGCTGAGAGCCCCAGTTGTGCAAGACCTGGGTGAGTGGATGTATCACAGAAATGTTCTGGAATCCAGGGATAGGGCTGTGAGGGCACTAATTAGGGCCTAATTGCCCTGCGCAACCTCACTTGGGATCCCTTCCTACACATCTGCCTGTGGCCAAGGGGCTCTGCTTGAACTCAGGCCTGAGCCTTCACCCCCTTCCTGTGCTTTGCTGGAGTTGCACCAGTTTTCAGGTTTTCCTGAATTGTTGTTTGGCCTTCCCAGGTTGACCTTGGACCTGACTTCTTCCCTGGCCTTTGACGATCACAGGACTCTTGATGTGGACAGTTGATGGAGCCTGTCACCATTCCCTCTCTGCTCACCCACTTTAGGTGCTGAGTTGAGTTTACCTGGTCAGTAAGGTCCCTGTCCTGCCTCTGCTGGGGCTGCCCCTTCCACCAGGGAAGAGCTCCCCAGCACCCAGCTCTTACAGGCTCTTCCCTGCTGAAGTTCCTGGCCTGGCCCCGTGCCTGGCAGTGAGCAGTAACTGCTCACATTGGGTCCCCGTCACACGGCAGAACAGGTCACCATGGGTGCCATGGGCTGTGTGGGGACAAAACGCTCAGCTGCCTTCATGACGTGGCCAAAGCCCTCACAGGAGCATCAGGGACCCTGCAAATGCCAGCCAAGCCAGAGTGACAGGGTGATGCCAGACCTGCCCTGGGCCAGGGCCCAAGGCAGCACTTGCAGGCTGGGCCCTGCTGGGTGTCATCTGGGCTGATTTGTGCTGAGGTGGGAGGTCAGGTTACCCCAAGAGCAGTCAGGGCTCACAAGGGCAGGCTCCTCTCTGGCTCTGGGACTGGCTCAGGTGAGCTTAGGACATCCCTTTTGGCATGGACTAATTCCACCTGAAGGAGCTTGGAAGAGGGGAATCGGAAACCCAGTTTGGTTCTCCCAGTTTGGTTATCCCAGGTTGGCTATCCCAGTTTGATTATCCGTGCTGCTTAGGTATTGGTTCATCTTTAAGTGACTGAATTCTTGGAGCATTCCCATGTGCCCCTGCTGCTATTCAGAAGGTGTGATTATTGATCTGGTGGGAGTGGATGGCTGAGGGATGGGGGAAAGGGACAATAGTTGATAAAGAAGCTCTGGTGACAATGACCCTGTTTGCAGCTGAACCCTGTGGAAGGCTCCCAGTACTTTTGGACGCTGCAGTAACTTCTCTGCCTCACAAGTGCTCCCAGCCCTTTGATCCGAGGCTGTAGGACAGCTGGGAGGGGAGTTTGGCTTTCCTTCCCGGGAGTGGGTAATGGAGGGATGGATCCCTTGCACTTTCCCTGGTAGAGTTTCTGTATTTCAGTATCTTTCACTTCATGCCCAGGTGTTTGCTGAGCTCCTGGCTATGGACAGGTCACTCAGCTGATGGGCTGGTTCTCCACATGATCAGCCTTTCCGCAGCCAAGACTTCCAGTGCTCCCTGTAGGAGGGTGGCCTTTAAAGGCGACAGTGAATTGTACACGCTCAGGTGTCCAAAGGGACTGTGATGTGTCACACTGGATTGCTGCTTGAGGGGTGGCAAATGTGATCAAAAGTAGATCCTTGTCTCCTCAGAGAGGTGCTCTGCCACCAGCTTCATCCTGGGTTGGTGTGGAGCTTGTGCTTGGATCTCAAACAGTGCTGTGGCGTCTGAGTGTAGGAATTCCTGTCAACACAGTATGCTGGGTGTCAGAAGGCTGGCTGGGATGTGACAACTGTGACAATGTGTACCTCTGCCTCCGGTGTCCATGGCCACTTCTTTGGGACTCCACACTGAGCACAAAGCTTGAGAAGAGCACAGAGGGGATTTGTGGTCAGTCTGTCACAGCAAAGGCTCAGAGTTCTCAGACTTCATGCACCAATGGGTCATTTCTCTGTTTTGTCCTCATTTGATGGAGAAGTGAGGGGTTTTTTTGCCCTCAGCACAATTTCTAAAAGACAATTTAATGGCTATGTTCAAACATAAAAGGGAAGAGGGCCAGGGCTGGCTGAGTCAACAGTGTTTGAGGATAATACCCCGTGGGAGAGTAACAGAATCTGTCTATGTCATAAATAACACTGAATGGCTTATTTTGGCAAAGAATTTTCATTCCTGACAAATGCCATTTTGATACAACCAATAACCACCTGCTGATTTGGGATGAAATTAGAATTGGAATCTGACATGCTCAGGTCAGCTCAGATGCGGTGTTTGGTGGGTTTCCAGTGGAGTCTCTCACATGTCTGATAGGAAATAATCTTTATGAGGCTGTCAGAGGCAAGGGAATATCTAGGCTTACAAATCCTTGTACTCATTTATTGGGAAGGCCCATGTCAGAGGATTGCTAAGTAAAGCACATTACATAAGGCTGCCCTTTGATGTGCTAAGGTCTGGTAACGGGGACATATTTTCATGTCTATGAGAATGATTTCAGCATCAATGAGTTGTCAGTACTTCTCTGCTTTTTGAAGAAGATGTTTTTCTCTTCTACCACATTAAACTGGGCCTTCTGTGTTTTGCTGACTGTAAAGGTGCATAAAGGTGTGTAAATGTGATGTTCTGGAATGTGTCACCTGCACTTTCTGGTTTCAATCTGTTACAGTACAAGCTCAGCCATTTGTGCCCCAGCTCTCTCCTCCACAGGAAGGATGTTTAGCTATGGAGGGGCAAGGTAGGAAACCCTGAGCAGATTTCGTCTGGCTTCTGTGGTATCAAGGGACTGAGAATCTGAACTCAAAAATCTGGTTAATCTAAAGTAAAAATTAGGGAATAATATTCCCAGTTGGAAAGTACATTAAAGTACCTGCTGTCCTCCTCCTGGTTCATCTTCCTGCCTTTGCTGTTCCTTTGTAAAATGAATACTTTTGAAAGCGTGGTGCTCCTGAGGTACAGTTTTATTCAGGGCACAACAGGCCCGTTGCCTGGTGCGGGGGGATTGCTTTCACTGAGTAGAAGCAAAACCTTTGGAAATGATGTTTGCTTTAGGTTCTTGCCTCTTGTGTGGGCTGAGGCTAGCGTGGTTCCAGGCAGGTCTCATCCTGGGGCAGGGGGTTTGCCCACCTTCTAGGCTGGAGGAGCTGCAGGTACAGCCTCTCCCACAGGCACAATGGCTTCCTTGAAGAGGACAAGACAGAGAAAGCTGAACTTTATCCTAATCTGCTTTTTAGAAACACTGATATGCTCATGTCTACCTGGAAGTATTGGCCTCTGAAATGACTGCAACTGTCATTCCCCCAGCGTGTGACTGTCCCTGAGATGGGCAATGTGAGCAAGGAAAGCCCTGAAATGTCTGCAGTCTGCAGCCCTTTGGGTGACCCTTGAGTGCCCCCACTGCCCTCTGCAAGCTGAGGAAACTGTGTCTATAACTTCTTCATCCCCTGCCTGGGGTCTTTTACTTTGAGCCTCTTTCTTGTTTTTCTCAAGAATTATCTCCATCACTCCAGATGACTCTGGATAAATTCTCACAGCAGAGGTAGCCCTTACTAACACAAATCTGCTGAGGTGTCTGATCTCCATTTCCACCCTGACCTTTTTGTTCCTAATTCCCTGTTAAAGCTGTTTTGTTCCGAAGGTGTACAAAGGATTGTATGTAACAGCAGCTGCTCTTGGCTGTATAACCAAGGAGTGTAGGCTCAGACTGCTCAGTGTATGCTACAAATTCACATTAACACTGTGAGATAAATTCACATTAACACTGTGAACTGCTGCTCTGAAGGGCTCTGTCCATCCCTTACAAATTTGACTTTTCAAGGAGTTATTTTTAAAAAGGAGTGTATCCGAGGAAGCCTAATCTTTAACCATGCTTGGCCACTCACTTTTATCTGAAGTTCAGTTTATGTGTTCTATTAGAGACCCTGCTTATTCCTGGGATGGGACTCAAACCAGTTGAATTCCAGTTTCCTTTAAAACATCGAGAGCCCTTCAGTTGGGTCAAAGTTTGTAACAAGTGGCTGTGAAGAGGAAATACAATCCACAGACAAAGCACCATCCCACTGACTTGTGAAATGCTGAAGAAATATGTTCATCTCAAATCTGCTCAGCACCATTACTGGAATGGACTGAAATAATAACGAATGGGAGGCAGGTGCCCGGGTGCCCATAAAAATCCCAGTCCTCTGGATGTCTCGCAGGCTAACAGCCCTGTGACAGGCGGCCCCGCCCGCGTGCGACACCGCGCCGAGACAGCGGCGGGAGGGAGGCGGCACGGAGGGAGAGGCTGCGAAGGCTCCAGCCCGGCCCGGTCGGAGGAACCCGCGCTGACCCTCAGCCCAGCCCTGGCTGCAGCTGCGGCTGCCACAGCACTCGGCTAGAGAGGACACCCAGGGTGACACCCGCAGGTGAGTGCTGGGTACCTGCTCCGGACCTGGAGCCGTATTTGCTGCGAGCTCTGCTGTTTGAGCTCCGTGTGACACCTTCACAAGGCAGGAGAGCTGGGGGGACAGACCCCGCACAGGG